>QGSO01000495.1:0-406497 GCA_011037825.1 Carya cathayensis | reverse complement strand
AAGAGAATTTCGGTTAGGCCTAAGATTTGATGTTTTTAGGTTAGATCCATGTTTTATTGGGTTTTAGCCATGTGATTTTAATTTTGATGGTTGGATATTCTTTAGGACACGTTTTTAAACCATGTGATACTTTATTTCAAAGATCTCACCTTCTTAAGCCATTGATCAAGAGATTTATCAAAGCTAGTTAAGAAAAAGTTTCTGTTTTTGGACTAAGTGTAAAATCAAAAACTCCAAGTGTTATTTTTGTGATTTTGGTGACTTTAGTTTGATGATTTAAAGCATGGTTTATCTGAGGATGATGTTATGAATATGTTAGAAGTAAGATTAGATTTTTTGGAATTCTTGGAGATGTTTTGATTTAAGGACAAAGCTTGTGATTCAAGTGTTTTGATCTTTTTACAAAAAAGTTTGGTGTTGATTATTAGCTTTTTCTAAATGGATGTTTCAAGTATGGTTTTAAACTTAGGATTGGAAGATGTTTGTTGTAAAATTTTGGTTTAAGCATGAGTTTTGAAGTTGGAAGGAATTGTAACAAAAATCAAGAGAAATGGCCTATGGATGTTTCGGCCATAGTGTGTTTTCCATAGTGTTGTTTTGTTTTAAATTTTTTTCTGAGTTGATATTTGAGTTTAGAACAAAATTTACATGAGGAATGTAAATTTTGGAAATTTTTGGAGTTAGGATATGAAATCCTTAAGTTATGGGTAAAATGGTCGTTTTCCCACATGTAGAGGGTAAAATGATAATTTTACTCTAAGATAACTTGTTTCCATGTTTCTAATTGTTAGTAATTAAATTTCTAACTTTTAGAATGACCTTTTACAGTTTCTCGTATATCGCACTTTATTCTCGTAGAACGTGACAATCGAGGTAAGTTAGCTTCTAACTTACTATCAGTTTATTGTGTATGTATGATGGGTAAGGGAACTACAATTTATGTATGTATGTTATCATATATGTCATGTCATTACATGTTTATCTGTTACGCATGATTTATTCTTTTATGAATATTTATCTGTTACAAAATCTTTTATGTCATGCAATGTTGTATGTTATAAGTATGCCATGTTAAGTATGTCATATGTTACATGTATGTCATGGAATGTTTATGTTTAAATCATATTGTGCCATTTACAAGTATACGCCATGTTAGAAAAGTTCATGATATTAAATAATATCTCATGTATTAAGAAAGATAAGATATTTAAGAGTGACACGGACCTAAGCGTGTTCACCACAAGTTATGTTAAGGATGGCACGGACCTAAGCGTGTTCATCACAAGTTATGTTAAGGGTGACACGGATCTAAGCATGTTCACCACAAGTTATGTTATGCGGTGCCACGGACTCAAGCGTGGTTCACCTTATGTAAAGTTCATATAAGTTTCAGATCATGTTCAAGTTAAGTTATTCATGTCAATCACGACCCTAAATGCTAGGATGGGGTAATATCCTAGTGGAACTCCTTTGTTCACGCTGGAGTGTCTAAATAGGTGTGAAATTCCCTGGGTTGACGAAGTACAGTCAACAGGTTGCGAATGGGGCCTAAGTAACTGGTCACCGGAGCGCGCCAGGCACTAACGCCGATGGTGCCATATTTTATGTTACGTGTATTCATGGGGCCACAACAACTGTGGAGCATGAAGTATGGGGCCACAACAACTGTGGAGCATACACTACGTGAGACACAGCAATTGTGACACGTAGAATACGTGGGGCCACAACAACTGTGGAGTACGTATTAACGCACTCACAGCTGGTCTAGATACCTGTGTTGTGATGCGGTAATCGGCAGGGACACACGGCTCTAGGGGACCCGTGTAGCACCCATATGGTCACGTTATTAATCAAGACAATTAAATAAGATTCCAAGTTCATGTATTTCACGTTCAAGTCATGTTTCACGTTACGTTATGTTCAAGTGTACGTTCATGTTAAACTTAAAGTTCAAGTACATGTTATGTTTCAAGTTCACATCCATGCTATGATTTAAGTTCATGTCACGTCAAGCTAAGCTTCTGTTTCAGTTCAATTATGTCAACTCATGCCATGTTATGTCATGTCACATTATGCTTATTATTTTATGCCATGTTATGTCAAGTTATGTTATGTTTACTTTGATTTTGATGGTGCATTCATACCTTTATTTCTATGCATACATCATTAACCTGTGTGAAAGTTTTCTGTTAACTTGCTGAGATTTGTAATCAAATCTCACCATGGTAGTCCCAACTACCATTTTTCCCCGAATGGTAGGCGATGTGTCAGGTTCAGAACAAGGAGCAAATACCGATAGGCTGGAGGATGTTGACTAGACGCCGCAGATGCGATGCAGAGTTTTCAGCTTCTATAGTTAGTTTCTTTTGGGACAGTATTCTAACCTTGTTAATTGAGTTACGCGAGTTACTCGATGAACTGGTTCAATAAGTGTATTTTGGTACTGTAATATAGAGTCTAGTCACCCATGTTTTGAGATTACAGTCTTCTGAGACCCGTACTGTAATCGTGGTTATTTATTTTGTTAAGTATGCATGGATTATGTTTTAATTATTTGGGATGTTATAAGTTCGGTGCATAGTATAAAAAAAAAAAAAGAATTATCCGCTGCGAATATTGCATAATGCTAGATGCATGTTAGGAACATTGCATCCTATATGTCATGTACGGGGGCAGGTAACCTTGTGTTACATGTCCCGACGCTTCAGATGTCCGTCCGATCCCAAACGGAAATCTGAGGGCGTCACATTAGTCCCTCCCACCTTCTATATGCCACAGTGTCATGCCGTCTCCCTTGCCCCCCCCCCCCCCCCCCCCCCTCCCTCCCAATCCAATGGAATGAGCTCTTGAACGGTGGTCAAAACGACTTCTTGACTACGGTTCCCGATCAATAGTTTCCTCATACCGCATAAGAGGGAATTTACTTCTGACGATAGGATATATGAATCCTCTGATCTACTCTTGCGACTCAAAGCATCAGCTACCACATTGGCTTTTCCGGGGTGGTACTTGATGTCGCACTGATAGTCACTGATCAATTCCAACCATCTCCTTTGTCTCATATTAAGGTTCTTCTGCTCAAACAGATACTTGAGGCTTTTGTGATCTGTGAAAACTTCACACTTTTCGCCATACAAGTAGTGTCTCCAAATCTTAAGAGCAAAAACTACTGTAGCTAATTCCAGATCATGTGTAGGATAATTCTGTTCATGATCCTTCAGTTGTTGTGAAGCATAAGCAACTACTTTCCTTTCTTGCATCAAGACACATCCGAGTCCTGCTTTAGATGCATCACTATACACTACAAAAGGCTTGTGAGGCTCCGGTAGTGTAAGTACTGGTGCAGTCGTAAGTCTTTTCTTCAACTCAAGAAAACTTGCCTCGCACTTACCGTTCCAAACGAACTTCACATTCTTCTTAGTTAATGCAGTGAGTGGTCCAGACAAACTAGAGAATCCTTCTACAAACCTCTTATAATAACCAGCCAGTCCTAAGAAACTTATAATATCATGCACATTGGTCGGTCTCTGCCAACTCGTTAAAGCTTCAATCTTGCTCGGGTCTACTGCTACTCCTCCCCTAGATATCACATGACCTAAAAACTTCACTTCATTAAGCCAAAACTCGCACTTGCTGAGTTTGGCATATAGCTTTTGGTCCTTAAGTATAGTCAAAGTCATAACTAGATGATTTCTGTGCTCCTCCTCACTCTTTGAGTAGATTAGGATGTCATCAATGAATACAACAACAAAACTATCCAGATAAGGTCTGAATATTCTGTTCATCATTTCCATGAATGCGGCTGGAGCATTGGTTAACCCAAAGGGCATTACCAAAAACTCGTAGTGGCCGTACCTTGTCCTAAAGGCAGTTTTTGGCACATCCTGTTCCTTAACTTTCAGCTGATGATAACCGGATCGCTGGTCAATCTTCGAAAACACTGCCGCTCCTTGCAGTTGATCCAACAAATCGTCGATCCTGGGTAATGGATACTTATTCTTGATCGTCACCTTGTTCAGCTCTCTATAGTCTATACACATCCTCATAGATCCATCTTTCTTCTTTACAAATAGAACCGGTGCTCCCCACGGTGAGGAACTGGGGCGGATAAAACTCTTCTCTAAAAGCTCTTCCAACTGCACCTTGAGCTCCTTCAATTCGGCAGGGGCCATATGATACGGGGCCTTGTGAGTTGGAGATGCTGCCGGTTCCAACTCTATCTTGAACTCCGTTTCTCTATCCGGTGGTAAACCAGGTAGCTCATTGGCAAAAACTTCAGGAAAGTCTTCAACTATGGGTATCCCATGGATTTCTTCACTTCCCATTGTCTTCTCCGCGATCATCAACAGAAAAGCTGAGGCTCCATCCTCAATACACTTCCTGCTTGTAAAGCAGAAATCACTGGCGGGGTGGCCTTAACTGACGCTCCCGTGTATCTAATACTTTTGACTGATCAAATGACCATGGAATGATACGAAAAATATATCTACGGAAACTAGACTCAAAGAGGAACAACTTTTATGAAGGAGTCATTGTGTAAAAATACTTACAAAGGGTCGATAATCTCCACACAAAAAGACACAGAAATCTGCCCGAGAGAGCTCTTTTGGGTTTCTCTCTAAGAACGGGGTGAAGAAATGATTAAAGTGAAGTAAGTGAGTCTTGCACGACTCAAGCCTTCTTCAGGGGGAATATATAGACCTTAAAAATCATTGAGTGGAGGTGTAGACATGTGATAAGGTAGAGGATAGTGGGGGGCAAAGGACAACCTACAAAAGCTATGAGACATGGGACTTGATGGGGTGGGTTCCTCCATATTATTGAGTGCAACTTGATGCAATGAATGGTCTGACAAGTGGGGGAGGAAGCTTCTCCAAGGAGCTTTGCCAAGGTGGCCAAATTCGTGGGCCTTAGTGGGCCTCAACCAAGTGGACTTCAATTTAGGGTTTAAATGGGATTTGGTTAGGGTTTGAGATGCTATCAAACCCAAATCCAATTTTTCTTGGCCCAATCAAATTTCCAAGGTTTAAAATGTTGGATAAAGATGTCATAATAAGAATTTGAGAAATTAATAGCATGTGGAAGTGATTTAATCAAGTGATTAAACACAATGCTAGAAATTGGATCAAAAGGGCTTGAAGGCCAACTTTAGGGTTTGGAGAAACCGTTTAGGGTTTCAGTTTCAACCAAGTTTTTAGAGTTTCAAATAGATTCCAATCATTGAGGGTTTCACTGACTAAAACCTATGCGATTAGTCGATTCGTGAAAACTCCGTAAGTTTTCACGAGATTTCTAAAGTTTATAGAAATTTCACCATTGAATTTCTAGCGGGCTGTTACAACTAAGGGAGAAGAACTGACGCCACTTAGTGTATTAAACCAAACAGTGTTGTTTATTTTTATTTTCTAAAATATAGGTATAAAACAATTTCATTTAACTCACTTAAGTTAAAGGATATTGTTTCATTAATTTGTCAGTTCATCGGTTTGAACATGGTTCAGACTTAGGCTGAATTGATCGATGTTGGTTTCTACAAATTTGAACCACCAATTGACCCGTTCTCTATTGGTTTCAACCAGTTCCTGTTGATGATGGTTAGTTTGATGGTTTTTGTTCAAGCCTAATTATATCTATTATCAAAACCATGAATTTAGGCAAAACATGTGAAATCAATGGAGAAACTAAAATAGCATGCATCTTTTTTATTTTCTTGATCTCAAGCATATATTTTGTGAAGAATATAATATAAATAATTAAATTTATATTTTATATTTACTTAAATTTTTTAGACAAATAGTAATTTCACACTTCTCTCGTTCCAAAACGCACTCCCACGAGAAAGCCACTTCTTCCACCATCGGCCAACATATAGGTGTACATTTACGCAATCCAAGCCCTCTGTCTGTCTGCATGATCTAGGTTCAAACTGGCATGCAAACTAGCTACCTTTATCGATATAGCACATTGGCTACAGGCATATCAGTCATTCAAACAGCTGATGACTGTGCACTAGAAATATAGTTGTCTTTCTTTCTGCGATACCAAAATTAGCTCTGTGTCTCCCTTTTTTTGTCTTTTTTTTTTAATCAAATTTCAATTAATGTCCTGATGGATTTTGAACTACTATTTTGACGTGCACGAGAAAAACGTAGCCACACTCGTAAATTGAACATGTATTTTAGTCAGAGCTACTTCAATAATTCTCAAATATCACTTGGCGCGGCAGCTCTTGGTTAAAGTGCTTTGGCCTTTGGCTAACTTTTGCAACATGAAAAATGCTATTTGACCCTGCCTTGTACGACTGGCCACGTTGTTATTTAAAATGAGAAATGATTTTGTAAAAATTTTAAATATACAAAATCCGTATAAACAAACGTTAAAAAGTAAATTCTACTTTAAAAAATTGTAAAAGAACTATTTTTTACTACTCGAACTTTTTTTTTTAATATAAAAAACTTGAATGAAATTTATCTATTTGAAACTTATATATAGTATTATTCTATTTAGAAAAAATAAAACAAAAACCAAATGAAAGGCTTCCAATTCCCCGAAATCAAACCCAACGGCAGAGCCCCTTTCCTTTTGAAGCTCTAGCTAGCAACCGGGCCTCCTTTCCATTTTGTCCAAAGCAAACCGTGGGGGAGGGAGGTGCTGGTTCACAGCGTGGTCGACTTGCGGTGTGAACGTGCTTGCAGTGGTATGGGCCGTGTAGGAGTGGTTCGGGGGGTTGGCAACGTGCATGAAGAGCTGGTGTGTGCACGTGGTGTTTGGGTCGATGGTGGTAGCTAGAGCAGTGGCTGGACTGTGTTGAAGATAATAATATCCAATCAATAAGTTTTTTTATTTTATTTATTTTTTTAATTTTTAATTTTTAATTTTTAATCTTGATCATTGACATTATCTTGATTCGATTTTCACAATTATCAAATTACTTTAATTTTATATTATTATGATTTGATTTTCATAATTCTTAAATATTTACCTTATTTTATCTCAATATAATTTTCCTATAAATATATCAATAATTTATAACTAAAAAAACCTTTTCTTCTTTAAAGATTATATATAACAAATATATATCATGTGGCGAATTGCATCATTTGTTTCTCACCCGGCAAGTAGCACTAGGGGTGTTAAAAAAAAATGAAAAATCGGTTGAACCAGACTAGATCAAACCAAATTGGTGAGTTCATTCCGGTTTTTAAGCTGGTGCGATATTGGTTTTTGGTTTTTAAGAATCTTAACTGGTCCTAAATCGGTGCGGTATTACCGGTTTTTAAAATATGAAAATTGATTTAAACGAACTAGACAAATATATATATTTATAATTTTTTTATATTATATATACTTTTTTTATATATTACATACTAAATTATTAATTAATACAACATACAAGTTTAATCAAAAGCATAGACATTAATATTAAATTATTAATATAAACTTATTTTTGATATATATATGTGTGTATGCTTATCAAGGATAAATAAATTTTCATAATATATTATAATATATATTCTTTTTATAATTACATTTTTACCCTTTTGATCATATATACTAATATAAAAAGTCTAGAACTTATATAAATTATAGTTAAATTCAATATTATATTAGTATGTGTTAATTGAGATGAGTTGAGATGAAAGTTGAAAATTGAATAAAATATTATTAGAATATTATTTTTTAATATTATTATTATTTTAAGATTTGAAAAATTAAATTGTTTATTATATTTTTTGTTGGAATTTGAAAAAGTTGTAATGATTAGATGAAATGAGTTAAACGAGTTAAATTGAGTTTGGTATCCAAACTGGGCCTAATAGTTTATTATATGTAAACATCATATTATTACTAATATAGATAATCCATAAAATCAGAAAAATCGAACCAGACTAGACTGAAACTTGAAAGAACGAAAATCCTGATTTTGGTAATGAATAAGTTCCGAATCGATTTTAAAATTTCAAAATCGAAATATACTAATTTGGTCTAAAAATAGTACAAAATTAGACCCGTTATAACCCTAAGCAGCGCCTATTAAAATCTTGACCACGGTAAGGAAGAATCTAAGTGGCCAGGTGCCTAAGTCCCGAGATTCTAATTTCTATTTTATTTTAGTTTTTTATTATTTTTTTTAGCAATGCTTTATCTATTTATAGATTGATGTAAATTTAATATACTATATCATAATGTAAATATAACTTTATTGTATAGTAAATTAACGTCTTACATCAAACAATCATAATTTATAATTTTATTTCGATAAACTCTCTAATTTCTAAACTTAACGATTCTAAACAACCACAAACTGAGGCATTTTACTAATACGCCGCACTTCTCCTAGTGTTTAAAGAGAAGATCAAGTAGTATAGGTTCATTACCAAGAATTTTTATTTATTTATTTTAAATTTTAAATTTTAATCGTAAGGTATTTTTTGTAATTAATAGGATCATTGGCCCAGTTTGGCTACAAGAAGTATTTCATCTCATTTCATTTTATTATTACAATTTTTAAAAATTTTCACAGAAAATATAATAAATAATTTAATTTTTTCAAATCCTAAAACAACAATAATATTAAAAGATAATATTTTAATAATATTTTAGTTAATTTTTAACTTTAATCTCATCTCAACTTACTATCCAAACGGCACATTAAATATCTATTGTAAGTGATTGAACATATTTTTGTGAATTATTATTTAAATTTCATATATGTTCTATTCCTTATAGAGAGGTGCTACTCATAAGCCGGTTTAAGAGTTCACACAGCACACCGGTCTAATTTATACACCACGTCACGGTTCGGTTTCAAATAGAAATCCGGTTTCAAATAAAAATTGAAAGACTTATGCCGTCTCCCTGCAAGTGAGTGATGATGATGGTGTTGAGCGTGCACAAGCCGTCTTGGAAATTAGTAAAGAAATTATAGGTATGTTGGTGAGGTATCTAAGAACAAAAACGAACCATCGGCCAACTCTTATACTAACCTTCTCTTAGTTTCCGGATTTTTTTTTTAAAAAAAAAAAAACCCCTTCTCTTAGTTTTACTTTTAGATCTATAAAAAAACCTCATGTTTTGAGCTCCTGATCTGTTGGATTTGTTGTCACTTTGTAGAAATCAATTCCTGAGTTCTCAGATTCAATTGCAGTGTCAACTGATTTTCAGTTTTCGAATTTGGTGTAGTTATTGTGACCATTGGAGCTGCAATCTAGTTTCTAGTTAATGTTTCTTTAATTTCAGCTTGTGAAGAAAAAAAATTTAGAGGTTTTCAGCTGAGTTTTCGACGGGTTAAGGAGAAGCAGAAGAGTTTTTGAAGATTTATGGAGAAATATAAAAAGCTTTTGAATAATGATGGAGAAATAGTTAAGTTTCATAGGTGTTGAGAGGAAGAAGGAACAGGACTCACTGGGAAAAAGGGGCGACTTACCCTTCCATTTGCTTCGTACGAATGATGAACATCATCGATTTCTAAGTAATTTTCAGACAGAAGTTGAGATGATTTTCAAAATGAACGGGACGAAACGTTTTACAAACTGCTTTTATCCAGAAAGGGATGAAGTGCTTATGGGGGAGTTAAAACAAAGGGGCTGCCGTTTGTAATTTTGAGGACAAAATGGACAATTAATAATTACTGATGTGGAAGAGGGTGTGCGGTGTACGAAAAGTGGACGGCTACGGAATAGATTTATTCTTCCTTATAACACATATATATGTTTGTTGATTAATGTAAACTTTTGTTTTAAAAGACTTTAATTTATTTACGAATGAAGTTAGTTACAGCTATGACCAATAAGTACAGGTAATAAGTCCCGATTACAAGCCAACTACTCATCGGTTGTAGGCTCTTTTGCACACAACTTTCATTGTATTGGACAACGTCTAAACTTCAAAGCTCTTTAATGACAAGACCATTTTGAGATGTGAGACTCTGTAAAACAAATGTGTCCATCTCAACTCGTCTGCGAGAAAAATCTTGTTTAAACTCCTATCCTCCAAATGAGAAGAGGGATTTCCCAACCTTCACTTTCTAAAGGAGGAGATGACTCACAACCCTCCCCCAAAAGAGGAGAGAAACTTACCTATTTCAATCTATATTTATTTGAACCTAACAAACATAGCAAAAAAATAAAAAATAAAAACAACATTGACTGAACATTAACTGAAAACAATAAAATAAGCACTATGCTCTTCACAGGCACCGTATGCCCACTCTCCTTTTGCCCATCTACTTTCTGCACATGAGCTTCCCCACAGCACCCACTTTCTGCACAGGTATGCTGCAGACCACTCCTCCATGAAGCACGGCAACCAACGAGAGACAACCCAGAGCCTCTGCCCCGTGAAACCCACTACTCGTCAATACAGAGCAGCAAGCTTCTCACCGACGAGTAGCCCGGCCTCGCCTCAGTCCACGTCTCCAGCTCCGTCGCCGTCAACCTCTCCTATTTCTAATAAGCAATGGACGTCGTCTCGCCCTAGCCCATAACCAACAAGCGAGCCATCCTCTGTTTTGGGCTGGTAGAGACGAAAATCAGCGCAAAAAGAGCCGCACCGAGGGCCACTGTTCTTTATCGACCATGCACACAGCCATCAAGAGGTTTATTTACAAACACCCAAACAACCAATACGAAAATAACACAAGGAAAAAAGTAAACGAAGACTCTAAGGAAATTGTAAACGAAAACAACAAAACCCTCAAAGCTGCGTCACCCCCATTCCGGCCACCACCCATGAGAGTCTCCACCTTGAGCTACGATTGGGCACCACTCCAAAAAATGCCTTATCCCCTCATGCACCTCAGCATGCATCCCGAATATCTACTATGTTTTCCATTGATAAAACAGAGCACCTAAAACCCTGCAGGATTACACCCCAAGCCTGCATGCATTCCTTCGCTTTTGAAAGCAAGACGCCTTGACCTTGCCCACACCAGAGACCCTCTACTTTACCACTGCACCTAGCTACGTGGTATTGTTATGGTGGTCAACTCAGAAAAACATGCTTTCAAACCACACCATCCCATGGCCAAAACGAAGTCGAGGCCCTCCACCTCCATTATGCAACATCACTCCACCCATCCGCGTGATTTATTATGGTGGACGACTTTGGGATCCTTGACCCGGAGGTGGAGCTTCCAAACCACCATACCACTGCCAACCGACACTTTATTTATAAAACGGACACTAAAACTAAAAAGGGCAAATAGAGGAGATGGAGGGAGGTGGGAGACCCTCAAATGGAATACTATGCTTTGTTTTCTAGAGAGATAGTAGAGCTTCTCTCACTAGAAAAACGAACGAATAGGACTTGATTAATGTAAACTTAAAGCTTTTATTTAAATTATTTTCTTGTACACGTTACAAGAAAAATGATCTTTTATGATCAATTTATTATAACAAAAATAGTATTCGCAAACAATTTGGTAAATTAGTTTTAGGCATCATTTCATGAGTCGTTAATGAGTTATTTTCGTTACCTTCTCGTTCAAGAATTTATCTGTTTTGACTTTTCTGTTCTGTTGGGAGGGAAAAAAAAAATATCTCCTGCCCTTCTCTTTTGCTCAACGGAGCACATTTAACAACAAAACAGTAGTCTTTACGTCACTAAAATACAAGATTATTTCATAATTAAATAAGCACACATACATGCAATTCCAGAGATCTTGCTTAATTATAGTTCTATTGACTGCGCTTCTGAGGAGGCATCTACTTCACAAAGTACACGTCTCCATATTAAAAGCTTCCTTATTCCAACGGTACTAAACGCAGAAAACTATATGGATAAGTACTAAGGCGAACTTGATGCATGATTCCCAATCACACTTCATTTTCCTCAACCCTCTCCAGCACCATAGTCCAAGCAGGGCGAGACAATACGCTCCTGCACCATGCACTGACATTCGGTCGCTCTTCAAACAGCCGCTTTACCGGCGTGCGCATTAGAAAGTACAAGTTGGGGAGGTAAGTAAGATCTGCAGAGGTAAACTTATCTCCTCCCAAGTACTTTGACTGGCTTAGCTGCTCTTCATACACGTCCAGAATCTTGCCCAGCTTAGCCTCCTCTTCTGCCACCACTTCTTTCTCCATTTTCAAACCCTGTTTGGGCTTCCCTACGAACTGCTGCCTCAGTTTTGTAGCTGGACTGTTAAAATGATGATCCTCAACATCAATCCAGGCTGCTACTAGTGCCTGTAGCTTTGGCATCTCGTAGATTTGTTCCTTTGAAGGTTTTGAGTAACAATGCGATATATATCTCATTATAGCCCTTGATTCTGAAGGTAAAAGATAAAGTCGAACGCATTTGCTTTATCATAACTTGTAATAATTACACGAAAAAGAAAGAAAGAGCGTATATATCTCATAATAAATAAGAAAAATGGTAGGATCATGCTTCATTTGTTTTCTTTTTTTTGTTGTTATCATTAAGCTCACGTACCAAATAGTGTCAAGTCGTCGTCCTGGAAGACTGGTACCTGACCAAAGGGCTATAGCCAAGCAAGGTTAAGTAAGTGTGATAACACAAAGAAGAATGTCAATAGCTAGGCATTTTAAAAGATTGAGGAAGAGAATTAATTAAATAGACTATGTACTCTCTGGGAAAAGGAGATAAGAGAGTCTAGAAATTACACTTAAAGAGAGGAAAGGCTCTGTTTTATTCTCTCCGTTGTTAAGGTCTATTGGTATGAACTCGAAATCAAACTCATGCTCGAAAATGGAAGCCAGAGCTCGCATTGTGTCCGGAGAACTTAGGGAACCATAGAGTTTCCTACTAGCCATGAATGTTCTTCTGCGCGAGGAAGAGGGATTGGACAAGATCGATCTTTGGGACTTGGGTATTTAATTATGAGAAACTTTTTTTCCTAATAAAAAGTGGGAGACACAGAATTTATTTGGAACCCATAAAACAAAGGCAAGTATACTTCCGGTTCCAGTGCACAGACTCACAGTCATCAGCAGTTGGAATGACTGATATGCCTGCATCCAATCAGCTGCTAGCTACAGGTAGCTAATTTGAATGCTAGTTTGACTGTTAGATCATGCAAACAGAGGCTTGGCTTGCGTAAATCTACACCTATACGTTGGACGTTTCTCAATATCTATAGTTCGATAGGTACGATGGAGGAAACAATTTTGTATATAAAATTTCACTTTAAAACGAGGGATTTTGATAATACTATTAATTCATCCATTAAAGAAGGGTTAGAGTGAACAATTTGTTTGTCAAGACCTATTCCCAAAGGAGGAATTTTGATAGCACAGCTAGTTCATCCACAGAATAATTTGTATGTCAGAGTTTACTCTCAAAGGAAAATTCTAGCGATACAGATAATTTATCCACATAATTTAAAATTGGAAGGAACACTTTGTATATCATAGTTTACTCCTAAATAAGAATTCTAATGATAAAGCTAGTTTATCCACATAATTTCAAATTGGAGGGAACATTTTGTATATTAGAATTTACTCCCAAATGAGAGTTATGATGATATAACCAATTCATCAACAAGATTTAAAATTAGAGGGAACAATTTCTATGTCAACGTTTACTCCCAAAAGAGAATTCTGACGATACAACTAGTTCATCCACATAATTTATAACTAGAGAAAACATTTTATTTGTTGGGATTCACTCCCAAAGGAGGGAATTCGATGATACTTTTAGTTCATTTATAATGATTTAAATTTTGTTATTGTTTATGAGTATTGAACTCAAAACATTGATGTGATCAAAATGCTTTTTCTTGCATTAAGTTTATGAATATCATTACAAGATTTTCTGTATAGAATAAATCTAGTTTTCTAGAAATATGAGCATGTCAGTTTTACACTAGGGTCTCGTTTGGGAATGACTCTAGTTCTAGACCTTGGTTTATTTATTTAAGTCTAACATAAATTACTGAGAATACTGGTAAGGGTCAGAAAGGTATGATATTAAAAAAGATGGAATTAACTACTACATATTAGACCTTGAACTTTAGGAATAAAAATGGTGAGATCTCCTTATTTTTGTACATAATGGTTTATTTCAGAGGTATTTTTATTTTATCAAAGTGATGAAATATGAACGAGCTGGTAGCAAGGTTGTAGACTATTACAAATTTATTTTGCTAATTTCTATTGAAAAGTAATTGTATATTTTGGGAACTGAAGGAAATAATGGTCATGAAAGTATAAGAATTGTGTCAATTGAATTTTGAAATAAATAAGGACACATGAAGGTTTATGTGTTTTAAGCATACGACTTGATTCGAATGGAAAGGTAAACTTTTTCTATATTAAGTTTTGAATAATATCTTATTTATGTTTATAGATTTTTTGAGATTAAACTTGAGTGCAAATGTTCATCCTTATTTTTTCTGTATGAGTTTCAAATCAAAATCTATAAATGTTTATACTTACTTTAGGTGGTTGAACTTGAGCACATATGTTCATGTTTTAACTTGTTTCAAAATGTAATTTATGTTGGTTCCATTTTTTCCTTCCAATAAAATTTATTCATCATGACTTCATAATGCTTTTGTTAAAAGTTTTCTACACTTATACGCATATATTGGAACCATATAAAACATGATTCATGAAAAACTTTTACAATTTGTGGCATAGAAATTTGAAGCATGATTAAAGAAAAACTTTATTTGTGGCATAAAATTTTGAAGAATAACTCTAAAGAAAAGTTGTAAAGATTAGTAAATAAAAGATTTTCCTCATTTAGATTTTCTAATCTCAATATGTGTATTGATTTATATAAAAGGAAAACAAATCAAACATTTCAAGAAAGTATGAGGCAAGGAATGGGGAGTTTCTTGAGATAATGCATATCGATACATGTAGACATTTTCTCTATAATGTTAGATAGATAGAAGTATTTCATTACTTTCATTAATGACTTTTAAGGTGTGGCTGTATATATATGCTATATGAGAAGTCTTAAGCCATTGGTAATTCTTGAGGGACTTGTTATGGGGAGGAAATGCAACTAGTAGAAAAGTGAAAATTATCGAATTGGATTAAAGTAGTAAGTTCCATGAAAAGTATTATGAATCAAGTCATAACCCTAACCCATTTTCTTAACTTATTGATAAATGTAGTAAAACTAAAAAATAATGGTGTAGAACTTATATCGTGTTCTTAGTAAGGTAATCTTACTGACTTATTCTTTGAGTTGTATATTGATTTTTAAGGTATATATATATATATATATATATGTATGTATGGATAGTCAAGCTAAATAAGATTTTATAACCTACATGAAAGAAAATTGAGCCCTATAACATTTATTGGGTACATTATCATTATTATGTACTCAATGAGATTGAAATGATATAGATTGCATTGTTTCTAATCATGATCTTAGTATTGAGGGAATTGAAATGTCAAATTCCTTTAAGGTTGGCAAAATCAGTGGGAGCAAAGAAACTTGAGATGTAATTGTCGTGAAGTGCATTTGTGTATCTTCAAAAAGGCTTGTAGTTTCTTTTTTTCTTTTTGATTTTACCATCTCAATTATAACATGGAACAACAAGCAAATGATTATCCACTCGATAAGAAAAACACTGCTAAAGAATTGACCATAGAGACATCAGAATAGGTAATCTCATGTGATATTCTTGATTTACTATTTGGTTAAGTTATGTGGTGTATTTTTTACTCTTCAATTCAATGTAGAAACAAATAAAGGTTCACATGTTTTCAAAAGTTATAGAAAAAAGTGATTCTATAAAAGATCGATGCATAAAAGAACGATTGAAATCGGCCATGAATCAATGTAAAGTTTGTAATATCGTCTAATTGTCTGAAAAGTATAAAAAGTCGAATGTAAATAGGTCTTGGAGACAAAACCATAACTTTAAAGGTAATGTTGAACGATATAAAGTAAGACTTGTAATCAAGAATTGTACTTAGAATTGAGCATTGATCAGAAAGAGAGATTTTCTAATAAACCAGAAAAGACTCTTTCAGAATCACTATGACATTAATAGCTCATTATGATCTAAAATTACATTAAATGGTTGTGAAAGTTATTGTAGAGCAAATGTTTGGATTATGATATCTATGAGAAATAATAAAAAAGACTACATAAAAAAATATAAGTTTTGAAGAAAAATATTTATTGTTGATGTATATATCCGAAAGTCAGTGGGATTACTTTTGTATTTATGATCAGGTATGTATATGACATTTTGGAAGTATAAATCAAGATTTATAGCATGATACAAAAGTTATATCTCTAAAAAACTTTAAAAATGAAATTTATGGATGAGACATCTTTCATAATTGGGATTGAACGACGTCTATCATTGGACATTGAGAGATATCTATTATTATTGTTTCTGTTTTTTCATCTTTTCACTTTATGTGTACATTGAATGGTGTGGATAAATGATAACAAGTTAACAAGTTAATGGACATGAATTGGAACCTATGGCATTGTAGTATTAGCCTTAATTATTTTAATTATGATCGTGTTAAATTAAATTTCTAGTCGTGGAATGAATTTTGTTGGTAGCTGATTTGACATTGATATTATGGAACTTATATAATGTGTTTTGAGATAGGAATGTTTTCTGGAAATGAATGTGTGCAGTATGATTAATATCTTGTAATGAACCCATGAACAGAAAAAGTTATTTTATGGGCGTATGGGCAAAGTGGGAGATTGTAAATTTTTGTTAAAACTCTATGTCCCACACACTCATACCCTAATGGGTTTAGACTACTTCAAATATTATCAATTAATTAATGAGTTATAATGAGACACAAATACCTCTAGATTTCATGATGGCCAGAAGTTTATTTATAATACTGATGGGTTAATGGTTCTCACCTACAACATAATTGTGTCTTTAACCTCATCGCCGACATCTCGTGTCAGGACTAAATTATGGCTACTATTTATAAAATTTTTAATTATTGTTTCTTATGAATTTTGTTGTATGATTGAATAGATATATAATTGTTTATTTTAAATGACGGGTGAATAATTTCTACCAAAATCAGAGAAGGGGTTTGTTAATGAAAGTTACAAAACCTTATTTGATTTGGAAAGACAAATAATTAATTTCATAATATCATGGGTAAAAATAGAAAATGATTGGATCTGTGATATAATTAGTGATGTGAAGAGAACAACTTGTGTATCGAAGTTCATTCTCAAAGGTAGAATTTTGACGACTCTACTAGTTTATCCATTGAAATAAATATTGGAGAAAACAATTTGTATGCTAGAATTTACTCATAAAGGAGAATTCTAGTAATACAGCTAGTTTATCTACAGAATTTATTCCCATGGGAGAATTATGATGATATATCTAGTTCGTCCACAAAATTTAAAATTGGAAGAAATATTTTATATGTCAGAGTTTACTCCTAAAGGAAAATATTAGTGATATAGCTAGTTCATTCACAAAATTCAAAATTAGAAAGAACATTTTGTAAGCCAAAGTTTACTCTTAAAGGAGAATTCTGGTATTCAACTAATTCATCCACAATTTAAAATTAGAGGTAATACTTTGTATGTCAGAGTTTACTTCCAAGAGAGAATTTTGATGATACAGTTAGTTCATCTACAGAATTTAAAAGTTTTTCATTTTCCCTTATGAGGAATGTACTGGATCCAAATGCAAAATGATTTATGAGAAAACATTACAATTTGGGCCATGGAATTTGAAACATAATTTGTGATATAAAAATTTTGGAGAATATTTTCAAAGAAAAGTTGTAAGGATTAGTACATAAAAGATTTTCTATATTTAGATTTTCTAATATAAGATGTGTGTTGATTTGTATAAAATGAAAACAAATCAAACATATCAAGAAAAGATGCCACCAAGAATAGAGAGTTTCTTGAGATAATGCATATAGACATATATAGACCCTTTTTTTCCTATAATATTTGATAGACAGAAGTATCTCTTTACATTCATAAATGATTTTCATGGTATGGAAATATCTATTTGTTATATGAGAAGTCTTAAGGCTTTTGAAATTTTTGAGGTACTTCTCATAGGAAAGAAATGCAGTTAAGAAATGTGAAAATCATTGAATTATATCGAAGTAGTAAGTCCATGAAAAGTATTATGAGTCAGTTCTTAACCCTAGCTTATTTTCTCAACTTCTTGAGAAAATGTAGTAAAGCTCTTAAAAATAATAGTGTAAAACTTATATCTTTTTCTTAGGAAGGTAATTTTAATGACTTAATTTTTGAGTTGTATATTGATTTAAAGCATATACATATTTGAATAGTCAATCTAAATAAGATTTTAAAACCTAAATGAAAGAAAGTTGAGCCCTATAACTGTTATTGGATACACTATCATTATTGATTACTCAAGGAGATTCAAATGATATAGGTTGCATTGTTTCTAATCATAATCTTAGTATTGAGGAAATTGAAATATCAAATTCCTTAGGTTCACAAAATTTGTGGAAGCATAGTAACTAAAGATGTGATTGTCGTGGAGTGCATTTTTGTACATTAAAAAATGCTTTTAGTTCATCTTTCGATTATCTCAATGATAACATGAAACAATAAGCAAATGATCATCCACCTTATCAGAGAAATATTGTTGAAGAATTGGCCTTGAAGACATCAGAATAGGTAACCTCATGCAATCTACTTGATTTGCTAATTGGTTAGATACCATGGTGCATTTCCAAAATTCAAAATTTGACAAATAAATATCCATTTATGTTTTTACAAGTTGTAGAAAGAACCGATTCTATAAAAGATCGATTTGTAAAAGAGCGATTGAAATCCACAAATCAACGTAAAGTTTGAAATTTCGTCAAATTGTCTAAAAAGTGTAAAAACTGGAATGTAAACAAGTCTGGGAGACAAAATCCTAACTTTAAAGAGAATTGAACGATAAAGAGTTAGGCTTGTAATCATGGATTTCACTTAGAAATGAGCATTAATTAGAAAGTGAGATTTCAAATAAATCTCAAATGACTCATTCATGATAACTATGGTATTAGTAGCTCATTATAATTGAGAGTTACATTAAATGGATTTGAAAACTATTATGTAGTAAAAGTTTGTATTATAAGGCCGGCGAAAAATAATCAAAAGGATAATTAGAAAATGTAAGTTTTGAAAATTATATTTGAAAATTGATAATAACATCACACTACCTTTCTATTAAAGAAAAATATTTATTGTTGATATATATACCTGAAGGTCAATGGGGGTACGTTTTTATCTATGGTCACATATATGACATTTTGATAATTATAAATCATTGTTTGTAGTATGACATTAAAGTTGTGTTTCTAAATAACTTTAAAAATGTAAATTATGAATGAGACATCCTTTGTAATTAGGATTGAATTTTAATGACAAGACGATGACTATTAGGATTGTCTTGATATAGTTGTATAAAGTTTTGAAAGACTTTACATGAAAAATTGCTGGTCAATAGATGCTTTAAGAACAAAATGTGACATGCTCAGTATTTTATAGTATCCAAAAATTGATTACAAGGAATCTAATTGTAAAGGCAAAAATTGGCTAGGATTAGATGACTATATGATAAGGTTTATCTTATCATTATATTTGAAATTGTTGGATGAATATAAAATAATTATTGATTAATCTCTAAACAATATTGAGTCTATCTAGAAGTCTTAGATGTTATTTAAATAAGTCATTGAGGTAAAAATTGAGTCCAGAATGATCTGTATTTATCCAACATTAAAGTTGAACAGAGATCAGTCAATACAAAAGAGAGTTATCTCAAAATGTCAGCAATTTGTCAAGAGACGTCCTTGCAACATATTCTATCCTTCAGTAGAATCCTACTTCAACTGGAAATCTTTCCAAATTGTTTATTTAAGAGACCCTATTGGTTAGGATCTGTAGAGATTTAAATCTACATATTTTCTAGAGCACTTTCTAGTGCATATTTTGGTGAAAAAATTCTTTAGTGAATTTTCATATTTGTGAGAGTGTGATTGTGCTTTAAGTATGAAGGATCATTGATTGGATTTCAGCCATTGGAGTTCCAGGAGGGAAGTTATTAGTTCGAAAATCGCCAGAAGTTCTACTTGCTATTGCGGCAGAAGACAAATGAGTCATTTGTCTGGATAAGTAAGAGAGTCAAGTTGCAAAAGTTTTGCAATTGAGAATTACTTGTAATTAATTTTTAAATAATAAGATTGATTTTCTTGGGTTTGGCTGCCCCATCGGGTTTTGCCTTTGAAGGGTTCTGTAAAGAGTTTCCCTTCATAACCAATTGTTGTATTTTACAAGTTTAGTTATTTTCTTTAAGTATTTGATTATTTTAATAATCATAATATTGAGATCTAACCAATTTGTTAAGGAAATTAGTAGACAATTTCGTAATTTTATAAGGGTACTTGGGGAATTTCACTAATGATTGCACAAACTTGTATAAAACTGAATATCAGTTTTTCAATTGGCATCCTTGGTTGATGCAAAAGTAATCCAAGGATGTTTAACCCAAAAGCTGTGAAAAGAGTGCCATGTTAATTGTAAGAAACTAAAGATTATATTGTTGTCTTTAGAAGAACTGATACTCTTAAAATAACTAGATATTCAGACCATATTTTTGTGAAATTGCTCTGATGATAGAAAATACAGTTATGGTTATGTATTTTGTTATTTAATAGAGTTATTTCATGGAAAAGTACAAGAAAAATCTCTTACTTTTTCATGTGCAATAGAGGTTGAGTTTGTGGCATGCTTTGAGGCCACATGTATGGTATATGATTGAGCAAACTTATCTTAGGACTTGGAATTGTTGATTTTATAACCAATTCACTAGGAATGTATGACAAGAATTTCTCAGTGTATATTTTCTGAATGATGAGTATTTAATGAAACTTTAAATACCTAAGTGTTAAGAAGAAAGTACATAAACAAAAGTGTGTATATCAATATTGCATTGATGATTATCTTTAAAGAACATGATGAAAAGATGGGTCTTATGCCTATACCCATGATGTGAACATGTTAAAGAGATAATTAATATGCTGAGTATTACTGGACATTGAGAGATATCTATTGTGATTGTTTCTGTTGTCTTGTATTTTTACTTTATGTGTACATTGCATGGTGTGGATGAATGATGACAAGATAATGTCTGAAACGGACATGAATTGGAAACCGAAGGCATTATAAGATTAGCCTTAATTGTCCTAATTAAAGATCGTGTTAAATTAGGTTACTAATGTTGTGGTGCATGGAAGGAATTTTATTGGTTATACAATAAAGGATCGTCATGACTTGCATTGGTAGTTGATTTAACATTGATATTATAAAACTCATATAATGTATGTTTAGTTATAAATGTTTTCTAGCAATGAACATGGGCAGTATTGTTAGTTTTTTGTAATGAACACATGAACGGAAAATGCTATTTTATGGACATATGGACCAAGTGAGAGAATGTAAGAGTTTTGTTAAAGCTCTATTTCCCGCACACCCATATCCTTATGGGTTTATACTAGTTCAAATATATCTTAATTACTGAGTTAAAGTGGGACACAAATTGCTCTAAATTTCATAATAGGCAAAAGTCTATTTAAGTACTGAAAGGGTTAAGGATTCTCACTTACAATATAATTATGCCTGTAGCTATCGGGAAACATCTAGAGATAAAGTTGCTAACGTGATCTTTGTCTCATAGTCATGTCAGATTATCTATCAAATTGAAATGGAGGGAGATACGTTTTCTAACTATTATTATATAATATCGTGGATCATAGAAAACCAAAGATCTAAATATTAATGTTTCATGTTAAAATATTTAACACCATAGAGTTTCTTATTAGAGCATTGACATTGACTTAGCCAAATGCTAGTGAAAACTAAAATTTAGCTCATTTCACCCCAAAGGCCATTGGATTCGACGAAGAGGGAAAAGTAAGCTTTCAGCTATAGTTAATCATAAGGGCCAGTCATATTTGGTTGGATACTGTCTGGGAACCAAATACTTATTTTATTAGATTAAAATCCATCCAAGCATTTTCTCTCCCCCCTGTGAATTTCATTTCCCTCGTGTTTCTGTCTATTTCTCTCTCTTTCTCTCTTCCAAATCACAATTGTTACTGAAGAAGAATTTTTGGTTTTGTTTCTTGGAGCGAGATTTTGCCATTTCCTCTCACTCTCTCTTCCCGAATCATTATGTTGCCCAGATGACTCACATAAGAGGGGTGAATTGGGTTGTATTTAAAAATTAACAATTATAAATCAAATACACAATATAAAATATGAATAAAATATGAAGCAGCAATAAATATAAAGAGTAAGGGTAAGGGTAAGAGAAAAGCAAACTCAGTATGTTAACGAGATTCGGCCCCATTGCCTACGTCCTCGTCTCACGCTACCCCTTGAGGATCCCCAAATTTACTATTCAACATTTTTCATGTGGAGATAGAAACCTATTACACCTTTGAATAACACCGCTACAAAGGATCTGTGCAGAACACCCTCTACACTTGTAATCACCTTACACATAGTGATTGAACTATTCCCTGGGTAGAACAATTTTTGCACGCACAAGAGTTATACACACATTTTTACTGAT
The DNA here is from genome assembly GCA_011037825.1 of Carya cathayensis. Taxonomy (NCBI): domain Eukaryota; kingdom Viridiplantae; phylum Streptophyta; class Magnoliopsida; order Fagales; family Juglandaceae; genus Carya; species Carya cathayensis. Next base: position 383,951 of record QGSO01000495.1, on the reverse strand, counting down.
ACAAGAGCTGATAGTATATAGGTTATCAGAGAACACTCCTCAATGATTGAAATAAGAACAATACGGCGCAAACTATATCTCTCTCAAAATAAATAAGGATTAAGGCTCAATGCTTAGAGAAAAGAGAATGAAAACTTTGAATGAATGTTGTATGCTCTTGGTGTTGCGAATTTGAAACTCTCAAATGATCTATTTATAAGCATATGAAACTTCATATTCAAATTTAAAAAGATTCATATCAAATATAACATCATTCATTTTTCAAAAAATTCAAATAAAAGTTTCTTCTTTTTCATTTGTCAAAGACAACATCATTCACTTTTCAAAAATTTTAAATCTAATCTTTTTACTTTATGCATATAACAAAAGTAGTACTATTTACTTTTCAATTTTTTCAAACAAAATTATTTACCTTTTGCATAAGTCAAAAAGAGCATCAATTATTTTTAAAAATATTCAAATAAAGTATGCATATATAAAATATGACACTCAATCATCTTTAATATTTTCAAAATTCAAACTTTTAATCTTGTCATGTATATATGAAAGATAACAATCAATCATCTTTTAAAATTTTTAAATTTAATTTTCAAAATATTCATACACATATGGAAAATGTATTTTAATATTTTATGTTAAAATATTAATTTTGAGTTATTTCCCAGATGACTAACACAAGAGGGGGGGTGAATTGAGTTGTATTTAAAAAAATAACAATTATAAATCAAATATACAATATCAAATATAAAACAAAATACGAAATAGCAATAAATATAAAGAGTAAGGGTAAGAGAAAATCAAATTTAGTATGTTAACGAGGTTCGGCCCCACTGCCTACGTCCTCGCCTCAAGCTACCCCTTGAGGATCCCTGAATTCACTATTCAACCTCCTTCAGGTGGAGGTAAAGACCTATTACACCTTTGAACAACACCGCTACAAAGGATCCGTGTAGAACACCCTCTACACTTGCAATCACCTTACACGTGGTGATTCAACGATTCCCTGTATAGAACACTTTCTACACGCACAAGGGTTGTACACACCCTTTTACTGATACAAGAATTGATAGTGGGTAGGATATCAGAAAACACTCCTCAATGAGTGAAATAAGAACAATACAAGCACAAACTATTTCTCTCAAAATGAATAAGAGTTAAGGCTCAATGCTTAGAGAAGAGAGAATGAAAACTTTGAATGAATGTTGTATGCTCTTGGTGTTGTGAATGTGAAGCTCTCAAATGATCTATTTATAGGCATATGAGACTTCATATTCAAATTTAAAAAGGTTCACATGTCAAAAACATCATCATTCATTTTTCAAAAATTTCAAACCTAATCTTTTTACTTTTTGCATATGACAAAAGGAGCACACTTTGCTTTTCAAAAATTTCAAACCTAATTTTTTACTTTTTGCATATGACAAAAGGAGCACACTTTACTTTTCAAAATATTCAAACAAAGGCATCTTCCTTTTGCATAAGTCAAGAAAAGCATCAATCACTTTTGAAAATATTCAAATAAAACATGCACATGTGAAAGATGACAATCAATCATCTTTAATATTTTCAAAGTTCAAACCTTTAATCATGGCATGCACATGTGAAAGATGACAATCAATTATCTTTCAAAATTTTCAAATTTAATTTTCAAAATATTCATGCACATGTGGAAAATGTATTTTAATGCTTTATGATAAAATATTAATTTTGAGCCTTAATCCTAATTTCGAATTTTAAGAGATTTACAACATTACTCTATGACTTTAATATGAGCTTGTTCCCTTCTTGCTCATGCTTGGTTTCTTGATGTGCTTGACTCCATTGTGTAGATAACTTGAGCTTGAGACTCCTTTATTCTTTGAATTCATTTGTTATCATCAAAATCCATGTGTAAATATATAATTACACAAAACTTGAAACAGTAGATTCAACATGAGTCTTAATCATAATTTCAAAATTTTCAAGAGATGTACAGAATTACTCTATAAGTTTTAATGTGAAGTTATTCTCTTCTTACTCATGCTTGGTTCCTTGATGTGTTTAACTCTATTGTGTAGACAACTTGAGTTTGAGACTCCTTTATTCTTTGAATTCGTTTGTTATCATCAAAATTCATGTGTAGATATATAATTACACGAAACTTGAAAGCTTAGGTTCAACACATTATTAATTTTAAGTCTTGAAAAAAAATTTCTTTCATTTTGTTGAGTGATTCTCTCTCTTTCTGAACCTACTTTCTCTCCCTTTCTCTTCATTTTTGGATTAAAACCCTCGAGCGTTGTCTTTCTATTTCCTTTGGTGCAAAACTTTTTGGCCAGTTACAAGGAAGTTTTTATGTAAAACTATTATTATCCATGGTAATCAATTTTTATATAAAACTATTATCTCCTCTACAATAATAATAATAAACATTGTAATAAGTCTTAGGAAAACTTACTTGAATATACTAAATCGCACATATGTACACTCCACCTGAGAGCCAACACAATCATGTGGTATCTTAATATCTTAATGACTTAGAAAGAAAGAAATACATATATATTGCCTTTAGTGATCTATGTCTGCAGAGTGCAGAGGCAACACCTAAGTTGGTTGGTGTTCATACGCTATGAACATCCTTTCAAGTTCAAGATATGTGAGCCATGCATTTTAGTACTACTTCTTAAAGGCCATAGATATATAATTCTTATTCAAATATTACAAAATAAAAAAACATATTTAAGTAAAAAAAAAAAGAAACAAAGCAGAAGAAGAAAATAAAATGAAACACTGTAATCATCCTTTCAAACCTCTAATGAACTTAAAAGTTAAAACATCTTTAGTTTAATTAATTATAGATTTATTGCTTGTTTTAAGTAGATTAAATAATTCCAGACACCCATACACACTATCTAATTCGTTTTTGAGAGACAAGAATTAACAAAGGCAGTGCACTCTGCTTAGGATCAATACTTTTTTGGAACTAACTGCATTATTTATTAGGATAAATAATTAGAAGTAACAATAAATTAAAACCATGATGTGTCATTCATCAATGTATACTTTATGAGCACTGAAAGTCTTACCATCCAATCACAACTCATTTACAATTCATACTAAGATATTTTTAAGATGTTTTAAGCACATCAAATCAAAATAAAAGTCAAACTAAAATTTTAAAAAATATATTATTTTAATCTATAGTTGTAAACAAATTGTAAACTAGCAGTTGGTGTATCATTTTTTATACTTGAGACCAAAAAGTTTTTGTGTTTGAAATTTATATAATAATTGGTAATGGGGGATGAAACTGCAGTTGCTTAGTCCTTCCCCTTAAAAGTGCAAGTTTTTGGCTTATTTAAATGAAAAAAGTGCATATCAAGATATCACATTTTCTACTTTCTTAATGTTCACATTTTTTCAGGTGCTTCTATTCTATGCATATTTTGGTGAGAAAATTTCTTGAAAAACTTTTATGTTGTTTTTTTCAAAGAGTGTCGTTGATCCAAGATTGAGATAGCATGATCATGATTCAACCACTAGAGTTCTAGGAGAAAAGTCAATGTTTGAAGATTGTCAGAGGTTCTGACTGCTACTGCGATGGAGACAAACATGTCATTTGTCTAGTCAAGTGTGTCAACTGACAAATGTTTTGTAATTGAAACTTGCTTGTAACTGATTTTCAAATAATAAAATTAACTTTTTTAGGTTTGTCTGCTCCATATGGTTTTATCTTTAAAGAGTTCTTTAATGGGTTTCCATTCGTTACCAAGATAGGTGTTATGCAATTTATTTACTCCAGGTTATTAGTTTATTATTAAATAATTGCATTGTTATTTACTAACCAATTCTTTGAGCTACTATACAGAGACATTTGGATAATTTCAATTGGCATTAGAGCGTGGTTTACTCAGTCAAGTGTGATCTGTCTCCTTATAGATCATGTCTTCATCGTTATATGCCCTGCCATACTTTGGTGGGAAAACTATGCTTATTGGAAAGTTTGTATGAGGGCTTTCATCAAGTCTTTAGATAAATGTGTGTGGTATGCAGTTGAACGAGGATGGACTAAGCCTAAGATAACTCTTGATACTTGGACTAGTGAAGAGATCAACAACTGCAATTAGAATAGCAAAGGACTTAACGTTATTTTCATGGTTGTATCCCCCGAATAATTTAAAAGAATCTCCATGTGTGAGATTGCCAAAGAAGTTTGAAATATTTTAAAGGTTACATATAAAGGTACAAGAATGGTAAAAAAATGTAAATTGCATATACTAATCTCAAAATTTAAATAGATTAAAATGTTGGAAAATGAGAGTTTTTATGATTTTTATACTAAACTTAATGATATTATGAATTCCAGATTTAATTTTGGTGAGAAGGTGAAAGATTCAAGAGTCGTAAGAAAGATTTTAAGATTTCTACCAGAAAGATTTCGCCCAAAAGTTATAGCCATTGAGAAAAGCAAGGATTTGGATGCTATAAAGGTTTAAGAACTAGTCAGCTCTTTGCAAACATATGAGTCCTCACTTCCTCAAACAAGAAAAGGTAAGTCCATTACATTAAAGACTATGAAAGAAGATCGAGATGATTTTTCTGATAAAGAAAATATAAATGATTAGGATATATATGTCGTTACAAAAAAATTTAGAAAATTCTTGTTTAACAAGAAAGGTAGTGGAAAACAAAAACGAGGTAAGGAATTTCCTACAAAGAAAAGTGATAATGAAAAATGGAATAAAGAAAAATCTGAGAAAAATGACAAAGTACAGTGTCATGAGTGCTTCGGTTATGTTCATATTAGAGTGGTGTGCCCAAACTTTAAGAAAAATAAAGAAAAAGCACTAAATGTCACTCTTAGTGACAGTTTAGAATTTAAGAGTGATAGTTCAGAATTTGAAACTTTTAGTTCATCGTCTGATTATGAAAATTCTTTTATGGCTTCTATCACTATTGTTGATGATTTTTCTGAAATTGTGCTAACAAAACCTGAAAGTGAATTTGAGAATAGTGACCCGGATATAGCTCTTGTTGATGCTGACCATGAGCTAAACATACATGAGGCTTATAATGATTTATGTGAAGAAGTGGTCAAATTGAAAAATTTTAACAAGAAGTTGTACAACAAACTCACAATAGTGGAAAATAAAGAGAACAACCTCTTGGAAGCATTGAAAAATTATGAAGTTGAGATTTCAAGATTAAAAGTTCAAAATGAGGCACTAGACAAAGAATTAAAGAACTCCCAAGAGTGCCAACAAAAATCAGTAACTTAAAAATTGGATGAGATGTTAAGTATTCAAAAGTCCAGATGTGAGCGTACTGGATTGGGGTACACAACTTCCCAAGGCAAAGATCCTCAAGCCTTATTATCCACTGCCACTACCTATAAAAGTATTGTCTTTATCAAAGGAAGCCAAGTTATGGATATTCTAAGATAAGATGCGTCAACATTAAATCATCTTGAAAATCCATATGAAAACTTAATCTCAAAGCAGCTAAACCAAGGTAAATTTGGAGGTAAGTTTGTACAGTTTGCTATCATTGAGGTATTTATGGTCATATAAGGCCATATAGCTTTAATTTGAGTAAAGTGAAGAAAAATGGTGGTGAGAGAAAATCAAAGAAGAATAAGACTCTTGAAAATCAAGTCCAAGAGTTAAGTTATCAAATAAACTCTATAAGTCTAAAGTTAGGTCAACTATCTGAATTTTTTCTTCACAACAAATAAAAGTTCATAAAAAGTTGTAATTATGAAAAGAATTGCTCAAAACTTAAAGTAAAATGGGTGGTCAAAGAAGATGGTGGGTGGACCTTGCCAAGAAAGAAAGCCATTGATGTGTGTGACATTAAGTGATAAGCACACTTGTATTTCTTTGATTTCACATATTTTTTGTTTTCTTTCATTGTTTTGGAAAAAAAAAAGGTTGGTTTTCTGTTTTATTTATTTTTTTAGTTTTAGTTTTGTTGAGTTGGGCAAAGATCATGCTTTGTGTACCTAGTTTGAGTATTCACTTCTTCACACTTCCGATACTTGGATATGGAACATCTCTCTATTTTTTTTTTTTTGTAGTCTATAATGTAAGTGTAGACTCCACGGCTGATTTTGCGAAAGTCACATTCTAGTGCACTATGAGGAGGTAATTTTTCACATTTTATTAATTATGTATGTTCCACAAAGTCTCATAGATGTTGTCCAAAGGGGGATTTTACACCTTAAATTGACTAATATTAGTTGAACCTAGTACTAAAAGTCAAGATGTCTCTTCTTGCCGAACATACAGTTTTGATCCATATAGAAAAAGTCAATGTTTCTTCATTGTTGGAAAAGACAAACACCTTACAAGGATCTTGTCCCTTAAGTCCTTATAGAAAAAATTGTTGCTCTATTCATTGCAAAAAAAAAAAGAACAATAAAATGGACATATCAAGAGTTGTGCAACCTTGTGTTCAAAGGAGACACTCTTTCAAGTATCTAGACCTTGGTATAAAGTTTGACATTTTATGTCAAAGATAACCCATGTGGAAGTATCTAATGTGAAAGAAATAAAAAAAGGTACAATAAAAAAATATATATTTAAATACTTAAATATTTGATGTGGTAGTAAGTTACCTCACTCACACACCCACATAGACTTTGGCCATGATGACTTTGTGGTGTGTCCACACTTTTTTTTTGGCCCTTTATTTTCAATAAGAGAGTATGAACCTTCTTCAAAATTGGTTGTATTATTGGTACATTGTGCTTGGACACTTGGTGCATTTAGGCAAGTGATTTGGCTTCAAAAGAATTAAGTTGCTTAAAAAAAATTACTGCTTATTGCAAAATAGAGTGTTGGGTTAGATGATTTTTTGGCATATGAGCATTAATTTTGTATCAGGTTAGTTCCATTTTTTTTTCTTTTTATGTGTCTTGATAAACATGCATAGTTTTTGATTTTTTTTTTAAATTTTTTTCTTTAGTATGTGGGCATTTTCCTGCATGAGGGCATGTTTCATATGGGGTTTGGGAGTTGTGTTTCTAAAGGTCTATTTTTGGTCTAAGAGTTTAAGTCCTAGTAGGACTTGGCTTGTGCGTGGCACGCTAACCTACTAAGTGACTTAGGTTACTTAGTGTTTTTGATAGACACCTGCCTCTCCGTACTCCTTTTCACACTCACCCATGACAACATCACTTTGAGTGCCCTAGCCGTACCTTACTACCCACATCACTAGTGTTCTGGAGCACTTGAGTTCTTCCAAATCGCACAGACCATCTTGCCTCAGTGATTCCCAGTCACGGTAAGGAACTATGGCCCCTTATTTCTTCATTCTCCTAGTTCTAGGGCTCGACAACCATAACCATTTGGGGATTTTTTATATAAGGTCTTTGGTGCGATTTGAAGGTTGGATGTTTGTGTTTGGGCTGCGATTTGTGCCGATTGTGGTTGGGTCTACATTGTTAATGTATTGAGGATGGTTTTTGGGTGGGTTCTTGCATTTTGCGATTAAGTTTTTAAAGAGTACCCACCAAGTGTTTATTTTGTCTCAACCAAATCTTTTCATGCATTTATCAATTTTTTTTACATGCATTCATGTTCATTCATCATTTTACTCCCATTACATTGTAGATTTGAGGTTTTTTGTGGTTGTGGGAGGGTCTTCTCAAGAGTCTTATTTTAAAATTCCCACATGCTAGTTAGCATGGGTCTAATTCTGATGATGATGAGGTTTAAGCATTTTTCAGATTAGTAACAAAAAGGGAAAGTTAGAGGAGCATTGGAGGAGCAGATTGAGGGAGAGCAGTTGATTTTTTGGTATTGTGAAATTTAGGGAGAGTTGGAGTAATTGTGTTGTTGAGGGGGAGTTGAATGAATTTTTTATATTGTTCTGTTTAAGGTAGTTTAATATTGAGGGGGATAACTAAATTCTGGTTTTCAAAAAATACTTTTAAAAAGTTTTACTTGATGGTTGATTTCATTTAAGTTTGTTTTTGCTAGACATATTTTGATGTTGGACTAGAGCATGCTTAGACTTTGAATTAGATTTTAAATCTTATAAATTTTGAAAGTATTAATCTTAGTCACTGTTCTATGTTAGTATTTTTTTATTCTTGATTATTTGCTTGGAATTTCTACTCAATTTCTTGGTCTGCTGGTTGTGTTTTAATATGTCTATATTACATTCATCAAAGGTTGATTTTGTCACCAATCTGCCAAATGGAGAGATTATAGATGCAAGATCTTGGCTAGGACTAGGTGACTAAAATGATAAGTTCAGATAGGACTAAATGACTAAGATGATAGACTGCATCTTATATTGGGTTTTGTAATTTGGATGAATGTGAAACGCTTTGATTTTATCTAAAGTTATTTTGATCTTATCTAGAGGTTGTTAGGAAGTGTTTTAGATAAGTCAAAAGTGTAGAAGTCAAGTTTCAAGAGATAGATCTTATCTAGAGAAGAGTTTGAATGTAAAACTGCCAATGACGAGAAGATAAGTATCAGGCTCTAGCAGAATCCGTCAGTAGAGTTTCAATATGATTTGGAAACTACTTCCAGAAATCTATTTAAACTGTCCTACTAGTTAGGATTTGTAGAGATTTGGTTCTGGAGATTTTCTAGAACACTTTCCGATGCATATTTAGGTGAGAGAATTTCTTAGAGAATTTTAATGTTGTTTGTCTCAAAGAGTGTGATTGTTGATCTAAGATTGAGATAGCATGATCGTGATTTAGCCACTAGAGTTCTAAGAGAAAAGCCAATGTTTGAAGATAGAGATTTTGGCTGCTACCGCGATAGAGACAAACGGGTTGTTTATTTGGTCAAGTAAGGGTGTTGTTGGGCAAAGATTTTATAATTGAAACTTACTTGTAATTGATTTTCAAATAATAAAATTAACTTTTCTGAATTTGTCTATCCCGTAGAGTTTTAACTTCAAAGAGTTCTTTAAAGGGTTTCCATTTGTTACCAAAATTGATGTTATACAATTTATTTGCTCTATGTTATTGGCTTATTATTAAATAATTGCATATTTATTTATTAACCAATTTGTTGAGTGAATTGGTAGAACGTTGAGTTACAATGCAAGGACATTTGGGTAATTTTAGTTTGGATTCCTGGTTTAACATTTTTGTCCATTCATGTAATCTAAAATTGTCCATTTTGCTTTATAGTGGATTGGTTTATCAACTTATAACTAGTCATCTTTGTCAAAAATCAAATCAAATGATATACAATAACCAAGGGTAGCTAGTCCCCATTTCTTGCAAGGTTGCTTGTGGGCATTTAATTTGCTTCATATCAGTTTTTAAATGGGTTGGACAACATTATAGTTTTCTTACAAGAATTATAGTAATACATTGCGCATTGGGTTAGACAGTTTCATAAATATGCATGGTGGAGAGGAGAGTAGCGGTCACAAAGGAAGAGCGCGATAGAATTCAACAACTTGAACTTGAGAAGAAAAAGTTTCGAGCCGAAATTATGAGATTAGATCTTGCTAGCATGAATACAATTCAACAAGGCTATTTCCTAAAGCTTCAGAGGGAAATTTATGAGGTGAGCAAGAATAATTATTGTGACGCCCCCAAATTTCGCTTGGGATTGAACGGACATTTGAAGCGTCGAGACATGCAACACAAGGTTACCTGCCCCCGTTCATGACATATAAGATGCAATGTTCCTAACATGCATCTAGCATTATGCAATATTCGCAGCGGATAATTTTTTTCTTTAGCAATACTATGCACCAAAGTAAAATATCCCAAATACTTGAAACATATTTCATACATAAAGGCATACTAAATAGCCGTGATCACCACACTAGTCCAAAATGGTTGTGATCAAAAGAATACTTGAGATACAACTCCAAAAGTACAAGTATTAACCTAAGTTAAATACTATACCATCATCAACATCGCACCGTGGCCTAGTCGACCGTATTCAGTTGGTCAGATTCCAATTCTCCTTTGGGTCCTGTAACAAGATCTACCATTCGGGGGGAATGGTAGTTGGGACTACCACAGTGAGATTTGATTACAAATCTCAGTAAGTTAACATAAAACTCACACACAGGTTAAAAATGCATGCATGGCAGTAAAAGCATAAATGCATAATTATAGTCATACATAAACATAGTATAACTTGACATATAGCATGACTTAACCAGAACTTAAGCGTGAACTGAACACTCACACACAGGTTAAAGATGCATGCATGGCAGTAAAAGCATAAATGCATAAGTATAGTGGTACATAAGCATAGCATAACTTGACATATAGCATGAACGTAAACATGCATAACATAAATAAGAACTTGACTTAACATGGCATGAACTTAAGCTTAAAACATAACATGAACAAACAACATAACATGAACGTGAAACATAACATGGACTTGAAATATAGCATGAACGTAAACCTGCATAACATAAATAAGAACTTGAAAATAACATAAACTTGAACATAACATGTACGTGAGTATAACATAACATGGACTTGATCTAAAACTTGACTTATCATGTATTTGATCTGAAACTGGACTTAACATAAACTTGGAATCTTATTCAATTGTCTTGATTAATAACGTGCGTTAATACGTACTCCACAGTTGTTGTGGCCCCACGTATTCAAGTAACATAAAATATAATACGTACTCCACAGTTGTTGTGGCCCCACGTATTCAAATAACATAAAACATAATACGTACTCCACAGTTGTTGTGGCCCCATACTTCATGCTCCACAGTTGTTGTGGCCCCATGAATATACATAACAAAAAATATAATACGTACTCCACAGTTGTTGTGGCCCCACGCATTATAAGTAACATACACATAACATAAAATATAATACGTACTCCACAGTTGTTGTGGCCCCACGTATTCTACATGTCACAATTGCTGTGTCTCATGTAGTGTATGCTCCACAGTTGTTGTGGCCCCATACTTCATGTAACATAAAATATAATACGTACTCCACAGTTGTTGTGGCCCCACGTATTATACGTAACATAACATGTCTTATCTTTCTTAATGCATGAGATATTAATTAATATCATATACTTTTCTAACATGGCGTATACTTGTAAATGGCACAATATGATTTAATCATAACATTTCATGGCATACTTAACATGGCATACTTATAACATACATCATTGTATGACAGAAAAGATTATGTAACAGATAATTATTCATGAGAGATTAAATCATACGTAGCAGATAAACATGTAATGACATAGCATGACATGGCATATACGATAACATACATACATAAATTGTAGTTCTCTTACCCATCACACATACACAATAAACTGATAGTAAGTTAGAGGCTAACTTACCTCGATCGTCGCGTTCTATGAGAATAGAGTGCGAAACACAAGGAACTGCACAACAGCTGGAAGAGGAACACTCAAGTCCTTAAGATTTTCACTTCTGAACTCAATTGTCATATTATGAGCACTTGCAACACCACGGGCAACTTGAGGTTTCATTGATGTAGAAAGTCACTAGCTTCCCAATCAACAAATCTTGTACTTTGTTTGCATTGTCTTTCACCGTTCCTTTCTCCTGCTATATATATATATATATATATTTATTTATTTTTAATCGTAAACCTGCTAACGCTTGACCGTGGGAGTCCCAGCAGCCATATTTGACCATAAGCACCAGTCCACAAGCAACCATGCGTGGCCGATGAAGCACCAACCCAGCAGCCATGCTTGAACGTCCACTTGCTGGATAATATTGAAGTAGAAGGCCACTAGCTTCTAAATCAAAGAATCTCATGCTTTGTTTGCATCTGCTTCACTGTTCCTTTCTTGTGCTATTTTATAATCTCATATAAAAATAATCTCATATAAATTAGAAGGTGATTTTATTACCTTTACCGTGCCGTGCCGTAATTGATGAGATTGACAAGTACTTCAGGTATGTTTGTAGGTGCTATCTCCAAAAAGAAACAATTGCCAAAAGTCTTCCACGTGATTGTTACTGTTACTATCGTACTTTTGCCTTCTGGTGGGTAGTTGGTCTGTCACTGTCCCTATCCTCAAAGTCACGCTACGACCATCTTTCAATTCTTTCCCCTCAATTATTGCAGACACACATGCTATTGAATTCAAGTTTGGCAGCTATGATAGTAACACTGCTGCGCATGTAAACACCAACTACCATTCCACGCTGGTTAGTGGCTGGGAGCAGGTGGGTCCGCATACAATCTGGTAGAATTGTTTAGAGGTTGATCCACCAATAATGATCAGAGCAAAAAAAACCAGCTGTCTACTGCAAATCGGTCCATATTTGTGATTGAAGATATTGATTGCACCATTGAGCTTCTAGATCTTCAGCGTGCTCCTGCACAAATCCCAGCGCCGACGTGCTCCTCCGGACCAAGATTGTCATCCCAGAACGCATTATATTGTGCCATGCACTGCTGCCTTCCCATATTCAAAGAAAAATGGAGGTTGCAGAAGGCCATATAGGTTATCGTCAGTGAAAGCTGAGGCTGGCGGAGGAGATAACAAGGACACGTCTGTGGACGTGCATGTGAATCACGGCAACCAAGGGACCTCGGTGGAGAAGATCAGGCCTAGACGCTTGGCGTTAGAGTAAAGGTGCTTCTGCCATAGGAGCTGGGACATGACATTGGCGGCCTCGGGTTTGGACAGTTGCATCTCCACCCCGTCCAAGCCGCAGCACCATCAACTGCAGACCACCCAGATCTTCTCTTGTTCACGAAGAGGTTCATCTTCTCGGCGTTGGGCACTTCCGTGAACGGCACCAGGAATAGATCTGATTTTCGTACGTGTGGGTAGATCCAGAGATTTAGAGAACCTTTCGTTCGTGAGGTGCAGCACCAAAATAATGAGATCGGAGAGAAGAGACATGGCTGGATCTCCATGGTTTCTTGGGCTTGGTAGAGAGAGCGATAGAGAGAGAAAGATAAGAGAGAGGTTCTAGAACTGGGAGAGAGCAGTTCGTGCTGATAACGTGTTATGAAACTTATGAATTTCATTAAAGGTTATAGCGATATATATAGGATTACAAAAATTACTATGCATCGTCATATTTGACAGCTAGCTAAAAGTGGTCATACAATTTATTTTACAACAAAAACCAGTTCAGATGCTCTAATTTTTTTTCTTATTTTCTTCTCTCGCTATGGCCCAAAAGTCACTAGCAGTTTTCCATACTCTCAGTTTCCAGAATATATTCTTTCAGTGTTTAAATATTGGGGTGACGTGGAAAAAAAGAAATCAATAATAACAAATATAATATTCTAGAAATACCAAATTCTAGAAGTAAACCGGTACGCACCCCCATGCCACTACCATGACAGAACTTGAATTGCAAAAAAAATTTAAAATTTAAATCACACAAAATCATGACATGCAGTATCAATGGTAATTTTTACACACCGTTTATAAGTAGAAGTACAGGACTTAAAAGCCCACTAAAAATAGTATTCTATTAACCAATATCCACTATTAATCATCCAGTACATGAAACTCAAGAAGAAAAATTACTCGCAGTATACGCATAACTACTTCAATAACCCACTGCATAAGATCCATACTGCCCTACGGAAACGGGAACATTTTAAAGGGGAATGCATGTAAATACAGAGCTAGGGTGGGTCCTCAAAGTGGAAGGGGACTTGTTCAGCGGGCGCGTGATGAGCTGGTTCAAGCACCGCTCAATTTCTCCCTTTCCCTCTAGAATATCTGCTAGGGTCTCCGACATCAGACTTCTTCCATCCCGAAAGCTCTGGGCCAGAGTATCCTGCCCTGTTCCGGCCATCTGGTATCACCGACTGCTGTGCAGGCTCTATTGAAGGAAGTGCCCAACCTCCCGTGCTGGCCTGCCCATTTTGTCCACTACCTCCAGCCCCTACGACACAAAATTATACAACCCAACAAAAAATGAGCCATCTGCACGGTCCCTAGAAAACAAAATAAATGTATAATTCTCGGGCAAGCCAGTTACCCATATGTTCAAGACTAAAATAATTCTCGGGCAACCCAGGCATTTTCTTTCTAGCATTTCCCTTCCAAGCTTCTTCAAATCCAGTAAGCTCATCTGAAAATTTGCCAATCCAGACATTATGGTTATTCCTCCCTTGAGTACCGACCCACGTTGAGTGCATCCCAGTGTCCTCACACATCCAAAAATATACTACACCACATACCTTCATTCAGATTGTGTAAGGTCTGCATTGTGTCCACCTTACCATCTGAATTAAGCTTCCTTGAAACGGAATGGCCCTACAAAATATGTCCTCTATGTAAGTCCAATATTAACATCCCACAAAGCAATCAAACGAAGACAATGTCTAGTGAACACTAGGAAGCACATGAAAATACGGCCATTAAATACAACATTAATGCCCCACATAACTATCAAACGATTGTCTAGTGAACCCCACAAAGGACATGAAAACAAGGTCATTAAAGTATAGTCAATCATAAAATACCTTATTCTGAATTCCCCTAGATACCCTGTGTTTTGCTTGCCCTGTAACAGAATTCGCTTCTTTGCTTTCTTCAAAGCTCAACTGCTCCACATCAAAATCTACTTGAGAAACAGTACTAAATTGTAAATAGATCCTATTATCAACATTGAAGTTAACTTACACCATCACTCCCCATCCTTCTAGTATTAGATGCAGTATAATACGCTCCATTGGGACCACCACAGGTGACACTGGAGCTCCCAAAGGTAAAACTAGAGCGAGACTGTGGCATTATATCATTCAGCTTGAAATCATTCCTGTACTGCACTTGCTTGCTCTTTTTCTCTGCAATTAATGGAGAAAAAATGTATAGAAAATTTTCAGGTTCAACAAAACGGGTCAAAACATAGCATTAAAACCAGTTAATAGATATATTTAACCTTCAACTTCATCATCGGGATCCTCAACATAATGAGCACTGCTCGACCTACCATGCTTCCTTGGATTCTCTCTCTTCTCCTTATCTGTATCTTCCTTTTCGTCTTCAGAGTTCAATTCCTCAATAATTGGGCCCCTAGGCCTTTCTGGCTCTGGTGCTTGATTCTCGAGAAATCCAGGGGGGTACATATTCATAAATGGACGTCCAATTGGATCATCAAGCAGTCCAGGGGGATGCATATTCATAAAAGGATGTCCACTTGAACCAAAGAAGCTCGATTCAAACATGCCTCCAAATGGGCGTGTGAAGAAAGGGTCATTAAATGGATCCCTTCCTCCCAAAAAGCCAGACAGTAAACTCCTGTGAGCCCCAAAGCCGCCAAAGCCCCCAAAGTTAGCAAAGGGGTCACCAGAATCAGAGAAAGGATCCCTGCGACCTCGGCCTCCCTGCATTTTCTAGGTACTATGAATCCCCAAATGCTCAACCCTTGCAATTCCAAGAAAATGATATTCTGCAACATTCAAATTCATTCAGCATTAGCATCAACTGAATAAATAAAATGTGAAACAACAGCAACACAAAACACGCCTGGTACTTATGTTTGCCTAATTCTCATGAAACTTCCCATCAGTGACAGCATGGCACCACAACTAAAGATCCAAAAATCAAAATAAGTTTGAACAATCACACTAAAAAAATAAAATTATGCAATCCACCCCCATGGTGCCCCAGTAGGTCCTAAAAGTTTCCCTATAAACTAGTTTCTAAATCTGTAATCGATAAGCATTATATAACTTCTGAGATTAGACAGCGTAATCTCTATCAAAGTAATACGTCCCCTTTTTGACAAGTTAGGGGGACGTATTACTTAGATAAAGAGTACACTGTCTAATCTTCACACGTATTTTCTTTCTCTCTTCCCTTTGCCAGCAGGGGTTGCAAAAAGAATTGAGAAAATTTTTTCGTAATTTCTTATGGGGAGGTATAGGAGAGGCGAAAAGGTTTCATTTGGTTAGTTGGAACAAGGTTTGTCAACCAATTTCTAGTGGAGGATTGGGGGTGAGAAATTTGAGGATGTTTAACAAGGCACATCTTGGGAAATGGCTTTGGAGATATCATTTAGAGAGAGATGCTTTATGGAAGAATGTTGCTGCCATTAAATATAGGAGTGGGTGGGGGAATTGGTGTACTGATGAAGTTATAGGAGCATATGGGGTGAGTTTATGGAAGTTCATTAGGAAAGGTTGGGGGGATTTTTTGAAACATATTACTTTTAAGGTGGGGGAAGGGAAGAGGATTCTTTTTTGGCATGATATTTGGTGTGGGGAATCAGCTCTCAAATCTGATTTTTCATCCCTTTTTAGGATTGCAAGGGATCAAAATGCAGCTGTGGCAGATTATTTCCAACATAAGAATAATAATATTCTGTGTAATGTTGACTTTTTCAGAGAGGTTAATGACTGGGAAGTGAACGATGTTTCTGATTCTTTGCCTTCAAAACATCTCCCATTCCTTTCCAGCCATAAACACCACATTAAACACAAAGGAATCATTCTCCATCTGGCAGCAGCACATTTCCTTGTCTCACAACCACGCCAACATGCATGGAGATCCACAACTTCCTTAGGCATCACCCAATATAAACCTGTCCGACCAAAAATCTCATTCCACAAGTCGAGAGGAACCTAAAGATTCCACGTCTTTATAGGGCATGTATCATGCAAAGCACAAGGTAAACAAAAGTAAAGAATGCACGGTAAAAGATTGGATTAATTCGTCTACATGGCTGAGCAGCGACGAATACTACCCACCATCGTAGATAACGCATTTTTTAACTTTCGCGTTTTCAAACCCAATCAAATAGAACATCAAACGTATATAACAGGGGCTAAAAAATTAGACATGCCCATTTTATATCTTCCACCACAAGATCAATACGAAGAGAAAGGGGAATAGAAAAAAAAGGGCCAGCGTAGGGTATTCGGAATAAACGAAACCACAAAATCTGAAATCAAGGACTCGCAATGACAAATTCTCATCGGAAACATCACCAAAACCGAACCCTAACATGATAGAAGTAAAAGAACCAGAAATTGCAACATATTACCATCCGATCACCATATTCACTCTGATCTATGGGCAAAATCACAATCGTATTATGCATTTATTCGAATTAGGCATCGAATTCAACCAGGAAAGTAACAAAAAATAATATAGACCCGCAAAAGAAGTGTATTTTTCCACACACGAAAAAAAATAAAAAAACAAAGAAGCCCTAGGTGCGTATAAGAGGGGGGGAAAAAAAGAGATTAGTGCTACCTCCGAAGAAAAAGGGAACACGAATTTGGAGAAGAATGAAAGGAATCGCAAACCTTCAACTACCTCAGAAAGGTGGTCTTTGTATCACAAACCGAGATTGTTAAGAATCTGAAGATCAAAGCGTGTAATCACCGACTCGTACGCGAGAGAGAGAGAGAGATCAGAGCATTGATAGAAAGTATATAGGAAGAGAGAGGATATAATTAGTGGGATATAACGTGTCGATGAATGACTGGTTGAGTCAAAAGGCCGATTCTTTAAAACCGACCTTTAAAATGGTCAAGAGATCACTCGGCCTAAAGAGGAACAAGGGCCAAGGCTACTACTTGTCCATGAAATAAGAATGACCTGGGCCTAGGCTCAGCCACTCAATATTTTGTCCTGAAAGGTTATATATTTTTTATAAAAAATTAAAAATAAAAATAAATAGTAAATAAGATATTTGAATTTTAAAAAATGAAATTTTTAATAATAAATCTTTTTTTAAAAACAAAAATTACATATTACTTACGTACTATACAATTATATCTAATATTACTCTTTTTTAAATTAATTTTTTTAAAAGAAATACAAAATACACTTGATTATACAAATTATTTCTGTTAACCTTATACATACACGGCTTTATTTTAGACTAATTTGAGAGAATTGGTTGGAGTGGAATTTTCAATTTTCAAATTTTTAATACGTGAGAAAATGCTGCCTCCACTTGATTTGAACGAAGAAAAGTCAAGATAAAAAGAAAGAGCAAATGAATATATACAAAGGGACGAAAATTTTAAACTTCAGTTTAAATTCCAGATTCCCAACTTAAAGTAGACTTCTCAATAACTTCAGTAATGCCTTGCACGTGATTCTTAGCAGGATTTTCAGGGAAAAAAAAAAAAAAAGGA
This sequence comes from Carya cathayensis, assembly GCA_011037825.1. Taxonomy (NCBI): domain Eukaryota; kingdom Viridiplantae; phylum Streptophyta; class Magnoliopsida; order Fagales; family Juglandaceae; genus Carya; species Carya cathayensis. Next base: position 365,885 of record QGSO01000495.1, on the reverse strand, counting down.
ACAAATTATATGTGTATGATCACAAGAGACGTCGGCCAGTCAAAAACCACGTTTCATTTCACGTGATCAATTTATATCTCGTCATCGTCACGTAGTTGGCATTTCTTGCATGCGTGGTCCACTTTAAATGGTTATACATACACAATATAGCAGCGTACTGTAGCTGTAATAGACGAAAAGTCTAAATACAGGCACCTGTTGGCGCACCAACCCAGCTGGCGGGCCGGCGGCCATGGATAAAAATAAAACGGTACGTTCTAAGAGGAGTAAAATGGCGCGTGCTGAAGCTCTTCTTCTTCTCGACGACATGCCCCTACAGCCCTGAGACAGTCTTGATTTCTCTTCTCCAAGTCTTTTGAACAAAAGCAAACGAAGGACGAACAATGAATCTTGCAGAACAAAAACCTTATCACATATTTGCCCCTATAACTACTGATTCTTACTACAAATTAATCCATTGCTTTGCAAATCCGAATACCAAGAATGGATCTGTATCAAATCATCAACAGGTCGATTATCATCCTTCAAAATGTAATGAGAGAAAACCCAACATGCAAATTTGATAGGAAAATTCTAGTAAATGGGGAATTTGTTGTCAGGTAGGCACTCTACTGAAAAACACAAGGATAATTGTAGCTGCCTATATCGAAATAGCAACGACCCAGGTTACAAAATCATACAAAAACTGAAGCAACTAAATAGAAAATAATGATTATAAGAGAAAAATAGCGGGGGTTACATGCACTAGTGATTCTAAATTAGGTTTAGATACAGAGAAAAAAAAATACAAACTTTTATCGTGAAAGAAGAAAAACCCAGAAAGCAGTTTGAGTTTTGGAGGTTTGTGATAATGAAGTTCATTTTCCAGAGAAACAGATTACTCGGAAACAAACCCAAAACCATCCAAAATAAGAAAATCATCTGTTTCTTAATGTTCATTAACAAACAAACACTTAAGACGGATATGGTCTGTTTCTATTCTATATTTAAGCAGAAATCAAACAACACACCCTACTGAGATTTGTTCTCTCAGAGTCTCAGTAAACAATAGCTCTCTAACCAAAATAAAATGACAACTGCACACCTTCGACCACAAATATTCCATTAAAGCTAAATTTAGCAGGATTAATGGTTAAAAACAAACTCAGTGGAGGAAATGGTGTGCGAGATAGGATTTGAGGGAGAGGAGACGAAAATAGATCTGGAAACGGCCGATGTTATTTCTTCTTTTCTTCTTTTTCGTGTTTTTCTCTCTTTCTTTTTTTACCGACATGAGCAAGCTCAGGTTGGTCCGAGACTTCATCCCCCAATTCGTCTATACCTAGAGGAACTCTATGTACAAATCCCAACTTCCAACCGACCGTTATAATCGAAGTGGGAACATAGAAAAATTATATTAGTTATCTCTGCACACCATATTATTTTTATTTTTATTTTTGTTTTATTTTTCTTAAATTAATTACATTCTTCTATTCGTCATTTATATACCACACATTTTATAAGAGATAAAAAAAATTTTAAAAAAAATACGGTGTATGGTGTGTATGAATGATGAGTAGAATAACTCGATTGAAATAGAATAATTATAAGAATGGGCAGTGGGGGTCTGTACCCGGCCCCTCGTTCCGCTTCATATATATATATATATATATATAAATATATTGTATATAAATATATACAATTTATTAAAGACTTAAAATTATATTTAAGTTATTAAATTATCTTGACCTCTTATATCAATCTTTACATAGGAGATTAAGATAATACAATAATCATACTTAAGACGGGACTAAGTAATAAGTCTCGTATTACTATTGTATTACCTTGGTTTCTTAAACTAATTTTTATATAGGAGGCAATCTAAAACATATTTCTAATTAGTTTAAATATTTTTATTTGTATTTATAAATTTTAATTTATAATTTAAATTATATTATAATTTAGATCCAAAAGATTTTTAGATCAAAAAATAATTTTTTAAACCCTATTATTTGGCCTAGACAAAGGGTAAGCAGGTGGTATTTTTGACCCCACTCCCTCGCTACGAGGGCGAGTGGGGCCTTCCTTCAACCCCACTCCTACATGGGCGCACCATGCAGCTAACATTCTTAAATAATTTTACCTATTATTTTTACATATTATAAATTATATTTTTTTTACTTTTAATTTTTTTATAATAAATATGTGGTGTTGAGATAATAAATAAAATAATTTAATTATTTTAATAAGAATAAAATAAAAATAAAAATAAAAAAATCATTTTAAAATATATAAAAATATAGTGTTCATTCCTCATTTCAAAATCCGTGCTTTCCAGTTGCACAAGTAGACGGACGTTACAGGTCAGCAGCCAAGCCTCTCTTCATCTCCTTGCAGCACAAATCAGCATCGTGGACTCCATAGGATGGGACCACCTGAAGATGACTCGATCAGGGCCCCTTTGTCTCTTGCATTAATTTCACATGCGTCAGTCTCAGTCAGGTTCTCTGTGTCTGTCTTTCTGTATCTGATCGAACGATAGTTAGTAGGTGGTGCTTGTGATCCACCGCAGCGACAACCATCTGCGGGAGTAAATGGGAGTAGTTGGAGGCTTTGGGAATCTGAGGTGGGAGGAAAAGGGCCGCAATTGAATTCAAGTATGACGATTTCCCCTGGGCAAGTTTAACCTGGTATTTTTTTTTTTTTTTAATTTTATCATTTAAATTTTTTTTTTTATATTTTATACGAAGATAAACAAAATTCTACTAAATTAAACAAAACCATATATTTCAGCTATAACTTTTATAAGTATTCTGCTTATAAGTTCATATCGGACTCACAAATCCTCAGTTACGAATGTCATGTTAAATGCTTTGGAGAATGCTAATATATACTAATTTATTTTATTTTATTATAGAATAATGTTAATATTTATCTTAAATTTTATCATGTCTAATTATTATATTTATTAATTACGAGACACATTTTATTAGTTGTCATTTAAATAATTCATAAAAAATAATTTAAAATATATTATATTAATATATATGATTGAAGATGACAAGGAGTTAATATAAAAAAAAAAAAAGAAGAAGATGACAAGGAGTTCTCAAAATTTTCAATCGAATCCGCTTTCATAGCTAACATTTTACGGGCGGCAAAAAATTACCAACCTTGAGTTCATCCGGAGTCCCTGACGTACGTGGTCAATCCTGGTCCGATAGATCACCTGGTCGAGAACTGAGTGTATGATATCCACCGTCTGCTGCCCAATGCATGCTACCCTTACCTCTCTATATGTGATTATTGACCTTGATCAGAAGACGACGAGGATGACACCTCAGATAATGAGAGGAAGACGAAAAGAGACAGAAGTAGAAAGGCACTGACGAAGCTTGGGACCTATTAAAAAACCGGACTATTTTAAGATGTGCCATAAAGGGAAAAGGCAACCCCAAAAAGTAGAAAATGCGGTAGCACTGACACACATGGCTCCAGCTTCTTCGGCATCTTTATCTCCTTCCTCCAAATCTCCTCCTCTTCATTCTCGCCGTCAATCCCCTCACTTCACACCTGTAAGTACATTAACATAGCCAACTTACGCCTTATTTGTTTATCGGGAGAAAATGAGAAGACAATTGATTGTGGTTACGCTACTAGCTCTTTGTAATTTTTCCTTGATGGAGTTGTTAATTTGTTGTAGATTCAAGAATTTGAAAGAGAAGAGCACGAAGAAGATGTATATAGCGAGGAGCAAATCCAGAGCAGAGGGAGACCTAGCGGTTTTACGGACAAGGGAGTAATTACTCCAAAACACCATCCGACGCCACTCAACGAGACTCACAAAAGTGCCAAACCCAATGAAATTAAAAGCTCCGAGTCTGATACAACAGAAAGCGGAGAGGACGATTCCGTATTGTGCAACAAGTGCCGCCCACATGCACGCGAGAAGATCTCGGTGGTTCCACTGAACAACAATGGTCCCAAGAAGCATAGCACTATGTCGTTTCCGAGTCCAAATGGCGTATTCAAGGCCATCTTTTCATCGTTAACGAGAAAGAGCCCGAGGTCAAAGGAGGCGTTAACGACGGACAGAGAGGAGCAGTGGAAGATTGCGGTGGCTGAGCTCTCGCACAAGCTGCTTCAGGCTACGAGAAAGAGAGACGAAGCTCTTCTTGAAGCTTCAAGGCTTAAGTGCTCCATGGCCGAGCTAGAGAATAAGCTCAACAAGCTCGAGGTCTATTGTTATAACTTGAAGTCTGGGCTCGAAGAGGGCAACACCAACTCGCTCTATCAAATTGGAAAGAGCAACAGTAATCGGCTGGTGAACCATCATGGCTCACTGGGCCACAATAATAAAGTGATTGAGGATTTTCTGGTTTCGGTTTCGGAAGCTCGGTCTTCGGTTCGGCTCTTATGCCGCTCGCTCACTACGCAATTCCGGCAAATGGGAAGCGTAGTGTACGAAAGACTTTCGGTTCTTCTCCACCCTTATAATATAAAGGTTTCGCTCTATAAGAACCCAAGAAGCTTGCTTTTCTACCTTGAGGCTTTGCTGAACAAAGCTTTCTACGAGGACTTCGAATCTGTTGGGTTTCAAAAGAACGCCTCGAATCAAATATTGAGCCCGATTGATTGGTGTGAGGCGAGTTTTGAGTCCTTCAAGTTGCTTCAGGGGTTGACATGGGAGGAGGTATTGAACAAGGGGACAAGACATTTCAGTGAAGACTTTAGCAGGTTTTGTGACAGAAAAATGAGTGAAATTGTAGCAATGTTGGGATGGAACAGAACATGGCCGGAGCCATTGTTGCGGGCCTTCTTTTTTGCTTCCAAGAGTGTGTGGTTGGTGCACCTCTTGGCCACCTCGGTGCACCCGAGCTTGCCTATATTTAGGGTGGATAAAGGGGTGGGGTTTGATGGGGTTTACATGGAGGACATGGGTGGAGATATGACAAGGACGTTGGTTCCGTCTGTAGTTTGGATCATGGTTGCACCTGGGTTCTATGTCTACGGCAGCGTGGTTAAATGCAAGGTGCTATGCGTGTACAACAATTGCAGCAACAACAACATTCAGTAATGTTCGAGGCAAGGTTTTCTCATCAATCATCACCTTGGGGAACTTTTAATTATATGATTTAGAGTAAAAAATTTTGTTTCGTTTGTAGTACTTTTGTTTGCTTGTCTATCTTGGGATGGTCAATATGGTAATCTTGAGTTGGTTTTTGCTAGCTGGATATCTGTTTGCAAAGGTAATCAAGTTGGTTCGTTTGTAATATTATCTTCCTACTGCAAAATAGATAATTTCACGTTAGTCCCGCATGAAACTTGATGCAGCCTCGCCACTCTGTAAGTTGTAAGGAAGAGCTTTGGCGGAGTTAAAACTTCCTCTGCATCACTTTATCATCATCATTTCCATTTGTTGGAAGATGGAGTTTGGATTCCTTTTTTGTTTTTTCTTTGCAAGGGGATTGGATTCTGATCCATACAAACGAAATTAATTACTTGTGATGGGTCCTGAGTATGTGGATATGATAACAAGGGACAAAGCAGAAAACGAAGTGAAATAGAAAGGGACGGGCCATGTGAATGGGATCCTTTCTCTTGTGAATTATTCTTGGATCTTCTGGAATTTGATATGTCATTTTTATACGAGTGTTATAAAGTTCCCGTTAACAATTTAGATTCGATCGCCTTCTTTTCTTTAGGAAGGAGTACACTTGACGGCTGGCTTCAAATTCCCTACCAAAACACCACAAACAGAGTCCGGTGTTGGCCTCTTTGCTGCGTGGTTTGCGACCTCATATGTAGCTTTGCAAATAATCGGGTGGTCCAACTTCGAAACTCGTCTGCCTTCCTGATGAATACAATATACACGTGACGCTTCTGCAATCTGTGTCTTCCTCCCGAAATCATGGCAAACAAAACCATACAATGCTCCCTCCACGGACTTTTTTATCTCACAAAGACCGTTTATCACTTTATCCTCTCAAAGACTTCCACTGAGTCAACATTGCGATATTCCTTTTGAAAGATTTAATTTAGAGATATACTTTAATAATAAATAAATTTTATAAAAATAAATTTATAAACTAACCTAACTTTATGATACGTTAAATTATAAAATTATTCTTATTGTAAAATAAATATAACATATCTGTTGGAATAAAAGATTTCTTTATTCTATTCTAATAAGCAGAATTAAATAAAGATATTAAACGAGATTCAACAAGAATATATTCACGTACATGAACCAACAGATTCAAAACTAATCAACAGATTAGATATAACAGTAGAATCAAATATTTACAGATTCAGATCATAAACAGATTCAGACTAACAAAATATTCAACTTAACAAAATAGATTAAGATTATCTACATATTATAACAGATTGCAACAGAACAGAATATAACCGAAACTAAACCTTAGCAAGATCAATAATCAAAAGAAATAACAGAAATGATAGAAAAGATAGAAATAAGCAAGAAAATAAGCAAGAAAGAATCAACACAACCGATTTATGTGGTTCGACCCTAATGGTCTACATCCACGGCAGGAATGGTCTCAGATCTTTATTAATAATCAGTATCATTCACAGAGAAGCCTCAGAAACACTCAAATATTACAAATCTCTCATCTCACTGTAAAATCGCACAGATTTCTTCACCACAGTGAAAACCCTAGTTTCTCCTCTTTGCTCTCTCTCTCTCGAAGGCTCTCACTCAATCAGCTGAAGAAAAGGCACAAATGAATTAGATTATCAGAAAGACCCATAGCGATACATATATATGGTGACACAGATGGCTCCACGTGTACAGATCCTGCGCTTGAAGTCTAACTTCACTTGATGCTGCTTACGAGTCACGTGCTGATCACGTGATTACCAACTCAAGCCCTTAGACTTCATCACTTCAGAATCTTCTCCACATTTATATTGATATTCAATGCCATTAAGAAACGGGTCAGTGCACATATAATATTAAAAATAAATTAATTGCCATAAAACACTACAATATCATATAAAATTATGTATATTTATAAGCTTATTTAAAGGCGCAATATTGTTTTTTATTTTAAATAGTTTGGTGGTTGTGATACAAATTTACCTTTAGCATCATCTTCATTCTTCACAATAAGTATGAAGACTTCTATCTCTAATTTTTTTAAACTGAATCTCAGCCACTTAAGCCACCCTACGAGCATGTATATACATACACAAAATACATATTTTTTTTTTAATTTAGGAGCAAACAAAAAGAATATGTTTCTCGAACAAAAGGGGTTGGAGTTGGACGGTTTGTCTGAAGTTTTCACATTTGCTGGGTAGGGTGTTTGTCTATGCCAATACCTGTCTTTCTATTGGGTAGTGACTACCCATTTACTACTTACAAATGGTTTGAAATTTTTTATTTTTTTAAGTATTTTTTTAACATCTTTAATCACTAAGAAAAAATTAAAAAAATATATAATTATATTAATAATCACTTCATTAATCATTAATTGAAACAAAATATTAAAACGAATTAAATGTTAAAAGAATAATAAATAGATAGTAAGAGGGTTGTAATTACATCATTTTTCCTTTCTATTACCTTTTTTATGTCCTCTCGAGTCAACTTGTCTTCTAGGCCCTATGGATGTTGTACACACCACAGTGTTTTCTTTCATTCAATGATAGACAACGAATTAATTAAAGAGAAAATCTTCTACACAGTCGTGATTGTTTTCCCAAAAAAACAACCCACCAATGGGTGGATGCCACATAGGCATTCCATTTAAATAACTATAGGACTGCAATGGACAGAAACGAGGACCTTGGTGTGAAACCCGTTAGCCACCCATTTTGCAAGCCCTCGGTCCCTCAGCCTCCCTCCCATTTGCAAAATTTGGGACCCATGAAAAGTGATGACATGATGAGTTGCCATTGTTGTGAGGAGTTGTTATTGTCATAAGGCATCATTGTTGCCGTGACTCATGGGTAGAGGATCTGTGTATAAATTGCCGGCTGAATCATACCCTTTTCTTACAAACAAAAAACTGATTATGAGAGCCAGTGAATTGGATAACTTAGAGTGCTAGAGAGAATGTTGCTAAAGTGTATAGTGCATGGTTCAAATGGCCAACCCTAAAATTGTACTCCACTAATTTGAGAAAACAAATTTCCAATAAGAGGAGGAAGAAGAAGGATTGTGCAATTGATCTTTTTGTGTTTCTTGTTCAGTCTAAAATTACGAGGGCCAAGTACTTATACCAATGGATGGCACTAGCACAATAAAACAATTGGCATGTTTTACTTGATGCTGTGTCATTGGATGATGGATCCCAAGGACATGGATTCACTTAGGTTGTTCCTATTCCCACTAGATTTCATTATTACATCATTTTACAAGGTATTTGGGTATGACCCAATTGGTTTTGGATGCCTTATGATCAAGAAATCAGTGATGGGAAGCCTTCACAGTTAGTCTGGGTGTATTAGGGTTGGAATGGGGAAAATTACCACTGAGTTGCCTTTGTATCTAAGTGCCCGAGTTGCCTTTGTATCTAAGTGATTCTATGGATGGTCTGGACAAATTGGCTGGAATCGAAGATGATGAAGTTACTGGTAACAGTGATAAAACCTCTGAAACCCATCAGGAATCTTGATTTTATCAAATATGCAGCATCTTAATATCTTACTATGTTTGTGTAGAATTTGCTGACATAGTGTGATTTTATTAGTGGCTGTTAAAGTCCCTGGAACAGACGAACCATTCCAAAGGGGGTTCTATGAATTAAAAATCAATGAGTAAAATTCAACCACAGGCGGTCATCATTATCCAGTATTTTTATCTTTTAAAAATTGATATTTGTAATTGTAGAGTGTGTAAATATTATGTATTTTTTTTTAAAAAATGAATAAATATATTTCATATTAAAAAACTAATTTTTTAATAATAGATTTTATCTTTTTTTAAACAATTATATGATACTTTTGAACTCCACGACTGACGTAATAGCATTAGTCTTAACTTTTTGACATTTTATTACCACATTCTTCTAAAGATATTTGGCTCTAAATTGTTTTTGCGAAGACATTATTACGTTGACATTGATAAATGGTCAAGTTTCAGCGTAACTTAAATAGACGAACTACTCTTAATAATTATTTTACAATTTATTTTCAAAATAATTAATGTAATCATGTTACTTTATTAAAAATAAATTTTATATTATAAAATTATCTTTTATTTTAAATAAAATTATAAAATAATTGTAAGGTTATTATTTTTCATATAAAATATAATCTGCAAATTTCAGATTATAATACGAGAGAAGGCCAACTTTCGTGAGGAACGGGAATTGGTACTTCGGGCGGACCATTTCTTCAGCTCTGGTCTCAGAGCCGTGTGGAAGACACCAAATGGGACTTTTCCTGTTTTTTTTTTTTTTCTTAAAAAAAGAAGACTTTTCCTTATAATCCGCAGAGATAACCATAGTGCAGAAGTCAAAAATAAAATTCTAGAGTTTCCTCACGCAGCCATCGGAAGAGCTCCGGTCACTTCCGTCTAACCTCTTGTAATCGTTTAATTTTTTATTTTTTAACTTATTATTGTTTATCATATAAATTAATATTATACATTTTAAATGATTTTATAATTTAATCACAAAGTTGCCTAAAAATAGAAAAAAAAATTTACCTAATTTATATAATTTATCAATAAATTTCTCGTTAACACTTCTCTAAAATATCATAAATCATCGAGGTAGATTTTTTTTTAAGGGAATCGAGGGAGGCGTTGTTCTAAATAAATTAGCATCAAATGATTTAAAGGTTATTGAATAGTGAGATTAAACAAGATAATTTTAAATTAAATTTAAAAATTAAATAAAATATTATTTTAAAATCTTAAAAAATTAAATTATTTATTATATTTTAAATAAAAAATTATAATAATAAAATAAAGTGAAATGAAAATTGAAAATATTTCTAAACTCAAACAGCCTCTTAAACAACACATGATTTGCATGATTTGTGAGGTAACGGTTATTTATTAAGAAGACGGGTAAAAGAGCTGAAGCGTGTGGTTTCCCTTTTTAATAATGTCATAATTATATATACTAATCTCTGATTCTCTCCCCCTACATACATACAAGCTTTTCTTTCCCCTGGGTTTCCCTCTCTCTAGCCCCTGACCTCGTCCAGTTCACGATCTCTATCTCTCTCTCTCCGATTTCCGTTTCCGAGCGATCAATTGGGAGAAAAGGAGAAGAGAGGGAATCTGAGGCTTCGAGAATCATGTCGATGTCCGATTCAGATTCCTCGTCGAATAGCGGCGAGTACAAGAATTTCAGACTAGTCAGCCGTGATCGTGAGTGCCATGTTTTCCTCTCTCTTCCATTTCGAATCAATCCATTTTCTTTCCTTTTGTTAATATGAGTCGGTGTTTAATCATTTGTCTTGACCCGTAGTAGGTTTATTTATTTGCACTTAATTCGTAGAGAGAATAGAACGATTGAAATTTTTATCTTGGTTGGTTCTACATTCCTTGCGGTTTGTTTTTCATAGTAGACGGATTCAGTTAGGAATTAATTAGTGAGGCTGTTAGTTTATTTCTTACATCTTTTTGTTAACAAATACGGATTTTGAGTACTTTGTTTTGGTTGGTCACATATATTACTTGCGGTTGGGAATGTAAGTTGTCAACTACTCTATAGCCGAGTTTTTGTTTCTTTTATTTAGCCTATCTGGATTTGAATTGATTTGGTTATTATGGATTATTAACCCTCTCTCTCTCTCTCACACACACACACACACAGATCTTCCGAGTTTATAAGATATAGGCTGGGCCAAATTTTTGATTGATTCCCCAGTAATTGCCTTGAACTTATTTATTTTTTAAATTCAAATACTATTTATATGCAGGATTATTGCATGAAATGCTACAGTCAACCAAAACAGGGGATTCGAAATCAACTTGGAAGGTACATGCAGCTTGTAGTAGTTTTTGGTACATTTGAGATTTTTTGGTAAGCTGTCGATTTCAGACCATTTAGTGTTTTTCTCGATCGAAAACAATGCATGTTATTTTACAGCATCATGAGTAATCTCCATCCTTTTTATATCCCATGTGCGCCATATAAGATTGTATGAATTTAACTTGTTTTTTACTCTGCTTAATATTATTGTCCGTTGTCTGTCTTGTGTATGTTTGGTGAAATATGATTTATTAATCCTATTATCTATTTATTTATTTCTCGTGAGTTGTTTTTTAATTGTCTGGCCTTTAACCTGTTTCCACTAGGTACTTATCATGGACAAACTCACTGTCAAGGTAATGTCTTACTCGTGCAAGATGGCTGATATCACAGACGAAGGTGTTTCATGTAAGAATCATAGGGACATCTTCTGAATGGGTCTTTTTTTTTTTTTTTCACTGATGTTCATATTTGCTTTGCCCAGTCCATGCCATGTTATCATTTGCTGGGAGGAAATGGTTTATCCATGTGATATTTTCTCACTGTTTTCATAGTCATTTGTCAAGTTACATTTGAGGTGACTGCAGAATGTGGTGCTGCATGCTACTTCATATCAATAGTCATCACATTTTCTATTTATGCTGGAGGGTTTTTTTTTTTTTTTTTTTAAATTTTTATCAGTATACAAACTTTATTGATAGAATAGGCATAGCCCAAGTAAATGGGACATATACAAGAGCAACATCTAGTCATGATTGTCTAGAGATACACATAAGTCATGATGCATCATATCCAATTTAAGTTGGAGGGTTATGATGCTTCTAATGCAAAATCGTCCATTTTTGATGTGGAATTTACATCTAAAATGAATTCAACTTCACCTAAATTATAGCTAATTGGAGTTGGCTATATGAATCCCTTACATTTTGAATTGATATCGGACTTCCAATATCTTTGTTACTTCTCTCCCCACACGCCCACACTACTCTAAATAGAGATAAATAATTGTTTCCGTGGAACTTATTTTCTACTCTAACTGATATCTAATATTATAATACATGATTAAGTCCATTTCAGACCCATCAACCTCCTGCAATGCTCTTTAATTTTGGCATGGGATCAGCTATGGAGAAACTATAAGTGTAACGGCCAGAATTTTGTTCAGAAGAAAATGAGTTCTTTTATTTCTAGTTGTCTCATCAAGGGGAGGAGCTTGTGGTAATTAGCAGTGGTTATGTGATCAATCTTATATTCCTAGTACCCTTGTTTTATTGGTCATGGCCATCATGTTTGATTCTTAAATGTCATGGATTTCTAGAGTATTTTTGTCAACAGTATACTGTATGAGGGAGGGACAGAGTCAATTTGATTCCTGTTTGAGTTGTGGCCAAGCAACATAATTACTTTTTTATTATGTTTTCTTAAGCATTATATATATTTATTCACCAATAGAAAAAATGTTCTGTATATTTATACTTGTTTGTAGAAAAAAAAGAAGAAGTCTGTAGAGGAGCTGAAGGATGAGACAATTGGGAAATTACCTTTGAACATGTTTTTCATTTTATCCGATTAATTGGTTTAGTAGCCCTGAATTCATGAGGTTTTCAATTTTCCTGCAGTGGTTGAAGACATATACAGGCGGAGGCAGCCATTACCCTCTATGGATGCCATATACTTCATCCAGCCATCCAAAGAGAAGTAATTATTCTCCTTTTGGTAACTGGTTGTAGATACTCATAGTGATAAATGAGCAGAATTACATACATTATACTTCTGGTTGGTTGAGGAACTCTTGGTTTTCATTTTTACGGGCATTTTTTACAATACTTTAGTCACTTTAGTTATGAAATTTTTAATTACATGAATAAAAAAGTTGTATTGTTGAATTTTCCTTAGAGATTTTGTCTTTATTTCTTTATGGTTATAACGGAAAGGATTTTCCTTTATAATCCCATGTGGGTGACTGTAGTGCCTTTTTATTGCATTTGCTTTTTAGTTGATATAGTTTCAAGAGTTGTGAAAGCCTCAATTACTCTGGCTTATGCATAGCTACTTCTATATTCCATAATTTTTGCATAGAAGACAGTTATTTTACAATAAATGGAGCATTGAAGTTTTTCATCTCATGTGACTGGATCAAAAACTTCTGCTGCATTTCAGTATTGGTAATAGTAATACTGCAATTTACTTTTTGGATATTTGCTATATCATGCCTATGCTATCATTAATACTTCTCTCTGTCCTGTGTTTTTGGGTCACATGCATGTGGGTTCACAGCACATTTGTGTTCTGTGTGCAAGTACTGGAATTCTTTTTGTGGAGTACCCTGCCACTCTCTGTCATGTGAATTTAAACAGGCTGTTGTGTTTCATAGCACAAGAGCATAGATAGGGCCTTTCTTACTCTCTCTCTCTTTTGAATTTTGCAGTGTTATTATGTTCTTGTCAGATATGTCTGGAAGAACGCCATTGTACAGGAAGTATGCGAAGGATCTTTAATTTTCCTATTTTTGTATGTACAGAAGATTTGATTTTGTTGTGGTTTTCTAAGATATTTCCTTTGTATTTGTGAAGGGCGTTTGTTTTCTTCAGTTCTCCTATTTCAAGAGAACTGGTTAATCACATCAAGAAGGATACAACTGTTTTACCTCGTATAGTTGCATTGAAAGAGGTAATAGTTCTATTTGTTTGGAAAATAAATCTTTCTTGAAGATATTTGTGCTGAAATGCTTTCATATTTCAGCTATTTACTTCCTTTCCATTTTACTCCATTGTTGATCGTAATCTTAATAGTTGGATATTGATATATTTCTCCTGTGGGTGAGAAATGCAGATGAATTTGGAGTACTTTGCCATAGACAGCCAGGTATCTGATGCTACTTCGATCAACAAGTTGAACAACATATCAATAATATAGATAGTGTGAATTTGGTGTAGATTATATGCTTTATCTTCTTGTAGATTCAGTATAGCTCTAATCCCAAGGGGTTGGCCCAAGCGGTGAAGGCCTTGGTCTTGGGGTATCACTCCTCTCAAGGTCCAAGGTTCAACACCTCATGGGTGCAAACAATCCTTTGGGGCCACACCCCTGGTGAAAAGCCAGCGATTTAACCAGTTCCGTATAGGAAAACTTCTGAGGGTGTGGTGCACGTAACCAGAGTTTACTTTGCAAGGGGTGGGTCCGAAGGGCCCTACCCTGGAGAGGTTCCCCGACATAAAGGAAAAAAAAAAGATTCAGAATAGCTGATGCTCCTATCTTTTTGGTGATATTTACCAACTATTGTTGCTGGCAACGCATGTTGTATCAATGTACTTGTATTTGTTGGCCGCATATTTGAATATGCTTTGTGTGCTAAATGTATCTGTAGTTTGCTGCACTCCAATTTTAAACTGTCTACATACCAATTATAAAAGGGGTAAATTCTTGTGACAATGATGCGAGTAATGAGGATTATTGTTAAATTACTTCAAATAAAGGCTTGATGGGATTTGAGAGTTCTCTACAATTTAAAAATAGGGGTAATTCTTGTGAGGGGATAAGGAAGTTGCTGAAGTCTTAATAGAAGGGTTGTATAGTTGAATTTGTAACAGGAGGAAGTTTTCTAGTATAAACGGTGTGCAAACTGATGATAACATGTTATTATTGTCATGATCTTTCTTCATTGTCATCTTCACAGGGTTTTATCACCAATAACGAGAAGGCTTTAGAGGAACTTTTTGGAGATGAAGAGAATAATCGGAAAGGTGTTGTGTGTTTGAATGTGATGGCTAACCGCATTGCTACAGTTTTTGCTTCGTTAAGGGTATTTACATATTCTTATGTCTGAATTTAATTTGAATGTATTGAAGATTTTCTGAAGCATGCTTTTATCTTTAATTCTGTCAGGAATTTCCTAACGTGCGTTATCGTGCTGCCAAGTCCCTTGACGCAACTACAATGACAACCTTCCACGATCTAATTCCTACCAAGCTTGCTGCTGGTGTTTGGGACTGTCTTATGAAATATAAATCACTTCCTAACTTTCCCAAGACAGAAACATGCGAGTTGCTCATTCTTGACAGATCAGTAGATCAGGTTTTTAGGTGCCTGTGTTGGTTATGAGTTTAAAATTGGCTTACAACACAGTGTCTATATTGTTCATAATTAATATAACTTATAAAAAAAAAATTGTTTATGATTAATATTGTTTGAATTTCTTGTTTGAATTTCTAGATTGCTCCTATCATTCATGAATGGACATATGATGCCATGTGCCATGATTTACTGAATTTGGAAGGAAATAAATATGTGCATGAGGTAAGTTCTACCATAATGTTCTAAAAATCGTCTGCTATATAAAAAAGACACTGTACATCAATGGATTGTATTGTTTAGGTTCCTTGCAAAACCGGAGGTGCACCTGAGAAAAAAGAGGTTCTTTTGGAGGATCACGATCCTGTCTGGCTTGAGCTTCGACATGCACATATAGCAGATGTATTTCTCATGTTTACAACTTCTTTCTCTATGTATAGATAAATCCAAATTGATCTTACGAATGTGTATTGAACCAATGATCTTCTCAGGCTAGTGAGAGGTTGCATGAGAAGATGACCAGCTTCATTTCAAAGAATAAAGCTGCACAGATCCAGCATGGTTCAAGGTTGATTAAATTTTACCCATCAAATATGTGTTCTTGTATAATGATAATGCGTTTTGTATCCAATTGTGCAATAGTTATGGCAAACAATTTGGCTAAGTACAGGCAATTTAGCTTGTCTAGATGGAGCAATTACATGAGATTGTGGATTTTAACTGCATAACATCTCATGAGTCTATTCCTTGTAGTTTAATTCTCTAAGGGTAGCTGTATGCTTGAGATTGTCAACTTTGAGTTGTACTCTCCCATTCATAATGAGAGTCTTGCTTTCTTTTATGGGTGTCTCAATTCTTTTTTTTTTCTTTTTTTTTATGAAAATGTTTTCTCCCCATTTTCTGTTTATGAAAATAGCTTCTCATTGGTGGGTTATAAAAATTATTAACCTAACAAGCGTGAGTGAAGATTGGTTACTCATTGTGAGCAAGGAGGAGGGAAAGGTGACAGTATTATTACTCATCATTTCTGGGTAAAATTGCGACAGCTGAAAATATGTATTAACAGCTTAGAAGAATATCTTTGAGTTACTTATCCCATAAAAAAATCTTTGAATTCATCATCTTCCTTGGTCCATATTTGTTTGTGGAGCGTATTATATGTTATTGCCTTTGTCTGGGTATTGGGTAACCTGCATATTTTGACCAATTCAAGGTGAAAAATGGGGTGCTCACTTCACTTTTCAGGTGAAAGATATGAGCTTTTAGGAGTTTTCATCATTCTTGGAATCTCTATGACTTTTAGTTTTTACATGTGTATAAAGTATGCTTTTTTCCTGCCTCTTTTGTCGTTTGACCATCAAGTCCTTGGGCATTAATATAAACTTATAGCCTCATTTCCATGTTTGGACTCAAATAAAGATGCGCTAGTATGAGCTTTGTATTTTATAATTTCTAGTCAACCTTTGAGTCCTATGCCGTCTGTTATAATGACAATCATGGTATTTGCTCACCTTGAAAATCGTGTTTTGTATAGGGATAGAGGTGAATTTTCTACACGGGAATTGCAAAAGATGGTTCAAGCATTACCACAGTATAGTGAACAAATTGACAAGCTCTCGCTCCATGTAGAGGTTAGTGTCTTGTCTAACATTTTTTTAATAATAGATAATTTTAACATGATGAAAAATGTCACATCTCTTTTTATACTTGTTTGTTCTTGTCTTGAACCGTGTTCATTTCTTGTCTTCCTGAGTGGTGCTTGGGCTTCAGGGGCTTCAGTTAAATCACTCCTTTGACCATTAGCAAGTACAACATTGCAGACGCTGTTGTCATTTTTCCTTCTTATCATGCCACCTCTTAGATTATTGATGTTTCTTTCCTGTGCTAACACATTTAATTATTTTTTTCTCAACACCCCCCCCCCCCCCCCCCCCCCCCCCCCCCAAAAAAAAAAAAAAGAGAATAATAAAAGAAACTCCCTTGAACTCTACCAAGTATTCTGTAGTTGTCTTGCTTTTCCTTGAACCCTTAGGTGTCAATGTATGTTGTGAAAACTTTTCTGGATGTTGTTTAGGCAGATTATACATTTCCACCGTAAAGGGCTTTGTGTTGATCCCTGAATTCTTTTGACCTTTATTTTATTTTGTTATCCTCACTCCATTCATAGTCA
The DNA here is from genome assembly GCA_011037825.1 of Carya cathayensis. Taxonomy (NCBI): domain Eukaryota; kingdom Viridiplantae; phylum Streptophyta; class Magnoliopsida; order Fagales; family Juglandaceae; genus Carya; species Carya cathayensis. The sequence goes on along the minus strand of QGSO01000495.1, from coordinate 348,707 downwards.
TATCCTGGGATGGCACCTTTTATGCTTTCTATTGAAGTTTTTATTACTTATAAAAAAAAAAGTATGTGGTAGGTATTCGTCAACAATTTATGACATTGCAAGCTCTCTCTCTGCCCCCTCACCATGCTAAGAGCAGTCCCTGATCAATTTTTTTTCAAGCCTGATTGTTAGAAAAATAAAACTCGTCTTGAATTAAGAATATCCAATGATTTTAATGTTTTTCTAGGTGCTGACTTATGAGTACAGGAGCCACAGTTTCATCTTGATTTGGTTGTATTATCTAGATTGCAGGAAAAATCAACAGAACTATCAGGGAATCTGGGCTTCGGGAACTCGGGCAGCTGGAGCAGGATCTAGTTTTCGGAGATGCAGGAATAAAAGATGTAATCAAATTCTTGACTACAAAAGAGGTATGCAAGTGTAGAGAGTAAGTGGTTGTACCATACCCTTATAAAAAAAAAAAGTTGCTGAGCCTTTCTCCTTGTCAATGTGAGTTTTAGAATTGATCTACAACTCTTTTGCAGGATACAACTCATGAAAATAAGTTGCGCTTGTTGATGATTCTTGCAGCTATTTATCCTGAGAAATTTGAGGGTGAGAAGGGTCTCAATATAATGAAGGTTGGTAACTGAACTGCCATCTGTTCTTTTTTTGATAAGTTGAACTGCCATCTGTTCTTAATCTTTGTCGGTGATCTTATTGTCAGTTTTGATGATGTCTCTTATGCATGCATTCTTAATTTTATATTTAACTTCTTTCAGTTAGCAAAGTTACCACCTGAAGATGTGAATGCCGTTCATACTCTGAGGGTACTGGGTGGATCCTCTGATACCAAAAAAAGCTCAACTGGAGCTTTCTCTTTGAAGTTCGATATTCACAAGGTAATTGCATTATTCTAGTTTTGTAGGTGGCTTGATCAGTGATTTACAGCTAAAAGAAACTGTTCAACTTTCAGAAGAAACGTGCAGCTAGGAAAGAGCGTACTGGTGAAGAAGAAAAATGGCAGCTATCACGCTTTTACCCTATGATTGAGGTACAGTAAAGGCGGGGCCATTTCCTTTTTGCTTCAACAGTATTATTTAACACAACTGCGCCTACGACCTCCAAAAGTTTTTCACCAACACTGTATATGTTGCATGTAATTCGGTTTTAGTTAGTGCTTCCTAGCTTACATGTTTACAGTGTTTCAATCCTTTTCCTGATGCTTTCTAACGTATCTGTTTCGGGCTGATTGAAGCCAAAGTTCAATAGATGTTGATGCTTCTCAACTTCAAATGAAAGGTTAAAAGTAATTCGATATTTAGCTCTTTGTGCTGTGTCATTCTGAAGTTTAATATGTCTGTTTTGGAGAGACAATGGAAACTGAGTGAATTAGTTGTTGGAGCCTTATTTTAATGACCATGCTTCCATTGTTTTGGAGCTTCATATTAAATTTAAGTTGATAGTGGCAACCATTGATGAAGTTCAAAATCCTTAAGCTGACTCAAGGATTTGAGGATATTTAAGATTGCTTTCCAGTTGGATGGCTGCAATTATTAGTTTGCTTTCGCTTCTCTGCTTTGTCAGACTTTCAAAATTTTACAAAATTAGGTTGCGCTTTTTGGGGGATTGGGGGTCGTGACTGAATATGGTTTAAAGAACCATAAGTATGCTGTTTGATATATGAGATGTTGAAGGATAGGAAAGAGTATTTGGAATCAATAAACTCAAAACTCTGTATTGGGTTACGCGTTTTTTCTTTCCTTCGTTGGTGTTGGCATTCATGTATGTTAATCATAGCTTGCTACTTGGGGTTTATCTCGGCATTTCAAGAAATGATAAAGGGCCTTTAGGATGAACTTTCAGTGTACCCAAGTGACTAATATCTTGTTGACCTTGTCCTTTCACCATAGATTTAATCATCTGTAAATTTGTGGCTATGGTTGAAGCTATAAGGAACTTGACTCAAATTCTTAAAATCTGTCAGGAACTTATTGAAAAACTTAGCAAAGGTGAACTGTCAAAAGATGATTACCCATGTTTGAATGACCCAAGTCAAACTTTTCATGGGATGTCTCACAATGCAACAGTAAATCAAGCTTCAGCTGCTCATTCAATGAGATCAAAGAGGACACCTACATGGGCTCGGCCTCGGAACTCTGATGATGGTTATTCAAGGTGCTATCACCATTCTTTTCTGACATGGATCTGAGTAGTCTGTTCAACTCAGTAATTTTCTGCATTAGTCGAGTCCATTTGTTTTATCATTATTTTTTTATATCCGTTGTTTTTTTTTTTTTTTTCTCATTTTGTTGCTTGTTTATCAGAAGTAATACCTTAAATGTTTATGCTATCGTATATTATCTCCATAGTTGCTTAGAGGACTGCTAGGCACTGCTGAAATCGCCGTACACCAAGGTTCTAGTTTGTTGTAGTGCAATTAAAATTAGTTAGAGACTTTTCATGAAAAAGAGGGATAATATCATTTTCTAGATCAAGCATGGGCCTGCTCCCCCCCCCACCCCCCCCCCTACCCCCCCCCCCCCCCCCCCCCCCCCCCAAAAAAAAAAAAAAAAACCAAAACAATCTTCTCTAACTTACACGTGCCACCAATAATAGCGTGGCTCCCCACGCTCCTCCGCTTTCTGCTATCATGACAACCTCCCTTCTCGGCATCACAATTGCATTCCCCATGTCCATCTCTCCAGCACAGCCACCACCATCTCCATCCCCACGCCCACCCTGTATTTCTTGACACCATTACCACCACCACATGTACTACCACAGTCCACAACCATCAGTATGTACCAACTTGTAGGTTCTATTAGTTTGAACAAAGGTTTTTTGCACAACAAAAACTAGAAATGTTCAAATCCACTTGGGTGCAAACAATCTCTAGGGCCATCGGACCGGAAGATTTTCCTCTTAAATTACCCTAGGTGCACTTGCGGTTAAACTCCTTGCCGAGAGCCTATGCACCCCCGGGATTAGTCAGGACGCTGTTTCGGACACCTAGTGCCAATAAAAAAAAAAAAAACTAGAAATTAGTTTTTAAGAGTTAAAATGAAAAAGATTTACAGCTTCAAACAAACAACAACATATAAATAAATATATAAACCAATAATTTTTTTAGAAGTTTTCTATGAGAAATTTTTAAATTAAGAAAATGTTTTATGTTGAAAAAAATTTTGAGAGAAGCTTTTTTTCGCTCCTCAATCGTGTTATGATTTTTCGTAAATATAATGCTTGTTTTTTCTTTTGGTCCATAGTGATTCAATACTAAGACATGCATCTAGTGATTTTAAGAAGATGGGCCAACGGATATTTGTATTTATCATTGGTGGGGCTACTAGATCTGAGGTATGAAACCCTCTATCCTTTCTATAGAGTTATGATTGCTTCCTTACTGGCGTATTCGTACTCACAAAACATACTCATCCTCAGCTTAGGGTTTGCCACAAGCTTACAACTAAATTGAAGAGGGAAGTTGTTTTAGGCTCATCAAGTCTTGATGATCCTCCACAATTTATTACGGTGATTAATTTTGCTTCCAAATCTAACAGTTCCACCCCCATCTCCTTCGCATTTATCAGCCGTGCCTTAAAAAGTTGTATTTGATTGCAGAAATTGAAGATGTTGACGACAGATGAAATCTCATTAGATGATATTCAAATCTAAATGCGTGTGGCTTACGAGGCCTGGAATGTGCTTTTCCTCTGGTCCTGAACTCAAATTGTAATCATAGAGACATTATTCCCTTGATGTCCATTTTTTAACCATCATCAATATAAACTTTTGCCTTTTGACGTGGTGGAGCCATCACAGGTTTGTATAATACTAGATTTAACGCAGAGTAATAATATAACCAAGTAAATTTGTGAAATCGAAAGCATATCAATCTTATCACCCTGTATAAATCTACACAGTTCTCTTCTGAGTTTTAATATGAGGAGTGATACTTTAGGGTTCAATCTTCTAGAATATTTCTCAAGAATCCGGAGAGACCTCTTACGTACGGATAGATTGGGTATCGTCTACATTAAGCGTTAGTTTTATTGGTGGGTTGCATCTTTGTTTGGTTTTTTGGTGTATTTATGGTTGTTCCTCTGTCTGAGTGAGGATTTTATTTAAAAATAAATAAATAAAAATTCATGCGATGAGAACATGGAGAAATTGAAGAGAAGGTCGATGGGAAGGATGGTCTGAGCGAGGGTGCGTAGGTTGAGACACGTGGCATTGGTAGTTCAAATCATAACAGTTTTCTGGGCCTGACTCTGTCCAACGATCAGTTTTCGTGGTGGTTGTTTTCAAATGGAATTCGGCCCAAAGTTTAAGTAGTGGGTCTTCTTTTGAAGTCCAAGTAATGCTGTCTTTCCATGTCGGTAAATATTGTTCTTCCCAACTTCTTTACCCTTTTTGCACCGACAATCAAGATTATGTCAGTTCTCATATTCTTTTCTATTCTAACGGTAAGATTTAGACGAGGTATTATTCACCAATTAATTGTATAGCTTGAGGGTGAAACGATCAGTTTTGTTAATTTAGAGTGCAAAATATAAAAACTTGACATTTCAGGGTGAAAATGTGTACTTGACATGAGATGCAAAGACTCTCTCTCTCTCTCTCTCTCTCTCTCTCTAAAGGAAGAAGAAAGAAGAAAGAAGAATAGTAAATTCATATATAATACAAATAAACAATATATAGTCAACTTTTCTTCATCATGTTCAGTAGTGGGAATGTTTATACCTTTCTTCAACTTTCTGGTTTAGATTCATAGTACTGGCAGTAGTAGTAGTATTCCTATTGCTTGTACCTCAATCTTGTTCATCTTATTTCTTTATTAGTTCCAGCTTTTATTTCTTTAGCTCGAAAGTGGTCATAAGCTGCCATTCAGCTATTAAAAAATAAAAAATAAAATCCAAATGCCAGTGGTGTGAACATCAAAAGTGAAAACTAATTTAATACCATAACCAAAACAAAATATACAATATTCTCTGATCTGTCTTTTTTTTTTTTTTTTATCGCTTTGAATTGTTTCTGTCACGTTTCTCGATGCCTGTGTCTTGTCAGGTGTAATACATTAGCACACGTTTTCCTTCCAACTTGGAACAGTATTTGAAAATTAAATATCATGTAATTATTAATGTGAATGCCTTCAAAAATGGTTAACTAATAATCCCACCATTTCTTGTATACTAAGCAATTCAATAAATTGGGAAATACAATCAATCCACCCACCAAATCTCATCTTAATAATGTCGCTTTGCTATTCTTTTTGAGCAACTAGCTAGATAGAAGGTGGGGGTACTCTTGAATTTTGAGACATTTTGATAAAGAAAAAAATAATAAAAACAGAGTTTTCAACTAAACCCTTTTTAAACAGAATGCTACATATAGTTGTTGAGTATACAAGTATTATATATTCATTCTGGAAAAAAGTGGGACCTATTATTAATTTTCAAAATGATTACGCAGCACTTACACACTCACGACTGAAACAATAATTTCTTTTTTAATCATACTATGAATACTGTGGTCCTGCACAATTTAAGGTTTAGTACTTTATGGCATTATTATTATTATTTAATTTTGAGTAAGCAATGACCATGGACCAGTTTCTTGAACCAATCACCTAGAAGCTGCTTCCTAATAAACACAATATTTTTCAACTATGGATGTGTTGTCAATATATAATGCAATTATGGCCATCAATAACATGATTAAGAAAGTTAATTTCTAAATTAATAAGTGATTAGATGAAATAAGGGGAAAGAATGGTATAATAATGGTTTCGTTCGTTGTTTGCGAAAGCTATGTTTCGCCTAAAAAACTTATTGATTAATAAATAAATTAATAATAATATTATTATGAAAGAAATAGAAAAGAGAGATATTTTTGTTTTTAATGGAAACGAAAAAGAAAAATGTAAGTTTGCCTCGTAAATTTAACTGTTAATATATTTTATTTTTTAAAATATTTAAAAAATTACCACTAATAATTATGTGTGTTTTAAAAATATTTAAAAAATAGTATAGATTGCACTAACCAGCACGCTCCGCGGTAACATAACACCAGCCAATGAAAAATGAGTATTGTCGCGTGAGATCCCAACCATTCTACGTAAGACACGTCCCAATTCTCTTAACTTAATCTTCTCATTAATGAGATTGGTGTTAAAGTCCTGATTGGGCAAATTACATAGGTTGCTTAGCATAATTAAACGCCATGATGACGATCGAGTCTCCTTAACGTAGTTCATATTCAAACAGTAAGAAATTTTTATTCTCAAAAAATATGAAATTTCATATATTTCATACCTTTATAATTCAATACGAGGTATCACAAATATTTTTGATAAATAAATCAAAACTCAAAAAATTATATTAAAAGACATGAAAAACTATATAATTTAAAAAATACAAACAATAGTTTCATCCATTTAAAAAAGTTACAATGGTCTAATAGTAAATTAACATTCTTTTTTGTATTGATTTTGATTCCTTTTATTTAAATGTAACGGATATTCCACAGAAAGGACTCATTAAAATCTCAAGAAAAAAAGGAAAAAAAAAAAAAAAGATACAGAACATGACATCAGCATGATAGAAAGTTTTGCGTCATGTGTAGCCAGTGTAGGGTCATTGACATTATTAGCATGAGCTGACCCTGTCTTTCTTTGGTCAAAAGGATGTTGGCAGTTCCGAGGTCTACTCACTCAGCCGGCTGAACCTGGCTCTACCATACTAATATATATATATATTTAAAACATTTTTTTTTCTTCATATTATATAAAGAGTAGTGATCCAACCAAATCATAATTTATTTATAATTTTTTATAAAATGATATCAAATTCAAATAAAAGTCAAATTAAAATGTTAAAAAATATATTATTTAAATTTATAATTGCAAACCAATGGTTAACAAATTGTCAGTATATCATTTTTATTATATAAAAGTTTAATATGTTAGGTCAAGCTCGATATTATATATGATGGCTTGTAAATTATATTCTATTTATATTAATTATAAAAAAAACATTTATAATAAATAATTTATAGGAATGGGTCATATTGCACTACATGGTGAAGGTGCTGAATTAGATTTTTTTTTTTATTATACAATTTGGATTGTGAATACAAATTCAAAAGGAAATTAAAATATGTTTAAGATGTTCAACACAATTAAATTGAATGATTCAAGTTATAATTTATTCATATCTTATTTATTGGAGTTAAAGAATATGATAATTTAAATTAGTCTATTAAATTAGGATGAACTTTTATTTAATATTAATCTAATTTGATATAATATGATAAGTTGGGATAGATTTCGATACAGTATATTTATAAGATGTTTTAAGTGTCGTAAAATTTTATTGAAAATAATAAATAAATATGAAATTTATATAAAAAAAATGATAAGAAAATATTATAAATTTACTTACTGTCTGTAAAAAGAATATTATAAATTTTTTTATATAAATTCTATTGTATTTTCGAATAAATAATTTCTCACGATAAAAATAGAGCAGCGGGTCAAATAATTGGGAGTCCGTTTCGTCGTAGGGCTGAAGGTAGGTCCCGCAGTGGGGTCCACACTTAGAATAATGAACAATACGTAGGCCCAGTATTGTGATTTCATATATCTGACATACAATTATTTCGTTGCGGGTGGGCTCCATATAAGTACGGACAGATGTTACTTTTAAAGGCCATGATTTCGACACGTGCCGTCTATCTACTGAAACCAATTACTCTCCTATCGGAGAAGGCTATTTATGAGGTTTGCTTCAAAGTTCAAAGAGTACTGTTTACGAAACCAATCAATTACTAACTGAATTAAGTTTCTTTCTTAATTGAAGAAAATTATTACTAATTCAAAAAAAAAAAAACTAAACTAAATAGTATAAACACAGAGACTTTATATAATTATATTTTAAAATAAAGAATATTTTTATAATATATTTCATAAAAATAACATCATTTCATAAAAATAATATCATTTTATAAAAATATATTTATTTTAGAATATATTATAAAAAATATTGTGTAGGTATCACTATTTAGAAATGAATGAAAATTATAAATTTGAATTTAAGTAATACTGTAATGACTCGTATGGAAGTTAGAAATTCAATTCAGTCTAATTTTAAACTAAATTTAACATTTAAATATCAAACTCTCAAATTACTAAATTCATTTTAACTCAAAACCTCTTTATACTTATAATCTATAAAATTTTTTTAACGCAACACTTCTTTACATTTAAGACTCATAACCTTTTTTAACTTCTCACAAATACATTTAAATTCATCTTAACATCTAAATACATTTAAATTTATATTAGGTGGGCCTTACAAAACTCTTTATTGTTAATAAAAAAATTCAACTCAATATCCAAACAAGACATAAGTCTAATTAGGAATAAAAATATTTTATAATTTTACATAAACATATTAAATTAAATAAACAAATTATAAACTCATTCATTATTTTAGCATGATTTAAAAAAAAAATAAAAATAAAAAGGAGTGCAATTGGGTGAGTTTCTGAAATGTTCACAATATTATTGGTGGCTCAATGGAAATGATTGTTTTTGTAGGGTTGAATTCTCGTTCATTACAGAGTGTGACAGATGCCAGATGAAACGAGATAGTTCTTAAAAAATATATTAGGTACAAAATGTTTTGCAGTGTGACACATAAACAACATATCTTCGGACAAGCCGTCATGCAATCAAAGAGTTTAAAGGTGTTAGAGATAAATACTAATAATAATGTTCGGATAAACCGTCAACATTGGCAGTTAATCTGATTGGCAGTCCAGCATCAGATGATCAATCAATATGGTTGCTTTCAAACTTGGTTATTTCAATCAATTCATTTTATTTTATTTTATCACATTTAAAACTTCTCCAAACATAGACGTGAGTGAAATAATTGGAAAAGAAAAATATGAAGACTCTTAACTGTCGGTATAATATTACTATTAAAAAATAATTTATACAAATTTTAAAATATTACTATTAAAAAATGATTTATATATTTTACTTATAATTAGTTAAAATAATTATTTTATATTAAAAAAATATTACAATAAATTACATTAATAAAATATATAAAGGATATATAAAAAATAATTATTTATAAAAATCTATTTAGAATTTTTATATAAGGATTATTCTCGTCGTACTGGGACCACAGAAAGAATTTGGGGTCTCGGGGTTGGGTTGGTGAAGAAATACAGAGCGATTGACTTTCATTTCTAAGAAGAAAGGCGCGAGTTTACTAAAAAAAAAACAAAAAACAAATAAATAAATAAATAAGCATAAATGAGTGTTCCACGTGAAAGAACAGTGAAAGCAACGTAGACTGTATCATTCTTTCCAAAAGGAATGTATTTTCTATAGCCATTTGTCCGTGATTTATGAATAAAACAAAATGAGTTGACCCAAAACCCAAGGTTAACTTCCATATATAATTTTTTTTACATTTTTCTATGCAACATAAGATCACGTTTTCTTTTTATTTACTTATTTATTTTTAGGTATTTTTGGAGTCTTGTGCTACCCTGCAGTTTACATATCATCTACCTGTCAAGAATTGCATGTACCGAGTTCCAATGTAGGAGTTTGGAGTCATGGGATGCATGGTTGTTTGGAAGGATAGAAGCTGGCGGAAAAGTGTTAAATTTATAAAATAAATATAGAATTGATATAATTTTATATGATATGTTATATTTATTAAGACACGTTAATTTATAAATTTATTATTATATTTTTATTTTTATGTGATTTATTTTCTTATATTTTACATCATTTCAAAAGCTTACATCATTCCTCCGACAGTCAACCAAGTGCTAATTACTAGAGCATTAACGGAAAGCGAACGCAATAATCTTGCTCTAGTATCTATCTAGCTAGAATTTTTGGGGGCCGGGGGGGAGAAGAAAAGAAAAAGGTTGCATGATGGGGAAGAGCATTGGAATGGAGAAGATTCTTGCTTGTATAAAGACAGGGTCGTCCGATACTAATCATGATTTTTTTTCCCCTTTGACACCAAAAAAAAAAAAATGAGTGGAGTGAAGTAGACCATACTGATGAAAAGCTCAACCCAGAGAGAGCGAGAGGAGAGAGGAGGGGGGGCTTAGTTGGTGGGCAGTCGGCATTAGTAAAAAGTATTGCCGACAGAAAATTCTGTTTCTCCACTAAAATGAGAAATTAGACCAATTATGGTGGAGAAATAATACAATACTCAATTCACTCGATACTTTTCAACTCAATTCACTCATTAGAAAAGGGATGACCCACTTGATTTTTCACCTTTTTAGCTGTTTGTGGAGGTGTGTGGCTTGATTCTGAAATCATCCGAGCGAGAGAGGCAGAGCAAATTTCCAACTGCTTTTAGGGACTTTTTGTAGTATGAGGGGTACATGGTATGCATGAGCAGGATCTTTCCAAATCTTCACTCTTTTGCCATAAAAAGATGCAAAGTAAACAGTGACAGCCCCCCCCCCCCCCCCAAAAAAAATAGGGCAACTCCTTTACTAGCTGTGAAAATGGTTGATGGCAAACAATCGTTGGATGATTAAACACAACTTTATTTCACTTCTGTTTGGTAAGAAGTCATCGTCTGCATAATTATTATGCTTCTGTGGCTTGGAGAAGAGAAGTCTCTATAGCTATCTTGAGATGATGCCATGCATAAAGAGTAAGGCAAAACAGTGCTCAACATGTTGCACTTCGAAACTCTTAGATGTTCTCTTGCAAAGAAAATTGTAAGTACGGGTTTCATTCTCTCCATTAGATATGAATATCCTATGATAGCTTTAGAAAATTGACAAAAATATTTTGTGACATGCTCATCCCGACAACATATTTGAATACTCAATAATAAACTTGTACCAGCACAGATAACTTTGATGGCAATCATAACATCAAAAAAAATTATTCATAAATAAAATGTGGAAAAATATTCAATAATTAAGGTTGCATCAGCAGTGCCAGTTAAATATAATTTTTTCAACACCCATTGTTATTTGAAACCAGAAAAATCAATTCAAAGTTCGTTGTAGAATCACTCTCAAGCATCTCCTTGTGTTGCTTCAAGCCGACAGGTCTTCTTTGCTTCGGGACCTTTCTCATAATCACGGGGAGCATCACCCAATAACTCTGCATGAATGTCACAGCCTTGGAATGTTTAAGAGAGAAGTAACCCAAATCTGATTTGACGGGGTTAAAAAAATAAAATAAACCCATTTATCTCCATGACAAACAAGCTAGGATAAAGACTTCCACTCCTTTCATTGTGGTGCTTCACTCTCTCAAAGACACAAAAACCAGGATATATTTCGGAGGATAGAAACAGCTTGTAGTGCTCTTCCAGCTAGAAAGGTCCTTCCAAGGTAGTTGACCCGGCTCACCATCCACCCGAACAGTTTGAGCAAAACCCTGGCGTTTTGCATGAAGACATCCCAATGCAGAAGTTTCAAGTCAAATCCTTCTAGGATCCTTTTGGCAAACTTCTCTTTAATCATGGTCCATCCAATCCTACTAACAACCAACCCATTTATGGTGGAACCTCTCCAGTCCAACGATATCTTTGTCGAATGCTTCTGTCACCAAAAAGATAAATTCATATCATCATATCCACAGTTTCTGCAGTCCAACTGACAGACATTTTTTTCTCCGGTTAAAACTAGTCTCTAAAAGAAAGAACTTATTCTCCTTTGTGAGCTTCAAAACTTCATACACAGAAAATCCTGTACTAGATTTGAGTGGAAAAGAACTAATGAATGAAAGGACTTTTGAGTAGTTCCAAGTGAATTGTAAACCAGGAAGACTGCAGACAGTGCGTGTAGATAAGCCAAAACACACCTTAAAGAGGAAGTGAACCTTAATTAGCTGTAGTAAGCATAAATATGTAAAGGATCAAGCAGAAACCTATCCTTGTTGAGGGAACTCAATTGCTGAAAGACTGACCACAAGATATCTGTAAAAGAACAATTGTAGCTTCCAAGGCAAACCCTCACGATCATTCTTCCATGTATAAAAGAGCACTAATTGGACTGTGCTGTACAGACGATTAATCATGCATGGCAGCCAAGGAACTACCAGCAGTCCACATAGCCGTTGAATCTGAAAACAAGGCGCCACTTGTTCAGTTACATAAGCTTCAAGAGGTCAACTATGACTTTGGGATGAATTCACATTCCGACAAGCTTTTTCCAAAAAGAAATATTATTGCGTCTGAAGATTAATCACTTTATTAATCTTGTTAGGATGGTGAAGATTAGTAATATAATAACTGAGTGACAGAATAAAGCAGCACCTTCATAGATTTTGAGAATGCAATTACGGAGAGGTTAGTTTTGGAGTAAATCAATGTCCTCTTGAGATAGTTCCTGCAAATATGTATCAGATGCAGTCCTAAAGGTAAATGGTTACAATTGAATGACGAAAGAGCATCTTCTACATTACAATCCAAATAAAATTTGATATAAATACTGAATACACACAATACACAGATCCACACACATCTCCATTACATCAACTCTGAATACATGGCAAAATAAAAATTACCCCCTCTCTATGTTTGCAAATATCTAATTGTTAGTTTACTAAACCTCACAGAAAAAGTTAAATGGATATTCAATCGTAAAACTTTAAGGAGAGCATAAAACTTTCCCCTTCATAAAGATTATTCATCTCGAATTACTAGAGGAACAAAAATTTTACAGCATTCTTCCTGGTGGGAAACTTTGTTGCTCGTGTAGCATTCTCTATCTTTACAAAGAAGAAGATTTCCTTTTTTTTTTCTGCAAACCCAAAAACTCCAACATTATCTAGGGTGAAGATGGGATGTTTCTCGATGCATGAGGTCGAGCGGTAGGAATACAAAACTCAATCCCTTGTCAGTGACTTCTCTTCCCCACCTGACTGCCCCCAAAATCTTGTAAAGAGTAAGTAAAGAAATACCAAAATGGAAACGAAGAAAAAACAATTAAGATGTGGAAAGAATTCAATAAATCCTACAAATTTAGTTTCTAAACAAGTGAAAAGAAAAATGCTACACTGAGGATGTATCGACAAGAACCTCATTTAGCACATCATCCTCACCGTTTGACAAGGTGAACTGCGCGGCATCCTTATCCTCGTCACTTGAAAAATCCCGTCTCTCAAGTTTTGAATGAGCTGCAATGAATATCAATTTCTGAGCTCTGTCCATACCCGCCCTTGAGTGCCCATGGGCACACACCCATCTCAAGAAAGACCAATTGCATTTGAAACCACAAGAAGTTGCGTGAAGAAAGATAAGCCTAACTGCAACTTTCCATAGCGACTTAAATTCGGTAAGGTGCGTTTCCCACACAAGCCTACTGCTCTGGGGGTTGGCAATTTTCATCTTCCCAGTAACGGGGTCCCTCTCCCTCATCTGTACAGCTCGTGCATAGACTGGATCAAGCCCCTCCGTTCTCCATTTCATAAGCTCCATAAGCACAATATGAGCTTCTTCTCTCGAAACAAGCCGGGTTATGAGCTTATCCACATCCTTTTCCTGCTCAGAATTCAAGCGTTTGAATGGTGGAAGGTACTTTCCACTAGTGTCCTTGATCAGATAAAGAGGATTAAGTATAAAAGCAGCAGCCCAAGCTGGATGATAGTTTTTCTTGAACCGCCTTTCAATCACCTTCTCTACTGGTCCTTCAGCGATGTGGAACTTGGAACACCAATCCCTCACTTTTGCTCTAAGGTCGTCCCAAAGTGGGAGGCATTGCCCCACTAATGGCCTTTCCGCCTCAATATCTTGAGCCATGTCCTTGATTAATTTAATCAACGAGTGCACAGCCTCCAATTCATTCCAGAACCCCACATCCTGAATCATCTCCCCGACTTCTCTCGCAATTGGGTCCTCCATTGCCACCATCTTGTACGATTCATCCAGCAAAACCAGCGGTAGTGTTCGAGCAGAATTCAGTATATCCTCCACCATTGTATATACAGATCCAATGTTTACACTCTCACTCTCGCGCAACGGTACTCTTAGCAACCCGGCATGTCCATGCTCCTGCAACTGATATTTCTGGAAGCTATTCCGAATCAGAGACCTGTAATTGAAAAAATTGGCTAGCTTGAAACAGTTCCCAGTGACAGTCTTGAACAATGGAAGCTCCCTGCTGAAGTCCTTAATCAAACTATTGAACGCCTGGAACTGACAAGAAAGATTAACCATCCAATGATACTGAGTCTCCAAATTCCTCAATGCCTTGGCCTTAAATTTGTCTGCAACTATACCTACACACTGCTGCACAGCATTCCCACAAATGTCCGTGATTGTCTCCCACAAAACCTCTTCTGCGTACTTAGAAGGCACAGAACCACTAACAAACGCTGCTTTCCGATACAGACTAGTTCCATTTGGAAGATTCACAGTCAAGTTCACCAAACTCTCTTCCACCGGAACCCCATAATTCTTGGATTTCCACCCATCGGAGGCAATCTGAAAGAACATAGCGTCTCTAATCCTCGCTTCAGACTCGGCCTTGGCTTCCTCATATTTAGTATCCAATCTAGCACCGGTGAAATCTCTCCGAGACACCGCCGGCAACCCAACTTGATTCAGGAAAGCTCGAAACTTGGGGTGTTCCAAGCTCGAGAAAGAGACCGACCCGCAAGACTCGAAGACCCAATCAGCGAGGAAATCAAGCGTGCAATCAATCTGGGTCTTACTGAGTGTCGGTCCAGGTGACGTTTTTGGACTCTTGAGCTTCTTGACACTGTCCTCCAACATAGCAAGAGCTCCCAAATCCTCTTTCCCACCAGAGAGCATCAAATGCGGCTGCTGTGGCAGCAAATTCCCCGAGCTCGGCGTCAACACTGTCGTCGCCGACATCGCCTGCGAGAACGCCAGCTCGAACCGCGACGGATCCACTATTGCCAGCGGTGGTACATGGTACGAACAACCCGAGCCGCCACCACCACCAGCTGAAGCAGAAGACGAGCTACGCTTACGATTGTTGGGTTGCAGAGAAGGAGCCGGCGAAGCCATTGAAACAGAGGAGGGTGAGATAGAGGAAATGGATTTGGCGACGGAGTTGAAATTGGGGCAAGTACCGCGCTTGAGGTGCTCCGAGGCGGTGCGGGACGGGTTCGAGGCCGAGAAAACTGCGTCGCAGAGAGAGCACCTAAGCTTGACTGCTTTGGGCAGGCCCGTATCGCTGTTATGAACCAGCATGGGCTCCAGGTGCGCCCAGTACCACGCCCCTTTCCCCTTAATGGCCTTGGTACGAACCATCACCAACCCTTCGTACCTCTTGTGAACGGCCTTAGCAGTCAGCTCTTCGCTTGACACTGAGGCGGAGGCGGCGACGGTCGCGGCTGAGTCCACTGGCGGTGGTGCAGTGTTCGTAGCCGCCATTGCGAGGACCCAGATGAAAAGGAACAAAAAAGCTGGGGTCTTGTTTGGGAATTCCGAACTTTGAAAGGTTCTTTTTTTAACGCAGTAGCAGTGTCATCGTCATCATCGTTGTCGTCATTCTTGCCGGCTTGGATAGCGCTGCTGAAATGGTAGCGTTTTCGTCGCATTTAGCCCGGGTAAGGAGTCTGGAGTGGCCGGAGTTTTAATTTCCGGCGGAGTGCCATGCCGGAGTCCAGCGATCTATGGAGATTTTAAGAGAGAAGGGGTAATGGCTTTTGTTTCACTGATGGGGTCACTTCAGCTATTTTTTCTGAGACCAAGACACTGAAAGAAACAAACAATGGGCAAGAAACAAGGAAAGACGTGTACGCGCCTCAACGCGCCGCTTGTGTGCGCGTGGGGCGCCAGATGGAGACATGTCGATGGGAGCTGGTACCAAGGAAGGTAAAACCACAGTCCGATGTACGCGAAGACACCACCTGAGGATTGGTCGTTACTTCCAAGTGATTGGGGAGTGAAACACACGCGTACCTTTGGGAGGGTATTAGTTTTTTTTTTTTTTTTTTCGTGTTGTTGGGTCTTGTGGGGAAGAGAGTTTTCCAAGTCCCTTGTCGGTTTCTTTCCTCTTTATTTTATGTTTAATATTTCTTTCTTTAAATTCAATTTTAATGTTTTGAATTAAATTAGGTTTCCTTATTAAGTGACTTCTTCCTATATGTTGGTTTATTATGTAGAATGTGGACAAAAAAGGGCAACCTAGGAATTTAATTTGATTCCAACTAGTTCATCTTGGTGGCAGTGTTGACCAAAGACCAGCCAATAAAATTGCCTTGAATGACTTCACCAAACGTCGTATGGAATCAAAGGGCTTCGGATTTCTCTCTTTATTTTACCTACGTTTTGGGATTGAGCGGTGCTACATCCATAGAAGGATGTAGCCCGAATTCTCACCGAATGGAGTATTTTTTTCTTTTTCTTCTTCTTCTTCTTTTTTTTTTTTTTTTAAAATTTATTTTTTATTCATTTTTTTATATTCTTAAATAGTTTTTTTTTAATTAAAACATCAATTAAAAAAAATTTATTTAATCACTAAATAAAATAAAATAAAAAATACAATCGGTAAACACTTTGGGTTCGGAATTATTTCTCTGAGATTATTTATTTCCAAAGTCCCTAGAGTAGGTAGCTAGGCATAAATAACATATGTAAAGTGCTTCTTTCTTTCGGTCTTTAAGCTCCAATTTTTGTACCATTTATAATTTTAGTGTCTTTTATTGAATCTAATTCAATTCATTTTAAATTATTTATTGATAAGATTTATTATTTTTTTAATTTTTTATAAAAAAAAATTAAACCCATCTCAATAAAATTTGCAAAATTTTATTATTCACAACTAAACTCAACATCTTAATATAGTTGAAAATTTTAATCTTATATGTTTTTATTCTCTTTATATTTATATGGTATATGAGATCTCATATTATTTAGAAACGAAAAATTATTACTCTTTATAATATTTCAATTAGAAATATTAGTTACAAAGAGATTATACAAATATGATCTTACAAATTGATATAGTTTGATGGTTGGTTAGATTGTAAAATTATTTTATTATAAAATAGATTTAACAAATTATATGAATTTATATCAATTTAAAAAATTATTTTTATATAATTATTTTATGACTTAACACTCCTTAGAATTAGAAAAAAAAAATGTTTTCTTTCTAATTTTTTTCGTAGTCAAGAGCACGAGCTTATTCAAACCAAATTGACTATAAGATATAAAATTAAGATATTAATTTAAAAAAATTAGATATTTTTTATTAGTCAATGTTGTATTAATCCGAGTCAATAAATATAAACCCCAACTGTCACGAATCTAGCTACCACCTCATCTACGTAAACTCGAATCCTCAAACAGTGATTTGACATCTTTGGCCCTAACAGCTAATCTCCAAACATGAACATAACAAAAGAATGAGAGTGACACTATGTTATGAGAGTGACACTATGTTCCAACTAAGACGTTGTTGTTGTGTCGTGCGCCCCAAGTGACCCCGTGCCTATAAAGTTTTATATGTCTCAGCAAAAAAAGGATAATTTTTTTGTGTTTCAAAATAGCAATTTTAACGAGCTTCAAACTTCAATATAATACACCCTACAAAATAATTTGCACTTGTCTCACCAAAAGCTAATATGCTTAGGTTGTCTTATTTTCATTTTTCTTGTTTTCCCCTTTAGCTTGTCGCTCTCAAAGTTGCGTTTAGATATTGAAGTAATAGCAAATATTCTATTAATAATAATAAAAAAGTAATGAAAAAATATTAAATAATAGTGAATAATAATATAAAATAGTAAAAAATATATAAAAACTAAAAAGTAATGATAAAATAATAAATAATAGTGAAAGATGTTGAAAATATTCCACTATTCAAACTGGTCATCGCATGTTAATTTCATATGACATAAGAGTATAGATTTTGAATTCGAATTATAATTCTATACTATATCTTATTTAATTAAATATTTCACATGTTGTGCCTACTTATTGAGAGAGAGAGAGAGAGTGATCAATCAGTTTAAACTTTTTTGATAAGTAGTATTGTGACAGGCTGTAATGATTTTACATATTCTAAAAGAATATTCTATATTCAGGAAATTATTTTATATTATTCTTTCAAATATCGCGATATAATTTTATTTTCTATTATTTTATATATAAGAAGAATGCCATCTTCTCATAAATTATTAATATTTTTTGGCATTCCATTTTCGTGTCAAGAAAAAAAAGGAGAAGAAAGTACCATTTCAGAACATTTTTGCCATGCATGGCCTACATATATTTTTGGTTAACATGCATTATCAAAACATGAAACAAAAGCCTGGATTTATGGCTTTGGTGGTTCGGCCATGATCAAACTTTGAGCTGCATGGGGTAGATCACATTTATATATATATGGAGGCTATGTTTCCACGACAGTCGACGCGGTTGGCTTTACTTAGAAAAGAAGAATACGTAGCAAAATCGAGCCAAGATTTAGTAATGGCAACGTACGTACGTAAGATACAACCTTAATTACTCAAGCAGAAGAATTAACATGCGTACACACAAGTCACTCTCCCGTTGAGTTAGAAGCTCGCACGTCAAATTCATACAAATCTTGGCCTTTGAAGCTATAATCAATGATTAAGTACTTAACGACATATCGTTTGATTTTATTTTATTTTATATTACAAGGTGATCACAGTTCTTGTTTCCAACCTTTCTGTATTCTTATACACGTGAGTCATGGTTGGCGACATTCATTTAACCCTATACACGTGATAATCATATCTTAATTACGTATAAAAAAATACATAAAAATGGAAGAAAGTCTCTATCAGAAAACATGCATACATCTGACAATTAATATCCCTCGTGAGTCATGGTATGTTTTTTAAAATAGTTTCGACATAGTTTTATTTTAGAAAATAACGAAAAAAAACGATTTCTTTTTTATTTAAAAAAATTGTAAACATGACATGCACATGAAATATATATATATATATAGACAACGACAACCTTATAAGACCATAAAATGGTATAGAAAATAATCTGTGCTTCCAAACACCATTCAGTATATAAAGCAACGAGAAATATTGTCTGTATTCTCCTTTTTAAATAAAAATAAAATGCATGCACTTCCAAACAAAATACCCATAAAATAAAACCATAATAAATAAAATAAAGATGACATCAGAACTCACACGTCGTTTAATTAGGATGAGACATTGAGACGGGACTAGAATAATATTGTAAAAAATACTTAATTATCTATTTCATATATACTTTTCCTTATGTATGCCAATTGTGTTCAAGTTTAGAAGTCTCGAGTACATTAATTAAGTCAAAACCCTGCCAATTTTTCAAAAAATGGGAGCTATGAGCTACCCCAATTTCAAGCTTGATGCCACATTCTCTCAGGCCATTCAATTCAAACTTACGAATACCATTAATTTTCTCTCCTCTTAATTTCTTCCTCCTCGATCCCTTTTCATTATCTTATCTTGCTATCATAAGTGTTCCAAGAGAAGCGGACTTGGCCGGAGAGTGCATGCATGGGATGCACGGAGACAGAGGCGGCTCAATATAAATAGAGTCCTCAAGAGAAATTTAAATTAATCTTTTGTAATTATAATATAATAAAAATAAATTATTATATGGAGTATTTTCAAAATTTTCAATAACTTTTTTTTTGAATTTATATTTAATACAACAATTTAAAATGAGGTCTCAATATAAATTTTGTATCTGATCAATTTAACAAGATCTTAAAAACTTATTTAAAATAGAAATAATTCATTATATTAAATATTAAATTTAGTATTATGAAACCTTGTACACATTGAAAAATATAAAACTTATTTAAAATCTTATTTAATGAAATCGTTTTTATTTTTTTTTTAAAATTTTTTTTAAAAAACCACATTCTTATTTTTGGGAGCCTTATATAGGGCGGGGCCTTAAGTAATAACTTAAATCGCTTTACCATTGAGTCAACCTTGCGAAGATAGATATATAAGACAAATAATTATGAACAAATTAATTTGTAGGAAAAGTAAAGAATTTCGAAGAAAACATGATGAATGCTGCATACGTATATATATATATATATAGTATAGTATAGCATCCCCAAATAATTACCATGCATCTTATCTGATTTATTTGTTTTAAGGTTTGGTTTTGGTATGTTCATTATTTGTGAATGATGTTTGGTGCTGCCAGATAGGTTATAATCTTGATCTAGGTCTAACCAAATGTCGGGTACGTTTCTTAAGGTCAATGACACATGGTTGGCGACAAAGTTCTTTATTCCTCCAATTTCTCTTGTGAGCTGGGGCAGACTTTCCTTCTCAAAGGACATGAACAGATCTTCTTTAGCTCTGGCAATATTGCTTTTGGTCTTTCAATCCCGAAAATAATGCAACGTTTTGTACGTACCATATACTTTCCTTACCGGCTATGCCATTAGACACGGACACGTCGCTTGATATATATATATATATATATATATAAATTTATCAATTATTTTATATAAAGGATACAAGGCACATCTGTAAAAGAAGTATACTAGGTACAAAAGATTTTTATAAATCTAAATTTATAAGTTGAAATGATTTGATGTAATACGTGAGATTATAAAATTATTTTTATTGTAATATAGATATAATATATCATATAAAATTATATCTGGTGTGAGTTTATTATTAAGGCAGTATGTATACCAAATATGCATCTCAAATATGCATACTAGTGTAAATAGATTTTTTTTTTTTTAAATCTTTTTTAAACATTCTTAATTATTAAGAAAAAATTTAAAAAATATATAAATTTAATAATAGTCAATTCTTTAATCATTAAAAGAATTAAAAAAAATACGAAAAGCCACATTTGGAAGTTATATTATTATTTTCTTTATTATTATAAAATCTCTTTGCCAATATAGAGCTACGAGTAAAACCAACCCATGATTTTGGCAATTATTTACATTCAAGATTTAGTAAAGAGCGATATGAAACGAACAAACAAAAAAGAAATCGAATATAAAGAGTTTAATACAGTCATAAAGTATATGACATAATGAGAAAGCTAATTTGCAATTTTCCTCCTTTATAAAAAGTGTAAATGGGCCAAGGAGGCCCACAAACACAATGAAAGCTGAAACTTTGTTCCGCAATTAGAAACAGGTGGCTAGATAAAAACCACATGACTGCGGGTCCCCCAAAATAGGTGAAAATATGATAATGTCTTTAGTTCCACTTGGACATCACTTCGATCCAACCCACAAAAATGAAAAAAAAAAAAGAAAAAAATAATACTACATCTATAAAAAAAAAATTATAAAAAATAATTTTACAAACTGGTATAATTTTATATAATTCGCTAGATCTAGTTTAAAATAAAAATAATGTTATAATTTGAAGAATCATATATAATCACGTCAATTTGTATAATTATTTTTATGTAATTTTTTTTATGATAAGAGTATTTTTCTAAAAAATAATAATAATAAAGATCACATAGATTGAAATAGATTGGATGATCATCGCCACTGAATCCATATGATAGTGTCATCTACAGTTAGTGCTTTTTACACGTGGGATTATTGCCAAATGGGCCTCTTAGGATGTCTACTTTCTGCTGGTATTTTTTTTTAAGTATGGATAGAGAGGAATCATGTTATATTTTCGTTCACAATCTCGGTCGTGTTCATGGTATTTGTTAAAATCAACGTGTGTGGCTTGTGCCCACACACACACACACACACACACATGTCAGAAAACTACACCTCAAGTGGATGGGCCAACGTGAACTCCTGACCATGTTCTTAGGGCGTCCGAAGACCCAAAAATAATTTAGGCCGATGAGACCCACTTAACAACTACATAGAGGAGAAAACCCCAAAAACAAAAAGTTCGTTTTTCTCGTTTGAAAAATCGTTCACGTGTGAAAAGTTAACTAAATTTTATGATTCCATATTTATGGTTGCAGGGTCTTTTTTATGTGGGCCAAGTGTCGGCCCATATTGAAAACAAAAAACAAAAAAAAGAGAGAAAATAACGCCCACCGTGGGGCTCGAACCCACGACCACAAGGTTAAGAGCCTTGCGCTCTACCGGCTGAGCTAGACGGGCCTCTTGGCTTTACTATCTTTTAACTTTTTATTAAATGAGAGCTGGAAACACTTTGCCTAGGATCCAATCATATGATTCTATTGGTGCCCTTATCGACCAAACAAACCCTATGTAAGTGGGTAGACTGTAGAGGATGATATGTCAGATGTAAGTTTCTGTAGTTTTTGAATTCTAGTTCCAAGCATGAATGACAAAATGTTTTGATTATTCAGGCATCTTTGTTATTTGATTTTTCAACTGATAAATGAATTGCCTGATCTCTGTAGCCTAGTCCCAACCTCTTGGGCTTTGGGTTGGTTTGAAACCATACCATGACATCAAATGCAGTTTGCCTAATGCTGGAACTGAAGCTGACAGTTGTAAGGTTGAAGAATGAGCTAGCAACAGTATCCTTAGGAGAAGTTATGACATCATTTTGGATTGTCAAAAAAAGTTATATACAATCATTCATTGAAATCTGAAACAAAGCACAACACCCCCTCTCTCCCTCCCCAAGCTACAAAACATCCCAATTTTGAAGAATCCCAAGCCAATACTCTCCTTAGCCACTGAGGACCTCTACATGGACTAGCATACTGACACTAACTTCTAATCACAGATTTCAGAATGTTGTCACTGCTGAAAAGCATAACAAAGAGCATTTTTCTAGATAGGTTCTGCGGTATCATAGCTAGTCAGATTTGAGATCTTGGGTAGAAATATGGTGTGAGCCCCCATTCTGTTGACCACCGGCTTTTAATTCCCCTTTCAACTGTATTACATCAAAATAAAATAAGACGTTAGTAGGAACACTAAGCAAAGATGGAAACTTAGTCCGCTGCAACATGGTAATAATGAAGACGATGATGATAGAGCAAGATGATTCAACCCAAGGCACAACAATTTTACATGTTCTATGCAGAAGAATAACAGATATCTGCATGCTAAATCAATCTGAATAAAACGACGGGAAAAAGTAGTCTTGCAATGCTTTTGTCTTTAAGCTCCAGATAATGAAATCAACCAAATAGTCGGGCTAATTCAAGAAGCACTGGCCTAGTACTAGTGGTTTACCTTCTGAAAGAGCTTCTTCTGATATCGATAGCCCTGATGCAAAATCAAAGAAGTTATCGCAGAAACATTTTTCAGTTGCAAACTTTACATAAAGTGTGTATACCAATAGTATAATGAATATGGAATATTACCTTGTCAGTTCCATAAATGTAATCACAGTAGGTGAACACAGAAGCAAAATTGTTCTGGCTTTGCCCTCCAACATAATGATGGTAGTCATGATACTCAGCACCACCGTAAAATGGAATGTATTTTGTGGGACTCCAAGGGAAGTCATATCTGTATCGCAAAACATAAGTATCAGCATCTGCTGCTGTCCAGAATGGTAAGAAGTTCAGCAAAGACAACAAGGATGTACAATAGAATGTTAAAATGAAACATACAGCCTATTCTGATCCGATGCCAATTAGGCTGTTCATGTATCTGATTGTCACAAAAGTCAACACAACCGAAGAAGCCACTGTCCCAAAAATACAAATATCTAGTATGCTACCTCCCTTTGACTCTTTCCATCCTTTACTGAGTTCTAGTATGTTGGTATGTGGAACAGTGGAAGTATGCGTGTATAGTTACTAGGTTGATTTTCATAATCATGTCCAATATTGTGTCATGCAAAAGCAAGACAACAGCCATAGAGACTTATAAAAAATATATATACACGAATTAAATTAAAAGGTGGTCAACTTCGAGTCGCTTAATATATATACAAAAGAGAGTTTTATGGTATCAACTATCATGACAATAAGTTTTAGATGCTCCAATCACC
Organism: Carya cathayensis; assembly: GCA_011037825.1. Lineage (NCBI taxonomy): Eukaryota > Viridiplantae > Streptophyta > Magnoliopsida > Fagales > Juglandaceae > Carya > Carya cathayensis. The sequence continues at coordinate 324,817 of QGSO01000495.1, read as the reverse complement.
AATCCGTTAAGTGCACATTGTCAGAAGCTTTTACAAAGTCCAAAAAGAAAGTGATAACCTACGATGAGACAGACCATAGATTAAAGTATCGAAAATAAATGAATGATTCTTTCAACATCTTTTTCTCATACACTACATTTTTAAAATATGTTATGGATTGATTTATTAGAATATATGGTTTTTATAAGGATTTGATTTCAGGATTTATGTAATTTTTTAAAGCTCTTTTCCATTTATAAAAAGTATTTCTCGCCATAAAAGATAAAAGATGGTTATAAAGAAAATTGGGATTCCGTTTCTTGCTAAAAATATATATATATATATATATATGTAAATGTTATTTTTGCCAATTTGTTTGTGCACAAATGAACAAGAACTCGCGAATGAAAAACAAAAACGCCCTTCCTCTCTTCTCAAGCAACCCCTCAGAAAAATAAAATGATAGAAATAACAGTACAAGGCATCACACTGATCGTGATATCCACCACCAACAAGGTCAAGGCAGGCACCATTAAAGATCCCTGAAATCCATCTGACTTTCACATAGAAATTAAAACAGTAACGAGGAAAAGAAAGGAAGATAATCTAAACTGGGCATCGCTTTGTCACAATCGAATAAAGCAATAGAGGATGGTAAGGAAGTAAAAGAAGAATGTGCAGCAGCGTACCCGCTGTGCGTTTCAATCGCCTCAATCTGCCGTAGAGCAATCCACAGCCAGAACGTGATCAGGTGACCGGGCACCATTGCTGGCCCGAGGAAAGATGGGATACCGAGGATCAAAACCTCGGCCCAATGCGCGTAGGGCGCCGCAAATCCAATTGGCGCTGTGTATTCATGGTGAACTCTATGAATCTTCTCGTAACCCCACTTGTTATGCAGAAATCTGTGGATCCAGTAGTTCGAATAATCCTCCACCACGAAATACACTGACAATTGAGCAACTATTTCCCATCCCGAAGGTAATGGAAACCCCGTGCGAATCCCAATCATCTGGGAATGAACAGAAAATTGCTTTAACTTCAATATCGCAGAGAGATATTCCAGAAAGATAAGACAACGCCAATACGAAAAAAAAAAAAAAATAGAGAGAAAAAAAAAATCCCTAAAATACAAAACCCCACAACTTGATCCAGGAGTTCAAGATTTAGCCATAACAACAGAACTACATAATTAAACGTGGAACAGAAAACAAAACAAGATTTCCTATGAATTCAAAAACTTGCTAATCAAATCACAGACATGAAAAAGTTTGCAATGATAACTTGCATAAAATGAGGATATGTGCCAGAGCTCGAGTCAAAGAAATCACGTCAAAATAATCACAGAATTTGTATTGCGTTAAGAACCCACCAATTTATCACAAAATTTAAAAATTAAGACATGCACCCAATCAAAGGGCCCGCAATTTTCATCTTGAAGCAAAATCAAACATTAAGAAAAATAGCTTTAAACTCTCAAAAGTAATCGTTAACGAAAGAAAATGCACCCCGAAGCCAGGTTTGACATAACCTTTAAAAAAACCAGTCCAAATCTGATTACCAAAATCACCCGCAGAAAGAAATTATACGAACAAATAAAGTACCCGAATAGAGGGGTAGGAAACGATCTGCAAGGGACCGACGACGAAGAAGAACATGCGCATGACGTCCTTGTAGCAGCGAAACACTTGAGCGGAAGACAACCTGGCCTTGGGCTGAATCTTGAAGCGTTCGAAGCCGCCCAAGCGGGCAAGCTCGAGGAAGACAAGAGGAAGAGGGACGACGGAGAAGACGAAGAAGAGGAGGAGAATGGTGTGGCAGTAGAGGAAGTAGTCGGACTTGCGGGCGGAGTATTGAAACCAGAGGGTCTCCGCGTAGGTCAGGTTTCGGCCGAGGGCGTCCGAGGCCTCGTGGAGCGTCTGGTATGGCAGCATTGTAGGGCAAGAACCAAATTCCGGAAGACGAGGATCGTTCGGTGGGGAATTCAACGAGGTTGAGAACGCTAAACCAAATTCAAATGGAGGACAGTATAGACAAGGTGGGTTGTGTATATATATATATATATATTATGTTGTAGGGGAGGCGTGGGTCCTGTGCGACACCCTTTGTTTAGGTTTGGGGCCGAAAAGGAGAGTGAAAAAAGGTTGGGATGAGCTGGATGTCTGTTAAAATATGCGGGACATGTCCAACGGCCGAGGTGACTGCTTCCCCAGAACTCCTTTCCCCCGCCGCCCCCGAGCAATCTGTCGCAAAATGTACCAGAAGAAGTGTACAGTTCTTTTCTCCAAAATATGGATTGAGCTCCTCCAAAAATTTCATCTTTTCTAATTACAAAATTTTAAGTATTTTCATATGATTTGAGCGTGAAAATTTTCCCCTTTGATTGATTAAAGAATATTGAACTTAAACACACTGTCTTCGTATTCTATTTCTTTCTTTAATCCCTCTTTAACCTTCTTTTTTTTTTTCGCTTTTCAATCTTATTTTTCTATTTTCCCACCTTCCCATGTTGCAAAAGACTTGCATGTCAAACAAATATTAGACATCAGATCGAACTTCGCAGTTCTGTCTCTGCCCATAAGGAACTCTGCATCCATGCTGCGATACGCCAGTAACAAAGCAAGGGACTTTGATCTACAGTAATATAATAGTCGACACCCAGATCTTGTCCTCTTCTCCACGTCGGAGAAAAAACTAGTAGACCATCAAGTTGCATGTTCTAAAAGTACACCCTGGACCCACCACGCAAAACATCACTCCTTTCCTTTCTACAAATATATAGTTAACACTGCTATTTTATAATTATAATCGATAATGTGAAACCATCTGTCTGTCCGTTTTCATAAAAATTATTTTATTTTAAATGTTACATAGCCTTCTTTTATTATTATTAAAAAAATATTATAAATTTTTCTTTATAAAAATGAATATATAAAATGGATGTGATTTATATGCCTTATCTTAACAAAGAATTCCTTCTTTAAAATCAATATCTGAATCAATTGCAACTTTTTTGTTTTGTTTCGGGCTGAAAATAAACAATTGTTTGTTTCCTCGCCTCCATTTGAAGATAAGAGTTTCAGACAAGAGATTCCAAAACGAAGAAGAAGAAGAAGAGATTTCAACCTAACCAAATTTGAAACGCACCGTTTTATTATTATACACGTAGAAGGGATGGTACGCAGGGATTTTCCAACCGCGAGTGCAAGTAGACTTTTTGAAAAATAAATGCTACTAGAAGTAAAGTTTATCTGGTAGCGAATACGTGACTTGTAATTAGGTCGATGAGCAATGCTACACAACTTTTCAATCTTTGCCTATCATATTTTAAAATTTTTTTTTTTAATATTTTGTTTAAATTGCTTTTTTTTAAACTAATTTAATTCTTTTATTCATTATTTATATATTAAATATTTGATAAAATAAAAATAAAAATTTTAAAAATATAGTGTGTAGAGATTGTATAAATAATAAGAAGTTGTGTAGATTTTTTATAGGTTGATTGATAATGCATGTGACACGTAACTTCGAGGTGACAAGTAGTTAGGCTTTAGTCCTCTCAGATGTCTTCAACATAATCGATCATTTGCTTACTTTTCATCAAAGCACTTAAATATATCAAATATCTTAACGACATTTAGGATTGATTAGGATTTAGAAAGGAGAATAAATGATTTTAAGTAAAGATTAAATAAAATATTATTTTTAAATATTCTTATTGTTTTAAAATTTTAAAAAATTAAATTATTTACTATATTTTATATAAAAATTTTAAAAAATTATAATAATAAAATTAGATAAAATGAAGAGTTTTGCTACATACAAGTAAAATTGTGTACTAATCTGCGTACTAATACTGATTTCTTCATATTTAAAATTTAAATTAATATTATTTTTAATAAAATCTATGATTAATTAAATTAGAGTAGTGTACATATTAATATATAATTATACTTGTAATTAGATTTTTTATAAAATAAAGTAATTTAAAGAAGTGATTAGACTTTAAATTTAGACTTTTTATTTTGATTATATCATATTAAATCATTATTTATTCCACCAACCTGTCAAGTTAATGCCTTTGTTAAACCCCACCTTCGTGCAGCTTTATTCCCAACCCGTGACACCTCCCTACTTCACTAATATTTGTCCTTTCAAGCTGCGACTCTAGAAACCACTTTCACATATGAAACTAGCATGACTCTTTTCCCACTCGTCAATTACTACCTCCGGGCCCTTGGTGTCCAATCGTATATTATATCTATATAGGTAAGATATGTATATTATATCTATATAAGTAAATTTAAATTTGATTAGTTAAACTTGTCGTGTCAAAATATCAAACGATTCTTTAACATTACGAGTTGTGTCGTGTCAATTCGTTCCAACCTATTTATGTAAATAGATTGAATAAATCCGAAATTAATTGATTTGATCTGATTAAATTTAATATAATTTCATATAAATGTTAAAATTACAATATCTATACAAATTATAAAACTAACAAGTTTAAAATTACAATTCAAACAATAAAAATATCGAAATAAAAATTCCAAAAATGTTACTTTTATGTATAAAGGTATAATTGTAATTTTAACTTTCTTAACGAGTTATAACATATCAAAAATGGTTGACCCATTATTAACCCGTTAACACAATCGTGCTTAATGGGTCAACCCGTTTTGATCCGAACTCGTTAGGACTAAACTCAAATCCGTTATTATCGTATCATGTTCATATTGAATTAATATGTCGTATCACATATTGCCACCCTTCTACTTATACATTTTCTTGAACGCTGTTTATCTTTTGACGTATAAACTTTAATAGAATTTTAACTAAGGGTGGAAATGGTCTAGTCCGGTCCTATTCAGTCCATCATTTTTTCAGTCAATTATATTTCCCTGACCGAACATTTAGTCGGTCCATTCGGTCCGATCCAATTATTATTTTTATTCTAAACAAATCAATTAAACATTTTATTTAAATTACTAAATTAAAATTAAGTAAATTATTAATGTAGATTATGTAACTAATTCATTAAAAAAATAATTTATATGGTCAATGATACATATTATAAATTATATATACATACATAATACATATTATAAATTATAAATTATATTTATATATAAATTATAATATATATATACTATATACATATATACATAATGGGGAATTGGTATTAGGTTAGTTAATTTATAATTTACCAATTGCTTTATATTTACTTACAATTTGGGTATTTTACAAAAAAATGATCTAATAACTTTAATTAGATATAGATCTAGATGTTAGTAATTAGTTAATGGTGAATTGGTTATAAGTTAATTGATAATATACACTACTTAATTAATAGAACATTAATTTGTAATTACATATTTAAAATTTTATATTATAAATGAGAATAAGTTAGATGAAAATTACATAATTAATTATATAATTATTATATAAAATAATATATATGAAAGATAAAAATATATATATATTTTAATTCGATTGGTCCGATCCACTTCGATCAAAGGAATCGTGGATTGTGGACTAGGCCAAACTAATTCGATCCGATGAATCATGGACCGAAACCAAATCTCATATTTTTTGGTTCGGTATGGACCGAACCAAATGTTAGTTTTTTTTTTATCCGAACCGATCGTTTTACAGCCCTAATTTTAACCGTATGTTTTATCCGAACAGACCGTTTTACAGCCCTAATTTTAACCGTATGAGTGTCCTTTCAAAATATAGACTCAACTATGACTTCAATCTTTTGCAGAGACGTTACATATTAATATAATCACAACTACCGTTGCATTTATTACTTCGTATCCGTATTAATTAGTAGATATGTTGGTTAGGCTAATGACTAGTCACTATCATTCTCTTGGCTAATTCCCATATATATGAGAGCAATATTAATCACTCATCTTTCCACTACCAAAAGCTCATTTAAGTCATTAACCCCATCATCAATTTCATCACCATTTTTAGTACGTTTTTTCTTTTCTCGGTGAAAATGGACTTGAAAATTCATTTATTTCCTGCTTCCAAATTTATCCGGGGTCGTGTAGATAAATAATTTGTGCAAATCCCAACTAGACAAACTCCATACAAGCCTTTGTTAAAATTATAAAAAAAAAATTATTTATTAGTAGAATCTATTTCTTTTTACAAAAATACTTATATATAGTTGATTTATTAGTAAAACCTCTTTATATATTATTTTTTACAAGCTTCTACCTAGTATTATCTTAAAAGTAATGCTACATATATATATATAATCGTAGAGTATACAAATATTATGTAGTCACTTTGTAAAAAAATAAAATTTATAATTAAAATTTAATTTAATTTTATATAAATCTCGTACTTATTTATTTTTTAAAAAATAATTATATAATATTTATAAATTTATAACTATAAATTTTTTTTTTTTTTTTTTTTTTTTTTTTAACGGTAGACTTTGAGCTTATCCATGATTGGCTCCATGCAGGTGGCCACCGTTTGATCAGTAACGTGTATCATGTGGGAAAGATAATGATGCGATGCATGGAGATGATGATTCATGGGAAGTGGAACTTGGCACACACTAGTGAGTTACAGAAGCGATCTGCGCCTCAAAGGTCTCTATCGATATTTCTTTCCATTTTTTGTTGTTTTTTGGTTTCCCTCGCATTTTTGTCGTATCCATGCATGCATGGCTTGAAGGTGGTGGTTACACATATACTGATCATTAGCATGCCTTAAATGTCCCCAACAATGATGGCATATATGGTGACTGTTTATCTTCATGCATGCTTCCTTCAAAGGTCGGACTTTAAACGAATTAAGTGGGTCTACTTAATTTGGTCTCTCAATTTGATCAGTTGTCTGTAGGTACAATTTTCCATAGTTTAGCAATGTTGATGTTTGAGTAATGATATATATAATCGTGAAGTATGCAAATATCATGACATTCGCTTTTAAAAAAAAAAGAGATTTATCATTAAAAAATTATTATTATTTATGTAAATTCTATATTTATTTACTTTTTTTAAAGTAATTGCATAATGCTTATAAAGTCGCAACTATCATTTCTGTTAATAAAATAGTGTTGAGAGGTTTGATCCATTTACAAGTTAAATCATATGCGACCCAATGAAACTTGGTACAATTCAAATCCAACACAATAACACAATTGGCAACCCATATTTAATTTATAAAATAACAAATTCGTAACCAATGGTAATGTATGTTGCATCCATAGTTTGGGCTTGAGCTTGGGCTTACAATTTTGCCACTATATTTATTTGGGTTGCTTTGGGCCGAAGCCCATAACCTTGTAGATGTCTGTGGTCTTCCCTCTTTCTCAAATGTCAAGCACCACGAAGTGGACCAGAGAGATGAGAAGGAGTGCAATCTGAAATTCTGAATGCTGGTAACGAGGCTGACAACCTTGTTGAACAATTGCCTAACTGTCAACCAGGCGGAGCAAATCCACGCACACATCCTCGTAAACGGTCTTAACCACCTCGAGCCCCTCTTAGTCCGCCATATCTCCCTCTCAACTTCCAATTACTCAAGTCGTCTTGCGCGATATCTAAAACTAGTCATTTACCAATTAAAAAACCCAGATACATTCTCTTGGGGTTGCACAATTCGGTTCTTTTCCCAGCATGGGCAATTCAAAGAAGCCTTTTCGCTTTATGTTCAAATGCAGAGACTGGGACTGTGTCCAAACACATTTGCTGCGTCCTCTGCTCTAAGGGCATGTGCTAGAGTTGTAGATAAGAAAGGTGGAGTTTCGGTACATGTTCAGGTTTATAAATCTGGGTTCTGTGGCTGCGTTTATGTGCAAACAGCTCTGGTGGATTTTTACTCGAAAGTGGGTGATGTAGTAACTGCACAGAAGTTGTTTGATGAGATGGTCGAGAAGAATGTCGTTTCGTGGAACTCTATATTATCTGGGTATTTGAAATCTGGGAATTTAGCAGAGGCCCATAGGGTATTCGATGAGATTCCAAGGAAAGATGTTATCTCTTGGAATTCAATGGTTTCGGGGTATGCAAGAGCAGGAAATATGGACCAGGCAGGCTCTTTGTTTCAACAGATGCCAGAGAAAAACTCGGCTTCTTGGAACTCGATGATTAGTGGTTATGTTGATTGTGGGAGTATAAAATCAGCTAGAAGCATTTTTGATGCGATGCCTCGAAGAAATAATATTTCTTGGATCACAATGATTGCTGGGTACTCGAAATGGGGGGATCTTGAGTCTGCTCGCAAACTGTTTGATCAGATGGATAAGAATTGTCTACTTTCGTATAATGCAATGATAGCCTGCTATGCTCAGAATAGTCGGCCTCAGGAGGCCATTGGGCTGTTCAAACAGATGCTTGGGTCAGATGCAAATGTTCAGCCAGATGGGATGACTTTGGCTAGTGTTCTATCTGCTTGTTCACAACTAGGAGATTTCAAATTTGGGTTTTGGACTGAGTCATATATTTATAAATTAGGTATTGAACTGGATGATCATTTGGCTACTGCTTTAGTAGACCTGTATGCGAAATGTGGAAGCATTGATAAAGCATATGAGTTGTTTCATGCCTTGAGGAAAAAGGATCTAATTGCTTATTCTGCCATGATCTTAGGCTGTGGGATAAATGGTAAGGTAGTTGATTCGGTCAGGTTGTTTGAAGAGATGGTAAATGCCTGTATTTGCCCTAATTTAGTTACCTACACTGGGCTGCTAACTGCCTATAACCACGCTGGCTTGGTTGAAGAAGGCTACAAATGCTTTAACTCCATGAAGGACCATGGGCTTTCACCTTCAGCTGATCATTATGGGATTATGGTGGATCTTTTAGGAAGGGCTGGACGGTTGGAAGAAGCATATGAACTAATAGGGAGCATGCCAATGAAGCCTCATACTGGGGTTTGGGGAGCTTTGCTTCTTGCTTGCAGATTACATCAAAATGTTGAGCTTGGGGAGATTGCTGCTCGGCATTGCGTTGAGCTGGAGCCCAATTCAACTGGTTATATTGCTCTTCTCGCCAACATTTATGCTTCTGTCGGAAGGTGGGATGATGCCAAGAGACTGAGGAAGGTTGCAGGGGATAAGGGGTTCACAAAAACACCTGGTTGTAGTTGGATGGAATCTAAATGACTCCTCATAATTGGAAGAAAATGCACTCTCTCAATGCTCACAGACCATGGTATAATTCTGGCTTTTGATGGAAACCTCATATTTTATGGCCGAATTCTTCAGCTCTTAGTTATACGATGTTGTTGGACTTGGCGGCGTCTTGCATGAAATGGAAGGGTATACTTTTTCACCTTGATCACCGTTTTGCTGGAAATTTTTCTTTAATATGTTTGAAAGGAAGGCTTCTCCATGGAATCATGGATCGTTTTCAGATGGAAAACATAATTCATCACTTAATAATGGATTAATGTGACTTATGGAGGCTCTGCGAATAACAAGATTAAACACTCGACCAGTTCATTTTTTTAACTCGCCGTGTGGCTGGCCCCACCCCCTTCCTCTCAATCTCTACCTGATTTTGAGTTGTGTGAAATCAAATTTTTGAACAAGTTTCCGCAACATTGCATGCTCTCTTTTTTCAATTCCTTAGAACCCATTGTTAAGTTTCGCCAAATTTAGGGAGAATAATTGATTATCTTTTAGAACCCATTGTTAAGTTATTGTTGCTTTGCCAAATTTAGGAAGATGAATTGATTTTTTTTCCCTATTTGGATTCGGAAAGCATCTCATTTCATCATTACAAGTTTTTCAAATTCTCACACAAAATATAATGAACAATTCAATATTTTCAAATATCAAAACAATAATAATATTAAAAAATAATATTTTAATAATATTTTATTCTATTTTTATGTTTTATTTTAAATAATCTAATTTTATCTCTTAATCCAAACGACGAAAATTAGGACTTGCCTAGAAGTACACTTTGGAACTATACAAGGGCCAAAAATAAATCTTATATTATGTTGATAAGTAAAGTAGTTCAAATATATCATATTATATATTATATAAATACTATTAATTTCAAATAGGATTCTCATTAATTTTTCTTGAAGTTATGATTTTTAGTTTTATTTTTTATTTTCAAATCAAGCGGAGAGAGGAGGCGAGGCATTTGAAATTGTGGGGGACAAAGCGGTAGAAAAGTCCCCAAGCCAAGCAAATGGATCATGGCTGTGCCGGCCTTCTACTAATTAACTCAAACTTTTGGGTTCAGAAGAAAAAAATGTATACATATTTTGGTTTGGGAGTTCATAACTCTCTTACCGAATTTAAAAATTTCATCTCCTTATTATAATGTTTTTAAATTTTTATATAAAATATAATAAATAATTTAAATTTTTTTAAATTTTTTCAAATCTTAACCCAATAATAATATTAAAATATTTATCTTAAAATTCAAAATTCTTTATTATCAAACCGAAACTACTGTGCCACCAATAGTACAAAATCACAGTGACGTTAACTTCCAAAAACAACCAACTACCCTTCAAACCCCACGAAACTTCCAACAAACAAAGATCCCATTCCCACGCAACGCAACCTCTGTCCTCTGAGACTCCTCTCCAAACCGGTGCTCCTATACCATAACATATGCCCGAGAGATATCTGCGGCGGAGGGCTCAGGCTACTGGTGGACGGAAAAGCAAGCCGCCGAAGCCCTCGCCATCCCCTCGGAGGAGGAGCCCGCCCCCTCGGAGATCGGCGAAGCTGGCTTCCAAGTCTGTAAAGATTTTGAGGCGATGCTCTTCGGAACCGGTTCTTTGGAGTTCTCCCGTCGGTATTAGCAGCAGCACCAGCGACGATGATCGGAGTTTGAGATCCGAGGGTGGTGCTGTTCTTGATAGGCCTCACACATTTACGGACATGTGCGCGTCCTCGCCTTCGTTGTTCGGTCTCTCTCCGCAGGGGTACGAGGTAAGAGTCAATCTATGATATCTTTTGTCGCGAAAAAGATTTTCTTTGTTGTTTTTTCTTCACCTGTACATGGGAAAGGGATTTGATTGCTGTCAGTTAAGAGTTTTTTCTTAGACACCTAAACAATCATTCAAGATTTTTGAGATTTAAAAAAAATGGTTAATTTCTATTTGCTCGATACATGATTAAGACCATATATTCAGCTGTGAAAACCTCTCTTAAGCTCTCAAAAATAATGAATGAGAAAAATGGCAGGCACCCATTATAATTCTACAATCTTCCATGCAACAAAAAATGGAGAAGTATGCTAAATCCAATTGAAAAATAAATAGTCTGATCAAGGCCCTTCTTTTTCGTTCATTGAGCTGTGTAAACCAGTTATTAACCGTTTATAGATTCCCCTTTTGGTTTATGCATTGAGATTGATGAACCACAAATGAACTGTACTGTACAGATTCAATGCGAGAAAACCACAATTGACTTTTTTCGTCTTGTCTTTTCTTCCGTTGGTTTTCATTTAGTACGGGGTCTTGGTTGTTGAAAATGGGGAGTTTCTTGAACAACGGGAACCCGTGTTCCTCTGTCAGTTATAATTGACAAGCCATGTCTAAATCATACAAGTTGCCTGCTGATCTTGCCCATGTCAAATCCCGTGATTAGGTGTGTGCGTGACGTGTGTCCTATGATTTCTAAATCTAAGCATTAATTTCCGGTTTATTTTTACATCTTGAACATGTATAAAATTCTAGGACTACTCCCAGAATCGTGCACGTCTAAACGTCGTGAAGATTGTGGAATGCAGGGATACAAGAAAGATGCAAAGGTGGTGGTTAATGTGACAGTCGAAGGAAGTCCAGGACCAGTGCGGGCCATGGTTAAATTAGGGGCAAGTGTGGAGGACACCATCAAGCTTGTTGTTGACAAATATAGCGAAGAAGGCCGAACTCCAAAGCTTCACCGGGATTTAGCATCCTCATTCGAATTGCACGACTCCTATTTCAGCCTTAAAAGTAAGCAAACTTTCAAGATTCCCAAGTTCTCAGCTTCTCACGTCTGGTGTCTTTGCACCATGTCATGCTTCAAACCTGTTCTAAGAGCTGTTAGCTAGCTAGCTTGAAAATGACCAGAATATAAACATCAGCAGCAGCTTGATTTCCAACCGATGTTTGATTGTCTTTGTTTTGATTAAACAGGTTTGGATAAATCAGAATTGGTCGGGGATGTTGGTAGCAGAAGCTTCTATCTTCGAAAGAGTAGCAGTGGTCATAGTAGTAATGGAGCGTCTCCATGCACCTCAGACATTAATGTTCCGGCAAGAGAAAGCTCTCCCCCACCCATTCCACCTCCTGCATTCTTACTCCCATCTTTCATAGCTCGAAAGATCAGTAAATTTTTTAGAAGAACACGTAGGCTTTTGAAACTCTTTATCTGCATATAATGATGGATGACTCAAACACCACACCCATCGTTAATTACATTACTGTTTTTTTTATTTCTGAATCAGTTTTTCTTTCATGCGTAAAGAATGTACAGATTACAATACAAGATTGAGTCTCGTTTGCTTTCTCAATCATTTGATATGTAAATTGCTGTAAAAGTAATCCTCTTGCTGGTTCATACTAGTGTTCGACGTTGATGCATGGACACTCTTTGCGAAGCAATATAGAATAATAGATATGAGTGCATGTTGTTTCTACTTTGTTTATAACTGTGAAATCACCTTTCCAAAAAGCTTTATTGACTTGAAATATTTAATTAATTGGATGAAATGTACAGTCAGTATTTGAACTAAGAAGAAGTCGGACCATGAAGATCGATGGAAAAAAACATGTAGTCCACCGTCCGTGATGAACTCGTCATGTTCTGCCTTGTATCAAGCATGCGAGTTGAATTCGTTTTTGTCAAAGAAAAAAAAATCGGTTCTTCCTTATTCTCGTATAATAGTTTGAAGTAAAAATGAAATGTGAAGTCATTTTTACATCATTTTTACACGTTTTATCAATTTGATTGGCTATTTCATATTTTTTAATAGAAAATAATTACTTCAGTCAATTACATTACTAGAATGTATAAAAAATACACAAAAATAATTATATATAACACAACTCTTCGTCAAATATTCTTTATGGAAAAATCTAGTTGCAAGCATAATTGTATACTAATTTACACACCAATTTAATGTAATTGGTAAAAAAGTAACTTTTATTGAAAATAATGTTAATTTAAATTTTGAATATGAAAGAACCAGTATTAATACGTAGATTAATACGTAACTTTGTTTGTATGTAGCAAAACTCATTCTTTATCTATGGATGCGTCACCATTCATTATTTCCTTTCCTATGCCTGTAGAATTGGTAAGAGAATGTGCAACGAATATCCTTTCCATTATATTCTGTTACCCCCAAAATGACAAAAAATAAATAAAATCCCCGACCTCCGAACCAAAAAGTCGTGGGCCGGCCGAATCAACTTGAGATATAGAATGACTATTTCAGTGTCATGCTGGTCCAACTGTCCAAAACATATCAGAATCTAGGCCCACAGAATAAGTTGAAACTTTCGAGTCCTGACCCTGAGTTGAAAGATGGGGCCTGAAATTGCATCTGGGCTTTAGTCGACCCAAAACAAATTGGGTCGACTAAAGCCTGCGGTTCCACCGTTCCACCGTGTTTCAGCCCTTTAAAAGCCTGCAATTGGGAGTTGAGATGGGTGCTTTTGATACTAACAAATAACTTTCGTTTTTGACGAGAAAATCTAATGATAAACGGTACCATATAGAGTAGTATAAATACTGGGATATAAGAATAATATATAATATAACATAATTCTCTATAAATATGTACGTACATATGAAAAATAAATAAAAATATAAGAGAAATGATATTTACATTCGCAAATGCGCAATTGCAAATAAATATGAGATTTACATAAAAAAAATTAATTTTTTAATGATAAACTCTACTATTTTTCAAAACAATTACATGGTACTTGCGTATTACATGATTATACGTAACATTACTTATAATGTTACTTATAAGCTGCAAGAGATTTATAAATTTATGCATTGCAAAATTAAGATTCTTTCTAATTAATTACTCAAATTGTAGCAGGAAAAGTCCTTGGATGATGGTGTTTCTTATATTTCTTATTTAGCTCTTGATTTATCCCACTCATGATTTATGGACTATTTCTTACACGTACTTTTATTCTTTCAATTGAATGAATGTTAATCATGCAAAGAATCCTATTTCGAGAATGGTAATAAAACACCTACAACTCTATACTAAATTAAAAACAAGTTTGTAAAATTAAAATTAGTTTTTAACCGTTGTAAATTAGAAGTGTACTAAAATATTTATTTGTCATGATCAGAAACAAATTTCCATAATTAAAATTAAAAGTGGCGGTCGATTCTCTTTATCTTCAAGCTGCTCTTTGTCCTTCCTCTTCTTGCATGCATTTGAGTTCGGTGGCACACCCATGCACGCAACGAACACTCGTGTGCCCAATTCTCACTCAAAAGGTCATGTCCATTGTTTGTTCGCTTCCTTGGCGTTTTCCCCAGGTAGGTTGCTTTATTCTCCTCGTTTTGGGTACTTCTTATCAACAAGCTAGCTATAGAGCTGCTCCATACAAATAATTAAATTCATGACTGTCTACCTAATTTTATATAATATGTTAACTCTAATAACTTTACAATATAATATATCATTACATCTAGTTATTACAATATAATATATCATTGCATCTTATAAATTTACATAGACATATATCTTTATAACTAAAAAATTTGATCTTTTTTCATTATTTTCATAAAATTACCAAAGAAGCTGTTGTATCTTCCATGGCCCAACTATTTTAATTTCTTATTACTATTGAGCAAGTTTCAATCAGCAAAAGTATCAAGGGGGCTCCTTCACGTTTGCCACTTTCTAGGAAGCTTCGAGCTTTCTTTTTTGAAACTCAAACACTCCGCCATTTCTCCAACGCTAGCTACTGTACTCTTGCTTACCAAGAAAACCCTACTTCCCCAACGACAAGCATAACGTTAATTACCCCACTCCCACTCCCACTAAATACTCTCCAGCTCAAACACTTCATCCAATTTTTTTTCTTCTTCATGACTTCCCCGTCTCTAACGCTTCATCGGCGACGTAACGTGTTTAGGATTCCGTCGACCTCCTACAGGTCCCTCCAGACCTTCCCGTCGGAAAGACATTCCGACATCGTTCGCCGTCCTGGCGGTCTCATCACTGTCCCTAGAAGACTTAAGTCGGCTCCGGCCACCAGCGGGTCCCTAGGCAGACCGACGAAGCTGCTGCTCAACGTGACGATCGAGAGAAGCTTGGGTCCTGTACAGGTGGTCATGCTGCCTGAGAACACGATCCAGGACTTGATCAAAGAGGTGTTGGAGATTTACGACAGGGAAAAAAGGAGGCCGTTGCTGCCACAGATCGATCCTCGCCGCTTCGAGCTCCACTACTCGCAGTTCAGTTTGGAAAGTATGCGTTCGAGTACCCTAGCTCTCCCGTTCATGGCCTTAGAGACTTTAGAAAAATTTCCTCTTTTAGAAACTCCCACGGTCCCTGAGTGACTGTGTTGACTCGGTCATCTTCAAGAATTTCTTTTTGAACTTATCTTAGTATTGGTTTTGGACTTGCAGACAGCAATTTTAGCACAATTAATACTTAAGAGTTGCGTTCTTTAATTTCTCTTTTGTTTTTGTTTTTCTTCTTTTCTGAAGTAAAAAACATGGACCAACTTCGTGTGGATGGTGGGTGCAGGTTTGAAGCCAGAGGAGAAGTTGATAAACTTGGGGTCTAGGAATTTCTTCTTGTGCTTAAAGCAATCCACCTCTACCGGCTCTACCTACTCCGAGAAAGCAGAGAATGCAACTGAAGCTGCATTTCCACTAGCCAAGTTAATGGATTTCTTGTTATAGGTCTAGCCTTTTCAGTCAACGTTAGCGCCCACTTGTATATAGCTGTGCTTCAAATTTATAAGTACTGCTGCTACAAAGAAAGAATGAGAGTTACTATCTGTATTTTGTGAGATACTATTAGTTAGCGTATAAAGTTTTTTATTTGCTATTGTCTACATCCGGAACTCTTCATGTATCCTAAACTATCTATTTATACTCTAACTACGTGTTCACATTCACGAACTGAGTGGCTTGAAATGTTGTATTATATTTTAAAATCTTTTTTATTATTAAATAAATTTGATATCATTAAGTCACACTCAATTTATGAAATTAAATTGAAATTATTTTAAACATATAACATTTCTTAAAAATCAAAATAATCGAAGTGGGCTTTTAGTAGAGGCCGATAGATGTAAGAAAAATCAGATAAAGGTATCCAAAGTCCAACAAAGACCCATCCCTTTAGGGCCCAAAAACGACTGTTTTGGATAATCCGATCTGATTTCATTTGATTGGGTTGGGAGGAAAAAAATATATATATATATATATATTCTGAATCCATTTTGTCAAGCATGGGCCATGGCCCTTATAATACGTTGGATTTATATATTAGAAACGTGGGAGACTATAAGAGTTGAAAGTTCGAAAGACTTCAAATTTATTTGTCTTTTTATACCGAGTTCAGAGTATTGACCATTGAAAAACCTACCAAAGTGAAAAAGACTTTAAAAAATGAAAATTATATATAAATACTCAAATGGGACATCACTCGACATTCACCGACGGTGCTCCGCGTTCCCTAGTCGCTGTGGAGCCATCCAACGGTCCAACCCCTCAGTCAGTTTATTCGATCCTTTTCGTGTATCCCCCGCAAAATACCGCACACACGTTCAACAATCATCCATGTATATCTACTATATATGTGTGTGTATATATATAGAGCGAGAGGGAGAGAGAGAGCAAGCCGCCCGCATTCCGCACCTGGACGGGGCATCTCTATTGGAGGAGCGACTTGTGCGTTGCTATCGCGAGCGCGTCCTTCTCGGATTGCTGATCGACGCATTTAATTCGAAGAGACATCAGTTACGACCGAGATAGATAGAAGCTAGAGGAGGAGGAGGAGGAGCATGGGTGATCTCCTTTCGTGGCTCGTCTCCTTCTTCTTTCTCATAGTCTTACTTGTCCTCGTCGTTTATCAGGTCAATCCTAAAAGGACAATACCCTGAATTTCAGTTATATTTATTGGTTTTCTTTTCTTGGTTCATATGCTTTATTTCAGAGCGCATTTTTTAAGATTTTGGATTTTTTTATTATTATTATTTTTTATTTTTTTTCATTCCGAGATTTGGAATATAGTGGTAAAAATTAGGCTCTCGTGAATATTAGCTGGCTTTGTTAGATATGTTTGTAACTGAGGGGGCTTGTGTAATCGATTTTCTTCTGAATTCTTGCTGAAATTGAAGGGGCCAAAGGGCTCTCTGGCATAGAGTATCTGGGTGAGCTGCATTTGCTGTGAATTCTATCTCTGTGAAGCTCTCTCTGCCCTTCTTTTTTTCTTTGGATGCTATAGTTTTGAGTATTGTACTGGGAATGATAGAAGTAATAGGTTCTCGGCTAAATATGCACATTTTGGGGCTCTTAATCATCCCCAGTTATACTTCTCGTTTATTTGAACTGGCTAAATTTGATATTCAATCCTTTTTTCTCGTTTACGTGAAATATTTCTCGTAGGTATCTTATTGCGTAAACTGATAACATAAGTTCCATGACTTTTCCTCTTTCTCAGTTAAAGTTTTATATGACATAATGACAGGGCTTTAAATTAAGTCAAATAGTGGCCTTTGGCATCTTAACTCGACCTTAAACTACTGAAGTTTAAAGTTTCAGATTCGTTTATCAAAAACGTTTTATTCTGAAATTTAGCGGGTTGAAACTTGTAGCTGATATCATCCATAGAAGATAGGTTTTAAAAAAGTTTCATTAGTTAAGAATCGTGCTATCTTCAATATGCATCAGTTTTTTTTTGAACGCGAGCCGAAATCATTGGCCTGTCTGGTGGCCCACGTGAGCCATTGTGTTAGCTAATATTGAAACGATTAGGCCCCCAACCCCGTATTTGGTGGGCCGAGGGTAGTCCTGAGAATGCTAATAGAAGCTACTTCAGGTTTCAATATACGTCAGTTTTATTTTGAATGTGAGTAGGATTCATTGGCCTTTTCGGTGACCCACAGCATTATTTAGCGTGAGCAGCATTGTACTTACATATAATCGGGGGATTTCCATTAATTCATTGTTTCTTTAGTTGAATGAAATATGGAACTTAACAGTCAAACATTTATTGCAGCTTATGTGCCTGGCAGATCTAGAGTTTGATTATATCAACCCTTATGACTCTTCATCTCGAATCAACAGAGTGATTTTGCCGGAGTTCATTGCACAAGGAGTGTTATGTGTATTCTATCTTGTAACAAGGCATTGGTTTATGTCCCTGCTGTGTGGTCCATACCTTTTCTACAATGTTAGACTGTAAGTTCTCTTTTGTTTCTGTCTCCCCTTCCACAAATTTGTGATTTTTACCCGTTTGAATACACATAATTTGGGGTCTGGTTTCTGTTACTATTGATGTGTAACAATGTTTAGATGAATGCGTGAAACCACCCTTTGAGATTTCTGACAATGTAATTAAGTTGTCCTGAATCTCCCGAGAAGTTGGTTGTGGGATAACAAAGAAAGAAAGGACGTCAGTATTTATGTGCAGAAGTAGATAGCATATAATTGGCTGCCATGTAGCATGCACTAGTTGCTGGTTTCTTGCTGTGGTCATGTGTTGGCGTTCTGAGATGCTAGAATGTGTAAGTTTTGTGAACATGCTAAATACATCCTCCATGTGATCAGGTACTTGCAAAGGCGGCACCTGGTAGATGTCACTGAGATATTCAACCTGCTGAATTGGGAAAAGAAGCAGCGGCTGTTCAAACTCTTCTATCTCTTATTTCTCCTCGTTCTCTCCATAGTTTGGTACTGCCATTAGAGAGCATACTTGCTGTTTCTCAAAAAAACTTATTGTTTCAATTTTGGTAGTCTATAAACAGATCACAAGACTTTTCCTTTTACATCTGTTGCAGGTTGATTCTAACTACACTGGATGAGAATGAATAGTTGGGGACTGTAACTTACTTTCTGGAGTATGTACTGGAGGTATCGAATGACGCGAACTAATGCTAAGGTGTTAGTGATAGAGTGCTGCCTCCAAGCAACACCAACTGTAACTGAATTAATAGCAGGGTTTGTATTTATTTGGATAATGAGTTAATCTCTCCCCCCACCCCTTCTGTATTTCGATTTTGTAGAAGGCAGTTTTATCCTGCTTGTAAGCAATCCTTGTTGAAGCATCCCAATGTAACCTCCAACTTTAGAGTTCAACCCAATTTTAGTTAAGAAGTCACCCTCTTTTGATTCTAACCACCCAACTTTTCGAGAGCATATAACAACGTATTTCGAGTACTGCTACAGCTACAAATAGATTACACGGAAATAATTTTAAAAATTGACATAATTTTATTTAGTCTATTAAATTTAATTTACAATAAAAATAACTTTACGCCGTTTTCTAAATCTTTCTATTGTCTGTTTGAAACATTCACGTTTGTTCTTATTTTTTCAAACTATCAGATCTTTAATCTTTTTTTTATTTATTTATTTTTTATTTTTTTATTTATCTTTTTTCTCCTGATATAAAAACACCAGAAAATTATTTAGCTTGTTACGTTGGCCTGTCAAAATGTCGGCTTTTCAGTCAAATACTAAATTAGCCGCAACATTTAGCTAATCTGACGTGGATGTTGAAATTAATATAAACATGAAACGTTGATATATTTATAACCAGTAAGAGAAAGTCTGGGCTTAAGTCAGCCCTTTCGCATACACCACACATCGTGACATGGCGAACCCAGTCTGACCACCATGTCACAGTTCATCACTTAAGCCGGCTCAAAGCTCAAAACCCATCCCTCTCCCCCTAACATGATTTCGTTCCTCTGAGTTTCTGAGACCATTCGAGTCACCTTCTCTCCTCTCTTCTGAAACCTCTCCTCTCCTCCAAAACCCATTCTCCTCCTCTCCTCCGAAACCCATTTGAGTAGCCTTCATTCCTCTCTTCTGAAACCCATTCCCCCTCTCACTTTCGAATCACAGCAGAAAATCCCGTCGGTGCAAGATCTTCCACTCCACTCCACTCCACGACGGTAAAGTAATCCCTTTCTCACTCTGGATTTGTGTTAGATTTGTTCATACTCGACAGCCTATGAGTTCATTTTCTTGCTTGTACTTTATCACTGGTGTTGGGTTTGTTATGTATTTTTGTTCTCTTGGGTCAGACTAGGGGCGTCTGGAATCTTCATTTTTGAAATGGGTTTTTTTTTTTTAAAGGATAGATATGGTTTGTGAGGTTGTTGAATTATACTCTTGAAAGTTGGATTTTACCCCTGATTTTGGTGTTGAAATTTGTGGTTTTGGTGTTGAAAGTTGTGGTTTTGGTGTTGAAAATGTTGTCTATAGTTGCTCTTGGATTTTACCCGACTTTGATTAGTAATGTTGGAAGATTTTTTTTAGATTATTGATGCTCGGACATTGATATGGTTAGATGGTTTCTAAGGTTGTTGAATTAACTCTTAAAAGTTGGATTTTACCCCTGATTTTGGTGTTGAAAAGTGTGGTATTGCTGTTGAAAATGTTGTGTATAGTTGCTCTTGGATTTTACCCCTGCATCATGCATGCCTTGGTTTATAAAAAGTCAAAGGATCAATAGCTTGCATAAGCTTCATTCCTTTAATTTGCATGCAGCTCCTATGCCAGCATCTATTCACTCGGTTTGCTTTTTGGAATTTTTGACCAGAACAACAATTTTTTGATCATGAAAGAAATTAATATTCCATCACCTTTATATATGGTTGGTGAAGCGATTTTATTCAACATGGACTTAACTGTTTGGTTTAATTTTTTCACATAATTAATGATTTTCTTTCCCAACTGCTCAACTGCAAGAAAAGTTGCTATATATGTTTCATTTGTCAGCATATAATGTAATATATTTTGTAAAGTCAAAACTTGATGTTTTAACAAGAAATATTTGGTTGTTTTTTGTACTTCCCAAAGTGGCAAGTGATCATCATGTATATGAAAAAAGTTTAATATTTAGGTAGGGCTAAAAAGAAATTCATCATGATTAGAAATGATTAGATTAGAAGGAATTTCTAGATGCCTTTCTCATTGGTGAGTGTCTATTTTGTTTGAAATACAATTGGAAAGGTAAGGAAAGAAAAACAAAGAGATTGGATTGATTTCGCTTTCCCCACACTTCAAAAAGCATCTCTATTAGAACTTCATCACATTAAAAATTATGTGCTGCAAGCTACGATCTTCAAATATATGGCTTACCCCATTGCTAATTTTCTTGTCACTTTTCCCCTCACTGGGAATCAGTTTTGATTATGGGTTAGTACTGAACAAGCATCTCTCTTCAAGTTTTAGCTTCAACTCCCCACAAATTGATTTCCTAAAAGTTGGAATAGGTGTATCTAACACGAAACAGATCACATTTACCATTTCAAAATGTCCCAAAGTTGGAATAGGTATGTAGTAGTGTCATAATTGGATTCATTATTTACCATTTCAAAATGACCCAAATTATTACCCGCATTCATATGCATGAGTCAAAACCACATATAATTTTTGCAGTCATTTAACATCACATTTACATAGCTTGTTGGAACATCACATTATGCTCACTTCTACTAACATGGATGAACTGGTTTAACAATTTTTCTAATTGTTTGAGTTAGATAACCTATGGCATCGAGCACATCATCATGTGTAGTTGATGATTTTTTTGGAATCACCAACATGTTGGTGTGGCTTGAAAGCCCCATTGAAGACCTCCCGGACTAACAAAAATCCTGGGAGAAAATTTTACGCATGCCCGAAGTATAACACAGTAAAACATCAACATTCTGATTAAGTTTTGTATTGCACTCCAACCAGTTACTTTACTTACATCTGTCAAATATAACTTTTGTACTGCAGGGAGAAGTAAAGTGCCAATTCTTCTTATGGGCATATATACTTCAACTAGTAGAGGATAAAATTCGCTCAAAAGAGAATGCAGTTAGAAAAAGGGAGGACGATGTATTGTTGCGCGAGTATGAAGTTCAGAAAAAAAAAAGATAAACTTGAAAAAAAAAAAGAATGTTCTTTACAAGCAAGAAGAGAAAATTGGGAAGCAGATCGTAGATAATAGATGTGCACGCATCTTTTTGTGTATGTATTGGGTGTTATCGATTGAAATAATTTCTGGTTGGCTTGGACCATAAATGTATTTGGTAGAAGTTAGCTGTAAATGGATAGTTGGGATTTAACATGACGCTTTGTATTTTGAACATGACCCAATGTTATTTTGAAAAAGTTAGTTGTAAATTTTTAGTAATGAAAATGGATGGTTCCTGGATGTTGAACATGGCTTGATATTCACCTAATTTTGAACCTTACTACAATTTACTTAAATTGTACCAAATAACCATATAAATTACCAACCTAATATTGTCCCATAAATTAACCAAATAATCGCTTAAATTAAAACCTGATATGACAAATTATAAAGAAATATATGACAAATCAAGAAAACAAATACCACTAGCATTAATATAGAAATTTCTCCCTAATCTTACAAAGTAGAAATATCCAAAATAAAAGGCGACATATATCTTAACCGTACAAAATTCAAGTCAAATTACATCAATACCCCCAACC
Source organism: Carya cathayensis (assembly GCA_011037825.1). NCBI lineage: Eukaryota > Viridiplantae > Streptophyta > Magnoliopsida > Fagales > Juglandaceae > Carya > Carya cathayensis. The sequence continues at coordinate 302,175 of QGSO01000495.1, read as the reverse complement.
CCCAAATTACAGCCCAAAATACTCCCAAAATTACATCAAATACTTCACAACTCCCAAAAAATGTTGAATTACATTAATACCCCCAAAATACATCAAATTACATCACGATACATCGAAATTCTGATAAATACTTGCTAGTAGCTACAACATCAGTTCCCCTCATTTTTCGATGGCATTGGGTTTGTGAACATACTGCACTGTGTTAGAATAACAAAATCATCCTTGCTTCCACTGTGTACCTAAAAAAATTGGTGGTGGCGAGAAATACAAACCCATTACAAAAAAATTATAAATCAGTGAGAATCTAAAAAATTCTAAATCATCCTTGTGTAAATGTATTACCTGATAAGTTGTTGGAGTTTCTGATACCTCTGAATCATGTGATGCTTCATCGAATATTTTCCTACAAGTCTAAATAAATTTCATCCAAAAAAATAAATATTCATTAGAAACAAATATACATGTACTCGAAAGCAATATCTAATTACCAATTATATAAAATCGCTTACCGGTTTCTTCTTTTGCTTTGTTGCAGCTTTCTCCAAAGGCAGAACATTCCTTTCCGTTGGCGGCCTCCCTTTCTCTTGAACAACGTGCAGGCTTAAGATTTTCTTACCCTTTGTGGGGGCTGCAGTCTCTTTTACCTTACTTGAACTGGACTCAAGTGTTAATCATTTAAATTTAATCTCAAACTCATCCAAGTGGCACATGAATGCATCAACATGGTCATCACTTGGACATACACGAGTTGCTAATTTCAGACATCGTTTAACCACGAACTCATATCGCCGTGAGTCCGCATTCTGGCGCAAGTTGTCATACTTACTTTTTACCACCGTATATCTCCTCTTTAAGTCCTTCCTCTAACGATCCAAGATGTACTTATCCGGCAACGCATGAATCTTATTCATCTGTTAAACGTTCAATGCATGTCTACAGAGAATCCCCATCATCTCAAATAACGCACATGTGCATTTAACATCAACTTTCTCCTCGTTAAAGTAAATTGTGTACTTCACACTCTTGACATGGTCATCATTAGTGGTAATTTCATCCAAAACATCATAGGTGGAAATGCTACCCTCCTTGCTTATAAGTATGCAGTTACATAAAATCATTCCCCACACCTCTCGTTGGTATACACAGCTTGAAATTGCTTCTCAATGCGGAATGCAGATGAACATGGGATAGTTTGGTTTGCGGAATTGAAATCAGTTGTCGTCTCGATCTCCACCTTCTTCCTGAGCGCATTGTCAAATTGATCGACAAATTCTTTCAACGTTGTACCAGAATGCACAAACCCATGTCATGCTTTCAGACCTTTGTGTTGTGCTCATGCCAGCAAAAAATACTCATTTAAGACACATCGGTACCCAGAATGTCCTCTCATTGTACAACCCTTGCAGCCACGGATTATCACCAAGATCATACTTTTGAATAAGTTGCCCCCACTTATGCTCAAATTCTTCGCATGTCTGTGAATCATATAGGGCACTCTGGATAGAGGTCTTCAACCCTGCGTTGAAGGCAGTATGAGATCCCAATTTCTCAAGCAGTTTTCACATTATATGCCATAGACAATATCTATGGCGAGTGTTTGGGAATACCAATGCAATAACAACCTTTATTGCTCGATCTTGATCTGTTATAATCACTTTTGGAGCCTGACCATCCATGCACTCCAACCATGCTCGAAACAACCACACAAAAGTATTCGTATCCTTGCTTGAAATCAACCCAGCCTCTAACAATATAGACTTCCTATAATGATTAACACCAACAAATTGTGCAAACGGCATACCGTATCTATTTGTTAGGTATGTCGTATCGAATGTGATAACATCTCTGAAATACTCATACGCTACTCTACTACGTGCGTTAGCCCAGAACACATTTCTCAATCTCAACTCCTCATCCACATCAATCACATATACAAAACCATTATTCTGCAACCTCATCCTTTTGAAGTACTCAGTAAGTGCTTCGCCGCCTCCTTTACCCAATCTTAATTGTCTGGCTTTGTCAATAAAATGTCGACAGTCTTTTTTTTTTAAATCAAGATTCCCGAACCCACCTGCATCAACAACAAGTGCCCCAAAATTCTTGTTCATTCGAATACCTGCTCTATCGTTCAAGTTAAGCATCCTCTGACTGTATTCCTTTAAATACTTGTGCGACCTAAAGAATCTAGAATTTTGTGGGCTAACAGTACTATGATTATGAGCATTCTCTACAGTGGTCACCACCCAAGTACTCTTCACTAAGTGAGCATTGATCTTTGCCTTACAATCTGTTTTAATGGTTGGTCGGAGCCTTGACATATTACTATCCGCAGTTGGTACTTACCACCTTGCACACACCCAATCGTCAAATACTTTACCCTTCCATCTGCCTCTCTCTTCGTCCTTTGTGTTATCATACAAAAACCTTCTTGCTTAGCATATCGCTTGTAATAGGCCATTAGCTTATTATCAGTGGCAAACTCCATACTAGGTTTGGGCTCCTCCTCAACTCGGTCTTTATCAGAGTTTTCTATATTCGTATCCTTGGCTTCTGTCTCTACGTCTAATGATGTATTTGAAAAAGAAAATTTTCACAGAAAATTTTCACTTAGGATATGTAAAAATTTATATTACCCTCCAAGTAATACGGTATTTCTATGAAAATACAAAGCCACCTCAAAAAACTAATGTACCTCCAACATTACTTGCAGTCTCCGCATTACTTGAATCCTTTCCGGCGCTTCTCAATTCTTCTCCGGTACTCGATGGAGGTCATGAAGTTAATGTGGGCTTTAATACCGTATTATGTTAGAACAGGTAACAATGCACGTAAGGCAAAAGAATGGGTAAAAAGCATAAATAAATAAAAAGGGGAGAAATTTTTGCACCTGACTCGTTCGTTGAACATGCCCCGACTCCTCTGAATTACTTGACGGAGGGCAAATGAACGTTGTTGGAATAGGTGGCATAGGTGGGGGCTATAATCACAAACTCATATTAGAACGGGAAACACCCAATAAAAAAAAAAAAAGAAGAAGCTAAAAGTAAAAATTTGTACCTGGCTCCTTCGTTGAACATGTCCCGACTTCTTTGCCCTGGTACTCGACGGTGGAGATATGAAATTAGTTGGAATAGGTGGCATTGGTGGGGGCTGCAAACAGGCACAATGTTAGAATATGTAACAATGCACGTAAGGAAGAAAAATACAATGTTAGAAAATCTCCTACTTGTCTCGACTCTTCCGCACTACTCGACGGAGGATAGATGAATTCTTTTGGAAGCGGTGGCATTGGTGGCTACTGTAATCAGACACAATATTAAAATGGGTAATAGACAACTTTAGGAAAAATTATTTGAAAGTTTACAAAGCTATGTATGTACCTGGCTCGTTTGTTCAACACGGCCCGACTCATCCGCATTACTCGATGAAGGGTAGATGAATATTGTTGGAAGCGGTGGCATTGGTGGCGGCTGTAATCAGACATAATGTTAAAACGGGTAATAGACAACTTAAGGAAAAATTATTTGAAAGTTTAGAAAGCTATGTACGTACCTGGCTTGTTTGTTCAACACGGCCCGACTCATCCGCATTACTCGACAAATGGTAGATGAACGTTGTTGGAAATGGTGGCATTGGTGGGGACTGCAATCAAGCCCAATGTTAGAATACGTAACAATTAACACATCGGGAAATGCACGAAAGTTTAGAAACTAATGTACTTGGCCACCCCATGCGTATGTATGTATATGAATTCATATATACATTTGGATGCATCATAAATGGCAGGCAATAGGCATTTCTTGAACCATAATATCCCTACAATACAAAAAAAGAAAGAAAGATAAATTACAGTAACTAGTTGAAATCAAGGCACATTCCTTTGTTGAATGACCAACGTATCATACTTAAGTCGGTGGAATTGGTGTAGAAGGCCTGGCTTTGCTTTTATCTTCTTCTTTGTCCATCATGTTATTGAGAATGAGACTAACAATCCCTTGGGTGAATTAATTAAGAAACGATCGTCTCTTGTCTCTCAAGTTTTAAACATCAAATTCTGTAAATATTTTACCAAATCTAGCCATCAACATTTGGAAAAAAAAAAAAGATTGTTTTCTATATTTGAAGTCTACCTTTAACTATAAAAATTTCAAAATTCTTCTTCATACGGATCCATAATGAAAAGGACATGCAGGTGAGAAAATTATGTAATACCATCCATCATCAAAGAAAAGAAGAAAGAAATAGTCATGGTGGAGCACAAGGAGAACCCCCTATGCATAAAAAACTCTCTCACAAATAATACTATCATATCATTTTCAAAAAATATACCTTAAAAATAAAAATTATTAGCAAGAGCTCCCTCATCAAGTGATCTAACAAATCATATCAATAAATAAAAATTAATATTTACTAGTAAGAGAAAAATGCTATGCAAGTGATCCAACAAATTAGTAGCATGTGCTCCCCTTTTAATACAATTAAATATTTGGAATAAAGTGAACAAGAAAAAAAAAAGACTAATAAATCTAAAAAAGAAGAGCAAAGTCTCATCTGTTGAAGCATTGAACTACATTAACTTCCAACAATACAAGATCCAAACTGTTCTCCACGCGAGGACAAACAAATTACCTAATCTTTACATAACCACATGCTAATTTTAACAGATTAAACCAAGGCAATAGCTGAGGGTGCTTGTTTTTCCTATGCTACCGACAAAACCATCAACAAACAATTGACATATGTTCTAACCTCCAAACTACTATGCAAAATCTTCCTTTTTATTAGTGAACCACATATATTGCAAGCTTCTCAACTCAGAACCAGTTCTCAGCTCAATCCAAAGCCTTTCTCAAGTCAGATTTCTGCTATATTTATTTATAAATATGACAATAACTTGAAAAGTAAAATTTTTTCCATGGAAGAAAAATATAGTTGCAAAAGCCAAACTATCAACTATCAGCACATTGAGATATCCATACAATAAATCTCCATTCTAAATCCCATCCTAGATCAAATACCCAACTCCCAAAATGGGTTATCTCACAGACGCCGTAAAACACTGGGCAGACGGCAGAACACGGCACCGAAGAAATGCGGCACTGAATAAATTCTTTCAGTACTTTCACCTTCTCCGGGACCCGATCTTTGCATAAGTTGGAGGGAGAAATTCAAATCACTTCCAAAAGTGAAAACCCACTCTTGAGACGCGGACGAGATAGGGGCACACGGAAACTGAAAGTGAAAGAGATAAAATAAAATTACTGTACAGGAAAGAAAAAATAATAATAAAGCGACATGGACGGTGTGTAGTGTGGGCGGAAGTCTAGGCTTAAGTGTAGAAGAACTCAACGAGTAATGTTAGCTAAACATTATAAGAGCTAACAGCATAGGCAATTGTCTGATTACTGTTTAAGTTTAAAATTTAGCTAGAATCTTATTTTTTGGCTATAACATCAATTCTTAGTTAAATAAATCTACATTAGACTAACCATCTTAAATGTAAAATAATAATATAATATTATATATTTTAATAATATTTGATTAATTTTTTTTATATATTTTACAAATACACTTCATATATTAATTAATAATTTTATTAAAAAATAAAATGTGGTAATTTATTTCAATGTGATAGAGAGAGAGAGAGAGAGAGAGAGAGAGAGAGAGAGAGAGAGAGAGAAGGATGAAAAACAATAAAATAATTAGATAAAGGTTGAATAGTAATTTTCTAATAATGGAGAGCTCGCTTAATTTACTGTAGCTTAAGTGTTGAGTTTTAGATTTTTCGCTAGTCCAATGTGGAAGCTTTTTCTCACATCTAGCTAAAGTTTGGACTTGCATTAGCATTTAACTAGGCCATTGCCAATGCTCATAGATAAGTCTTACTCGAGGACAGTCACTAGAATTGAGAGTTCCAATCGGAGATTTTTACCTATTGGTGTGAATGTATTTTTTATTTATTATAAATTTGTTTTTCTTTTAATTATTTGTTTTACATCTTTTAATATTTTTAAAATAATAAAATAACGATCAATTCACTGATAGTCACTTCCTTAATTATAAAGTAAAAAAAAATCACAATCAGTCAATTTTGTGAGTAAGCTTTCTTGGTTCAACTATAATTTTCCCTCACAAATATTTTGTTAAAAAGTAGGTTTCGCTGAAAAATAATATTTTTTCATACATTTTCCAATGTTTGATCCTTGTTCAAAATTTATCTATTTAAAATTTATACAAATTATTTTATCCCGAATAACTCAATAAAAAAAAAGCTAAACATAGAGCCATATTTGTTGTTGGATAATAATATTCTTATACTTCATTTACTATTACTTTATTATTCAGTTTTTTTTTCTTTTTGCTATTTGAATTTAAATTAAAAATTCCAGAACATAATATTCTTACATAATTTAAAAGAAAATAAATTCAGTCAACCAACTAATCATATACTTTAATTAAAAATAAATTCAATTTTATAAAAATTGACTCAAAGAGTAAAAGAAAATCAATTTTTATAAAATTAAATTTATTTTTAATTAAATTATATGATTAGTTGATTGATTAAAGTTATTTTCTTATAGATTATGCAAGAAGGTTATGTTCTAAGATTTTTAATCGGGATTTAAAAAGCAAAAAGAAAAAAATAACTAAGTAGTAAAATAGTAGTAAAGAAAGTATAAGGATATCATCATTTGTTTTTGTTATTATTTATTTATTTATTTTCTCTTCAGTTTGGTTTTAATAAAATTATTTACAAGCATGTTTAATAGTTATTAATATACTTAATGTGAAACTCTAGAATAAAAATATTTAATTTGTTTGAAGTTTTTATATCTTAGAGTGAATGATAAACATCGACTTAAAAAAAAAAGGAAAAAAAAAAGAGAGAAAGTAAGAAAGCCTATCAATCTCCTACCGAGCTCCAACGGCTCAGATCACTCTAAAGAGTAGTAAGTTACAAGAGTACCGGTACCATCTCATCCTTCTCTATTTCATATCTTAACCGTCCATCCTCTTTCCGAGAAGAGTAGAAACCTTCGCTTCTTCTTCTCTCTGTGAAACATGGCAGTCTCCCTTCATACAACCGGTATTCACCCCCAGATTGGAGCCTCACATCATCACCTCAGGTTCTCTCCCTTTTTCTCGCTCGTTAGTATTTTACGAGTGGACGGGAAAATCGACTGGTATTATAATTAATTGATCTTTGTCTTTGACAGTTGCGCGACAAAGCTTTATTCAGGATTGAAGCTTCAATCTTCAGGCATGCTCACATACGTTATATTTTCCTGAATGTTCCTTCTCTATCCATTTTGTACCATATTTATTTTTCATCTTTGTTACTAGGTCCGTTTGGAGCTGGAATACCTAACTTGACCGCTGAATTCTATGGAAAAGTTAATAAGAGCCTGCAGCCCAGGTAACTGAATGGATTATAGGCTAAATCTGTTAACTTCTATGTTTTTCAATTTCATTCGTGGGTCGTAAAGATTAACCTGACTGTTCTGGATTGCACGGTTGGTAAGTTTTGTGCTTAATCACTGGAAAGCACATGCATCCGATTTCAAGATGACATTGGATATTTGTTGTTCTTTGGTAGCATAATTTTGATTTTTCTACTTTTGGATGCACCTAGAGCTATATATTATCTTGTGATTCGAATTTTACAACTTTTTGCTTCACTGAGCGAGTTAGCATTGGAAGAGTTTTTTTTTGGGTCAAAGGGATTATATGCTATTTTGAACTAGATTTTGTTACCTTTTAATATTTTTTATCCAAAGGAAACTTTATTGGTTTATTTTCTTATTAATATGACATCGGTGGGATTAGCCTAAGCTTTTGTTATTGCTTTTTTGTTCCTGTCATCTTTAGATTGTCCCCCTGAGTTTTTTCATTTTATGTTTAACTCAGATGTGCAGCTGGATGTGCACTTGCGTTATGGGTGCTTGACTGTTTATATCAATGTTATAGAATGCATAACCCATTGTTCCTTAAGTGCTGTAAATCCCCAACACACATGGATTTGAAAGTGTTGAGTATTTCTTCTTCTAGAGTATAACTCACTGTAGTTGGAAGTTCTTCCTCTCATAAGTCATTGTTTTTTTTATGCCAATATTACGAGATAATTCTTTCCGATAATCTTTATTTCTTCCATTCTGGTTTGTGTACCTGAACAACATCTGAGCTGATCTATCTATATTTTAGGAAATAAATTTCATTTAATTTATCCTTTTTGAATAAAGAGAATGTATCAATACCTTGCATGATTTTATTTTTCTTTTTAAATTTTCTACTTTCTAAAGTAATATGTACTTAATGTATGATGCACTTATATCTTTTCAGGATTCATAACCATATATCAATGAGAGGACGAGTTAGAATGAGTCCTATAGGGACACCAAGAGTGCCATATAGAACTCCTGGTGAGGGAACTTGGCAATGGGTTGATCTGTGGAATGCCCTTGTAAGTCACTAAATCTCACTCTATCTTAAACTCATATTCTATAAAATTTAAAAATCTGAAAGTTTTATTTATGGGTAGTAACGTATAAATGATGCCAACATGGGGTTGGCAATCACTTTCATGTATCACCGCCTAAGATTTTCCTGTGTCAAAAAGTGAAGAGAAAGAAGCAAAATACAATTCTTCTAGGCCAGGGACTCGATTCAATCATCATAACTATATTTTGATCTTAAACTTGGACTTTTTCTTCTTATTCAAAGCAATGTTGTTTGTGACCCGTAAGGATGCAACCTAGTGGTCAAAGGGTGGACTTGGGATGAGCTGTACACTCATACATCTGGGTTTGATTTCACACTACCATTTTCCCTATATTACCTGATAAGCAGTTTTGGCAGGTGAGATCATTCTGTTTGGGTTTTACTCCCCATGGGGTGTATGAAAGATTTTACTTCAGTGATTTCTGATGCCCCTCAATTCAGAGTGAGAGGGCTGTGACATGATTAGAAACCAGCATATTCAACAATCTCTATGCTTGGTTGAATGCTTACACTAGCTGCCTAATTGTCAGTCTTTATAGGGATTGTGGAAATTTTACTCTTTTTATTCTTCTAGCTAGTTGGGCACATCCTTTTGTTTTGTTTTTTGTTTTTTTGTTTTTTATGACGGGGAACCACCCTATGGCAGAGCATGTTGGGCATATCCTTTTGCATACTTGGGTTGCACCCCTCTGTGCTCTTAAGAAAATTTTGCATTACATATAAAAAATAAAATAAGGGGTGTTGTTTGTTTATAGTTAGTGGGTTGATGATCTTTCCAACTTTTAGCTTTGAAATTCTTTTATTAAGCCATATCAAAGGTGGATTGACTGCCTGGTGCTCATCTGTCAGTACCAATTGCTTATATGTGGATGTCAAGTTCCCTTATGATTTTTATAATTTATACTGATCTATATTAATTATATTGCTCTAAGAAAATCACTGAATTCGTGTGATGCAGTACCGAGAGCGTGTTATCTTTATTGGACAACATATAGATGAAGAATTTAGCAACCAAATATTAGCGACAATGTTGTACCTGGACAGCATTGAAAGTTCCAAAAAGCTCTACATGTACATCAATGGGCCTGGTGGAGATGTGAGTTCCTTCTAAACCAGTTTTCTGCAATCAAGTCATGCTTCTATCACCATATTCTTGTTGCTTGTGAAATCTTTTTCCCTCACTTAAAACTTCCTCTTTTGCAGCTTACTCCAAGCATGGCTATTTATGACACCATGCAGAGCTTGAACAGTCCTGTTGCCACCCATTGTGTGGGATATGCATACAATCTAGCAGCCTTTCTTCTTGCTGCGGGAGTAAAGGTAATAAATTTGTCCATTAGATTTTGAAGTGATAAACTCTATTGTTATACCTTCCTATTTGGGAGGTAATGAGGCTAAAAACAACAGATAAATGCAATGTGTGCCACTAGTGCAGGGTGGTTGGACTTGCAATGTAGGGATTTTCACCTACGCAGTAAAGGATGAATGATAGTTTTTTTTTATAGGTAAAAGAGGTTTTATTGATCCACATAAATAGGCAAAGCCCGAGTACACAGGAAGTATACAAGAAAGTACACAGTAAAGGATGAATGATAGTGGACTGTCCTTTTCCCTTTTGTCTGGTTTATTAGAACAAAAATTCTATGTGTAGTCATTTTTGCGTACTCTATTGATGTGATTGGTTGTGTATTAAAAAAATTGATGTAACCAATAACAACAGTGGAGTGCATAGAAAGTACGCAAAAGTGACTGTACGTAGCATTACTCTTATTAGAAACATCAGTTAAGCATCCAAAAGAACAGCTTTGCTAGAGTTGTGTGATTATGGTAATTGAGATATTCCTCAATTGAAGTCTTGTCCTTCCACATTTGTCCTGTTGTTAGAACCCTAGTAGCCTACTGCGTTCATGGAATATATTTTATTTTGCATAAATATGTTATGTGTGGCCTAAAACACGTGGATAGAAATAGTGATGACGGATATATAAATAGGGAGTGAACAGAATGTAGGCTTTTTCAACTGGATAGAATAACAAATAGGAATACACAGCTGATTTTAATAAGTTGATGAGCATTTATAGATTTGATCCCAATCTTAGGATTAAGGCATAGTTGAGTTGAGTCTAATGTGCTCTTTGAATAGATTTCATTCTTATTTTATATCTATAATGCTTGAACTCTTAAGATAATTTATATTTTCATATGTTTTTTTGCACTGAAGGGTAGCCGCTTTGCAATGCCTCTTGCAAGAATTGCACTACAATCTCCTGCTGGAGCTGCTCGTGGTCAGGTGTGACTGCATGCCATATTCTCATGTAAATCTATATGCATGAAAATTACAACAAAACAGAATGATATGTAACAAAAATTATCTCAGGCTGATGACATTCGTAATGAAGCAAATGAGCTACTTAGAATCCGAGATTACCTTTTTACTGAGTTGGCTGAGAAAACAGGCCAGCCTGTTGAGAAGGTTAGTCTGCTCATCACTAAAACCTACGTTGTCTTTTTGGCTGCTTATTTTATACTTAATCAAATATGCGTACTTGGTATTGTAATTCATGGCTGTGAAGAAGCTTAAGCTTCTCCAAGTGCACACACACAATTACATATGATAAGTAAGGTATTATATTGGTTTTAAAGACTGCAAGTTACACCTCCACAAAGGACGTGAATTTGTCACCTCTCTGAGTCACCCCTACAGGACACAAAACAATTTCTTTTATATTTTGGAAATTAATGTTTTCCATCATTTCTTGAACTCAACCCTTTTTATTTCTGAAAATATGGAGTGTCATCAGCTTGAACAACCGATTTAATGGTTATGTGCAGATTAACAAAGATCTGAGCAGGATGAAACGGTTTAATGCTCAGGAGGCTCTTGAATATGGGTTAATTGATCGGATTGTCAGGCCACCTCGTATTAAGGCCGATGCACCTCCTAAGGATGCAGGAACAGGGCTTGGTTAGCCTACCCTTTGCTTGAGATGATTGCTGAAAATTTGAGTGTCTCATATTAAGGTGGAAACACATGCGAAGGCTGCGGGGTCAGTGTACTTGTTCTTGAGATAAGTTCTGTTGACATTTTGGGATGTTTCCCAAGTTAATTTATCAACATGTAGGATTCGCTTTGTAGTTTTAAATTGGGATAGAGGAAAAAAAATGGTGCCTTTCATTGTTTTCGGCATCATTCCTAATTATATCAAACCTGACCCATGCAACTTGGACAGAATTCTTTTTTTCTTTTTTCAATTAAACCTTAAATAAAGAGAGAGGGCTACTACAATGTTTAGCGTTCGTACTAACTTGATAAGGTAGTAATGGCGCCGACACATTGAATACAATCGCTCAGTGAAATGTTTAATTAAAATTTAACGTCCAAAACTCGTATTATCTTCTTGACGGGATAATTTATAGATGACATATAATGAAAGACTTGAAAGTGCCGTTTCAAAACAGTCGAACCTTATATAGTCTTTTCACATCGAGGTACTTTTCGAATAATGATATAAATATTTGTACCACTTTATTAAAAAATAATTTTAATTTTACATTACTGCCCTTAATTCTAAATAGAGTTGTCAAATAATTGTGAATTAATTATAAGTTTATTATTTTCCTTAAAATTGTAGTTGCTAACATGATAACATCCAAGATTTGTTGACAATTAAAATCATAAGTAATTTTCCATACAACTTTGAAATACATAAACGCCGTGTAATCGTTTTGAAAAAGAGTATAATCTATTATTAAAAAATTAATTTTTTTAATATAGATCTCATGTTTTATTTATTTTTTTCAAAGCGATTACGAGATGATTGCACAATTCACAGTCGCAAATATCTTTTCTCTAAAATCATAATGGTTTCCCTAATTATCCTTTTTTTTTTTTTTAGCCATCTGAATGCGCGTCTATGTTGTTGACCTAAACAAGTTTACCCGAAGAGCCTACAAATTTCGAACATAAAATAGGTAGCAGAATATTAAGAAAAATGTCATATTGCTATTGAAATGATTCAAATATTGAGAAGAAAAATAAAAATAATGCAGATTAATTAGCAATAACAGACAATTGCAGACGCGAGCATAATTCAGAATGTCTCAAGAAACTTTCAAATTACAAACCATAATCACTCCAAGAAAGGAAAGTTCAGGTGTACATATTACATGATCAAACTATTCTTCCTGAAAAAACAGCGGCAACATTTGCTACACTCAGCTAACTAATATAAATGCTATCTAAAATGGAAAGGAGAAATCCCTGATGGAAAACAACATTCTGGTACTAATGTATAGTGGATTAGGTTCGCAAACCAAATGAACACAGGGAGTGAGATTTAACTAATTGAGATGGATTGCCAAAGTGGGTCAGTAACTAACCTCATACTGCACAACAATGTGAGGCCAATTATGTTACACTCCAGGCAGAAAAACGTTAATGTCAGTAGGCTTATCCCTGGAATCTGATGGCAAAGAAGTCCAGGGATCTGCACTAGATATTGGAACAGCTGCAGTTGGTGTGGCAATTGATACGTAATCGTGCTTCTGTTTTTTGTGCTTTTGCTCATGCTGATTCCCTGTCAGAAAACTGCCTACTACAACCTGATTCATACCAACAAGGTAAAAATATCAGAACTCGACCATCAAGCTATGGAACTCTCTGTACCAATCATCACTTCTTACAAGGAGATGTTAAAAAGTTTGGATTGAGACTAGTTTATCATTTCTATTTTGCACTGATTTAAAAAGTGAAGAACATAGATGCGTAAAAATAAGAGCCATACCTGCACCGGACTTGCAGCAACTAATAGACCAGCGACTCCACCACCTACTACACGCCCATCCGGACTTGCCAATGAAACACTCATCCCACCAGATCTGCTCCTTGTTCCTCCACTATCATTTGGCATGAATGATCCAGATAATGACAATATCTCAAAACGACCCTGCAAGAACAGCAGCAAAAAGAAATTGGGTATGCACTAGCTTTTAGCACCAGACTAAATTAATTACACAATAATAAAAATCAAAGGATCTGGAAACAATGTATATAAATGCAGGTATGGTTTGATTGGGTACATTGGTGGATATTTGTCATCACTTTTATTCACAATTAGTTGCTGATCTGCACGATTCGTGAGAAACTAAATTTATAGAATGAAAAATACTATATGTAACTGAGTTGGAAAAAGTGTCCACCAGCCATTTCAACAAAATAGCATAACAAAACGCATGGTGGAGGGAAAAAAGTTCTGTTTTTTTTTTGGGGGCGGGGGGACAGCATCTTTAACAGCAGAAAAAAGTCGAGCATACAGTTATCAAAGGCAATGCAAATATCCCACGACAATCATCACAACTGAGCTAGGTCATTAATACTCATTTAATTTGAGGTGGATAATGCGCATCACCTCATATGTCAATGTACCCCCAGAAGAATCGGGCTGGCGAAGTGTAACACTTGATATCACACCATTAGCAGAGAGGATGCATATAGTTCGAGGCCCTTGCTGAGAAAAGGATATAACCTTCATTGTAACATCCTGCAATAAACAAAAGGAACACTCACCTTTATGATAAAAGACAATTCATTTGCCTGAATAAGCCATTAAAGTAAGAAATGTACAGATAGAAATCATCCTAAAGTAGTACTACAAAATCTAATTTTCCAGCATTTTCTATGGCAACTCCCAGACAGTATCATGCAGGTAAATCAACGGGGAGTTTGAGCCAAAAAAATGCCATTTTTGTACAAAGGACCTTAACTCACTAAAGTTGGTTTAACATGTACATATTGGATTAAATGACTACTCCGTTTGAAACCTTTTTAGAATTAGGAAGTTTTCCAGGGGATGATATCCTTCTTCAATAAATTAATAGGTAATAGATAATGGAATAGGTACGGATACTGACAATACAAAGAAATCAACCCTGTCATTTTAACTGATTAGATTTTCCTCTATAAAACCTTTTATCTTCTCAGGAGAAGAAAGCGCAAATACTCTAATGAAATGAAACAGAAACCCAACTTACACCAGGAGTTCATTTTCTGGTAAAACGTATAACCCTCCTGCGAAAAAAAAAAAAGATCCCCCAATGTAACGTAGTAAAAGTGCACCATCAAAGCAAGGGATTTAGTCCAATTCTTTCATCCACAGGCCAAACAAAACCCACTTTTTCCATGTTTACAATTAACTACAATCCATGGTAAATCAGCTTAAGGCCCAATATCTTAGATCTTTTTCTCTCCTATATCTGGAAAATAACTAAGTACAATCCATGGTGAATCAGCATTAATGCCCAAATATCTTGGATTCAAAAAATTTCATCCTTCTCTGACAATGAAATCCATAGAATGTCTTCATTTTGGCCAACCATACTTCACATAATGGAATTTCTTGCAATACATGTTATATGACATACATTCAAAGGACACCTTTATTTTCAACAATTACCTCGCCGGTATCAACAGTGATGATATGGGGCGTAAAATTGGCACCAACAGAGCATGCAACCCATTCACCTACAGAAGTTTCTTAAAATATCAGTAAACACAATAAGGAGCCTCCCTCTGAAGTAAATTATAAATTTACTAGGCAAACAGAACATGCAACATGTTTACTTTCCAGCAAAGAAACAATGTCAAATGCTACATAATTGTTTTCCTAAAAGCAGAAAATTTGGAGAAAAGTAAAAATCTCACAGGTTCTCCCTTTAAGCTGTCATCTAACATAATTTAATGAACGATGTAAAGACTTTACAACAAATAATTATGACTTCACTGCAACCATCTATAAACCATATATTGACTTTCTCAATGTGTACTCGTGATACAAGTACCATTAATACAATAAAAAGAAATTAAAATAAACAAAAGTATCCATTATTTTGAATATTGCATCTCACAGGGGGTAGATTTTATATTGGTACCAGCAACACACCCATTTTTAAATTCAGGTTTTCTCTAAATTAGAAGGTATTAGATGCTAAGTTTCCGGATTGAGGCTCAATCCAATACCACAGTATTTATGGATGAATCCAGTGCATCAATGCATCTAAGCAGGAAAAAAAAGGTCTAGGCTTCTGACACTTTTTTGATAGGTAATTAAGAAGTTTTATTCATAATAATAGGCATAGCCAAGTAACTAAATTGTAATCTTAAATACCACATATTAACAAAACCAATGCTGTGCCAATCTGCAATCATTGATCCTATGTCGTCGTTCCAAAGTTCACATTACACCCTGCATAACTAATTCATACTGGCAGATGTTGCATAGAATAAGGCATAGACCTTTCCTACTACTGATTATTAATTTGGTAAATACTTGAAATCCTGTGTGTTAAGTTCTCCTATAATGATGGATGGCTTGGAATCTAAATTTCCAAACAGCACGGATGAAGCCATCAGCTTTAAAATATCTGAATAATTACAGCTTTACAAGCAATGATTTCTTTTATAAAAAAAAAAAAAAGATGAAAGGTATTATTACCAGTTACCGCAGAGATATACTAAAGGTATCTTGAAGGAGTGCAAGGACGCTTGACCTTTTTTTTAAGTTTTTTTTTTTTCAAGCAATGTAGGTCTTGACTACATAAATGAGAGGAGGATGAGAGAAGGAAAAACAAAAGGTCTTGATTTATATTCAGATTCCCTACTTGGTAAACAGAATCAAAATATATACTAAGAGTTAAAACTATTGCAGACCTTCAATTACTTTCACTGTGTTCCAAGAAACTAACAACAAAACACCAACTCGGAGCTAAATGTCTAGAGAACGTGGAAACAACAACTTCCCTCTTCCCCCCTTTGGCAGTAATGATCAGTCGGCAAACTGAATACAGGTTTAAAGTCCAAAATCTGTTCACAATCGATTGCAAACTTTTAGCAGGTACCCTATATTGGCACCTTGCATAAGTTTCGTCCTAAAAGCTGAAAGTGCCAAATGAGAGCCATACTAAGAAGATTCCACCATTCTCCCACCAACCCATAAAACTTACCATCTTTTCAGAATTATCACATACATCAAGATCTCACTTAGAGCATCCAATCAGAGGTCCCACACCTACCCACAGGCATCCCCTAAACCCCAAAGCACCATCTTAAACTCAAATCCCCATAAGATCAGAACGATAATCCATTCACTATAAAAACCAAACCAAAACCCAACCCCAAACCCGTATGCAAAACAGCACAAACTATAAGCAGAAAGTAAGAACACAAAAACAATACCATCTTTAACCATAAAACATATGTAGCGAACACATTTTCACGTTACCTATATTCTCCACCTCAAACTTGGTCTTGCTCACCGAGCTTGCCGGCTTCACTTTTCCGCGCTTCCCAGCTGAGAAGTCGATCACAGGTGGCGGCACGGAGGAAGATATTGGCTTCGGAGACAGTGCCATCGTGACGCTACCGTCAGGCCCGTACTTCCTCGGCCGACCCCTCTTCTTCTTTGCCGGCATAGCTGGAGCATCCACAGTCGCCGCCGTTGACGGCGGAGGAGCACCTACTGGCGCCGCCGCAGTCGGCGGTGGAGCGGATCCATCTGTCTGAGCCTTATTTTCGGACCTCGGAGCTATATGGTAGTCCGACGGAGCATCTGATCCGACCACTGTAACCCCACCACTTGCTTCCATAGTTATGCACAGATTTTTCTATAAGCTTCTCATCAAAAGCCCATTTTTTTCCTCTTAATCTAAATCACCCAAAAATAAGTTCAAGATTTTTTTAAAGAATAGAAAAAATAAGAAAAAAACAAAAAGCTTGAAATTTCAGAACCAGTGAAACTTCTTTGGAGTGTTAAACTAGCAGAAGAACTTGAAGAAACAATTTTTTCAAAAACAGAAGTGAGATTTAATCTGCAAACTTAGACTATTGCAGAGCTAAGCTGAAACAGAGCTCACAAGGTGATGATTTTTTTTCAAAAAAAAAAAATTATATATTTTTATTTTCGGAAATTGAGTGAGATTGAGAGGAAAAAAGGCTAATTTTTGAGCTCTGTGACTTTTGATTTTGCGATTCGAATGGAAAATGTTGAGATAATAACAAACCTTGTTTTCGTTGTTTGCTAATTGGATGCCTAACTTTCCTAAGACCGTCTGAATTGAGATTAAAAAAATAATTGGGAAAAGAAAATGTTGAATAATGGGTCATTAATGAATATTTTGTGATGGTTTAATATTTTATATGACAAAAAGCATCGATATTTGAATTTTGGTTGGAATCTGGTGAAGATATAAAATAAAATAAAATAAATTTGAAAGTGGGTAGGATTATTTTTTTTCTTTTTATTTTATTCTTTCCTTTTGTTAAAGTGGACAAAACGAAATAATAAGTAATTATTATCACCATTATCATTTTCTTTCTTTACTATATTATATGTTTATACCATTTAAATAATATATCTTTTAGGTAAATGGAAAGTAAAATCTGGTTGTCAAGAAATTAAAGAAATTGTTTAGAGAAGGAAACAACAAGGGGTTGTCGAAGGCAGGCTCGGCAAGCATCCCTCTTTTCGGAGGTGACATATTATAACTATCTAATTGAAAAGCAAATCTTGTTTTTATTCATTATTCTTGCCTTTTTCCACCTATAAACAGTGTATTCTTTAAATTTCTTCCTTTTTTTTTATTTTGTAAAAAAATTAAAAAATAATAATTACAATTCTACTTTAAAAAAAATTAATTTTTACAATGATTACATAATATTTACGTACTCCACGACTATATATAACATTAGTCTAAAAAATTATAACCAAGGAATGATAAGTGAAGGCAGGAAACAAAAGTGTAACACAAGTTATTTAGACATAAAGAAAAGCAAAATAATAAAATTAAAAGAAAAAGAAAAAAGGTAAAGAGTAAAAAAAAAGAAACAGAAACAAACAAACAATAAATAAATGTTGCTTAACCATAACGTATTTATTATTTTGGTTCAGCCTTTAATGCCAAAACATAATGTTGACTTACTCATAAATGAGTATTTTACACAAGAAAAAAGAGTAATAAAAATAAGCAATACTAGTTGTACAAACATTGTATACATTGATGGTAGTGCTAAACAGCAGCAGTAGGCCATAGCTTTGGGTAATTAATTAGTCATATGATCTTATCACAAAGTGTCTGCAGTACACTAATCTTTTTGCATGCTTTTTAAGAGCACTCTGTTTCTCAAATTAAATGCATTTCAGTCGATAAAGAGCTGATTACGTTTCCCACTTGTTATGATGAGTTCTGGGAAAGTTTTGGGGGAGACCTATCTCTGGAAATGGTCACCTTTTATTTTTGAGATTTTGCATCATTTCCATGAGAAGAAATGCTGCAAGCACATGTTGGAACTCTGTTCTTCAGTGCCTTTTTCTAGACTACTCTTGCTGTTCTTATCTTCTACAGGAAAAATGGTTTTTTTTTTTCTTTTTAAACAGTACATCAGTGCAAATACAACTTAGAATATTTTTATAGATCCTATTAGGCTGCTACAGTCACAAATAAAAGTTAGCGATGCAGTTACCCGAATAGGTTATTTTACCTTTTTTTTTTTCCTTTACATTTATTTTATATCTTTAAATATTTTTTTAAAAATATTTCACATTATTATTTAAAAAAACTTCCTTAATTACTAAATAAAAATTTTTTTTTTAAAAAAAAAGAATCAGTGGCTTTTATATGTGGGACTAGCATTATCTCATTTTTATTGGCCACATTTAAACATTTTTTTAATATAATTAGTGGTTTAGAAAATGGGAGAAAGGGAAGTAATCTGCCTGAAAATAGACAAGAATATTAATTTTAATATGGGACCACAGCCATTGACTAAGTAAATACAAGTTGGAAATAAGTATGATATTCATGAGATTAGATGTATCTTTTTCTAAACAATGGTTTTAGGTAAGCTGCCAAAAAAATAAACAAAGGAAATTTATTAAATATTAAGTTCTTAGATAAACACAACTTAACTATCTAATATTTGGACAATTAACAAATATGGTGACGAACTCGATGCAACATTAGCTTCCGCAACTTTATTTTTTTTAATTAAATCAATAAAAATGACGGATTGAATTATTTATTTATTTATTTTATTAATTAATAATTAAAGAAGTAAATATTAATAAATTGATTTTTTTATTTTTAAAAAATATTTAAAACTGTTTCAAAAAATGATTAATATATATATATATATATATTTGCACTTATCGATTCACATCATCGGTTATGTATTGATTTCGTAGCACTGTCCTTATTTTAAATGTATATCTGCCTGCATATATGCATAATTGTTTTTTTAATTATTTTTTAAGTAATTTTGACTTTCAGACCTAACTCAAGGAAAGCGAAAGATAATATATTTAAGAAATTTTCATACACTGGAAATTAAAATTTTAATTTACATTATAGGTGTTGCAGGTCCATGTCAAAAAGACAGAGACTGCATTAATCCGATGGAGCATTTAATATTTATTTATTTATTTACTTACTTAAAAAATAAGATAAAATATCGGATTAATTATACTTTAAGAGGATTCATATTGAATTTCCTATAAAAATTTTATAATTTAGCTAAAAATGATATTCCCTAAGATTTTTTTCTTAAATTTTACTAATTTTTCAAAAAACTCCTACCCCTATTATTTCTCTATTCTTTCTTTATTACTTTTTTCTTTCACTTCTATTTACAAACTTAATTACTTAATATTTTTTCTTATGTTTTGAATTATTATTCTAGTGAATATTTTAAACAAAAATTTAATTTTTTTTTGTGGGTATGATAATATTTTTAAAATTAAGTTTTTTTATATTTTCGTAATTATTTAAATTATTTTTAAAATTATTATTTAAAACTATAATAAATATGAGTATGATAGAAAATGTAGATGATTGGAAGTAGATAAATATGATAAAAAGTGTAAAAGATTAAAATAAAATATTGATAAAAAATCATTTATGGATGTATAGTAGTTCTTCAAATATAGAGAATTACTGTACATTTCACAAGCACTTTTTTAAAAATGGAGATCTGGATGTAAATGAGATTTTAATGAAATCAGTAGAACTAAATTGTGGGATGTGCTAACTGTTATTGATATTGTTAATAAAACTATTCTCAATATCATCATTGATCGTCGACTGTGCAGAGCTAACTGCATGGTTGGGCTACCTTCTGTAGAAATCCCGTAGATAAAAAATCAAGGTTTTCCAGCCCACGAAGCAGAACGAATGGGTCGGAATATCTTGAGCCCACTTGATTATTGATTTTTGAGGACTAGGACCTTAGAAAAAAGCCTTCTATTTAGGCCCATAATTCAACTTGCATTTGAGCCCATATATATTCCCACCTGGCAAACTTTGTCTCTACCAACGTTTAGGAAACTTTTGAAGTGCTAATTGGATTAAATAACTACAAATTCTATTATCAAGCTACGTATAGATCACAATTAATAAAGTGCTTATAGGAAAATAATTTAATTTGAAAGATAAATTTTAAAATTTAAATCTTATAAATCAATGCAAATCTTACTATTTAAATAATATATGTTAATTATATATTCTACACACATGCGTGACAACAGAATAACTCTTTAACAAAAAGTAGGGACGAGTCACATACATTATCAAGCTCTAACCTAATATGATAATATCCATCTCGTAGTTTAAGACAACTCGAATGGTTCCTCTTATCTTACTCTAGCACCGTCACTCCACGCGAGAATAAATCACTTCTATATGCTTGTTATATACATGACGAGAGATCGAAGTACGTAGCTAGGTGATTATTTTTGGCAAGTTGGAGGATGATGATGATGATCGGTGTGATTAATTATTATCACTAGGGTGTTATATATCTTTATATATATAAAGTGGCTATTTAATGAAATTTTGTTGGTTTAACGGTTTTTGTTGTTTTACTGTTAAAATTAACGCCGTTAGTTACATGAATAAATTAAGGTGACTCTCTCTCTCTTCTTAAAAGTTCTTATTTTTTTAATCTCTCTCCTCAATCAATTATGAATACATTCATAGTTATCAAAATTCATGTAGCATGCATTGATCCTGGAACCCATGCATTAATGATTATTTATTTAAGAGGTACTTTATACATATTTATATAAATTATAATTTATATATAAATTTGTTGCCCAGATGACTAACACAAGAGGGGGGGTAAATTGAGTTGTATTTAAGAAAATAACAATTATAAATCAAATATACAATATAAAATATAAAATAACAATAAATATAAAGAGTAAGGGTAAGAGAAGCAAACTCAGTATGTTAACGAGATTCGGCCCCACTGCCTACGTCATCGCTTCAAGCTACCCCTTGAGGATCCCCGAATTCACTATTCAACCTCCTTCAGGTGGAGATAGAAACCTATTACACCTTTGAACAACACCGCTACAAAGGATCCGTGTAGAACACCCTCTACACTTGCAATCACCTCACACGTGGTGATTCAACTATTCCCTGTGTAGAACACTTTCTACACGCACAAGGGTTATACACACCCTTTTACTGATACAAGAATTGATAGTTGGTAGAATATCAGAAAACACTCCTCAATGAGTGAAATAAGAACAATACAGCACAAACTATATCTCTCAAAATGAACAAGGGTTAAGGCTCAATGCTTAGAGAAGAGAAAATGAAAGCTTTGAATGAATATTGTATGCTCTTGGTGTTGTGAATGTGAAGCTCTCAAATGATCTATTTATAGGCATATGAGACTTCATATTCAAATTTAAAAAGATTCACATGTCAAAGACATCATCATTCACTTTTCAAAAATTCAAACCTAATCTTTTTACTTTTTGCATATGACAAAAGGAGCACACTTTCTTTTCAAAAAAATCAAACCTAATCTTTTACTTTTTGCATATGACAAAAGGAGCACACTTTGCTTTTCAAAAATTTCAAACCTAATCTTTTACTTTTTGCATATGACAAAAGGAGCACACTTTACTTTTCAAATTTTCAAACAAAGACATCTTCCTTTTGCATAAGTCAAGAAAAACATCAATCACTTTTGAAATTATTCAAATAAAACATGCACATGTGAAAGATGACAATCAATTATCTTTCAAAATATTCAAATTTAATTTTCAAAAATATTCATGCACATGTGGAAAATGTATTTTAATGCTTTATGATAAAATATTAATTTTGAGCCTTAATCCTAATTTCGAATTTTAAGAGATTTACAACATTACTCTATGACTTTAATGTGAACTTGTTTCCTTCTTGCTCATGCTTGGTTCTTTGATGTGCTTGACTCCATTGTGTGGACAACTTGAGCTTGAGACTCCTTCATTCTTTGAAATCATTTGTTATCATCAAAATCCATGTGTAGATATATAATTACACAAAACTTGAAATCTTAGGTTCAACAATCTCCCCCTTTTTGATGATGACAAATACTTGATAGAACTTGAAACCTGTATTAATACTTAAGCTCTCCCTGAGAATATGCGTTAGTTTTTCAAGCAAAAGTATAAATATAATTCCAAGCATATATAACAAGTTTAGCAATTTAAACAATGTTAATGTTCTAGTCTAAAACTTCTCCCCCTTTTGGCATCATTAAAAAGGATCGGCAGCAAGGAAATAGACTGAAGAAAACGGTGCGTTAATAGACACTGTAGATAATTGAAAAAAGGAGCCGTCTGTGACCCGACAAGTGTTGCAAAGCCTCGACGCCTAACTCTATGAATTTAGTGAGGCTGTAGATTTAAACAATTGCCTGATGTTGTTGACAGACGTGATTGAAGGCTCTGAGTTTCTATAAAAAAAAAAAATCATTTTCACCTATCGGATACCCAAAAAAATACTTCTCTTCTTGACTTGAGTTTTGTTTTTCCATAACGATAGAATGGCTGAACAATTCTCTTCCACTAATGTTCCAGACTTGAATCAGGAACCCTTGACGCATCAACCACCAATCTTCTCTCCTGAGGCCGTCAATACCATGATAGGAGCAGAGAACCGTTTTTCTAGTAGGGCTGATTCTGAGATTATTGCAGAATCAAGAATGCTCAGTAGTCAATATGCTGCCTCTGTTACGATCATGTCTCGGAGGTTAATGGCGAGGGTGAGTGAGATTGATCATCTTAACATCCAAATATCTGAGTTACGACAGAAGCTTGCTAATAAGGATAGAGAGAATAAAAGGCTAAAATAAGAAAACAAAGAGTTAAAAAAATTTGCAGATTGGTATGCTCATGATCTGCAACCACGAATAGAGGAGCTGGAACGAGAAAGGGTTCAGATACAGGGTCAACATCGGCAGATAACAGCAGAGGTTCATCGATTACTAGAAAAATAAGGACAATCTACTGTTAATCTCGCTGGCTTAGTAAGAAAACTTTTGACAATGTGTATCCAGCATATCTTGTATTTCTTTTAACTAAATAAGATTTGAAGAGACAATTGTTTGTCTTGTTCTTTATGCTATCTCTATAAAATCAGTCTTAAAGTTCATTCGATTTACATCAAATCTTATTCTCATATCTATAACTCATCTGCATTCTTTCAACATTCTTGCTTTAAGTTTTCAATTCTTTTCTCAATGGCTCATTCTTCTAATATTCCTCTAGATTCATCCATGAGGTATTCAGCACCTCAACCTCCTGTCCTTTCTGCAGCTGCCATTGGTGCCATGTTGCAGCAAGAAAATAATAGTTTGGCTAATAAGTCAAATTCCGATGCTATCTACGACTTGGTGAGTCTCGGGACTCGCTACTCATCCTTTATTGTTACTTTTTTCCAGCGGGTACAAGCTAAAAATCATGAGGTTGAAAGGCTTAAAGAACAAATTGTTGTACTTCAACGAATTGTTCAAGAGTCTCACACAAGGGAAGGAATCATTCGGCAGAAGAATAAACAGTTGAAATCTCTATTGGATTCTTCATTCCGCTTGCCAGTTCCCATGGATAAGGATGACATGATATTGTATGAAGAGAATGAGCGTCTCAAACATGAGGCTAAGAACCTCAAGTTTATGTAAAAGTATTTAAAAAAAAATCTCTATATTTTTATGAACTCTGATCTATCTTTTAAGAGATATTCATAATATGCATCATACCTATTTCTCTTCTAATCATACATAATCTATCTTCTGGTAAAAGTTTTGTGAATATATATGCTAACTGATCATGTGTGTTTGTGAACTCTAGTACTATATCGCCTTTCTGCACATGATCTCGAAGAAAATGATATCTTATTTCAATATGCTTAGTTCTAGAATGTTGTATTGGGTTCTTTGAAAGATTTATAGCACTTGTATTATCACATTTGATTGGAATGTGATTATACATGAGTTTAAAATCTTCAAGTTGTTGCTTCATGTAAAGAACTTGAGCACAACAACTACCCGCAGCAACATATTCTGCCTCAGTAGTAGATAGTGCAACAGAATTTTATTTTTTACTAAACCAGGAAACTAGTGCATGACCTAAGAAGTGACATGCTCCACTAGTGCTTTTTCGATCTATTTTCAGCAGCATAATCTGCATCTGTGTAGCTGATTAGATCGAAAGATGTGTGCTTAGGGTACCATAACCCTAAGTTAATTGTACCACTAAGATATCTAAGAATGCGCTTAACTGCAATTAAATGTGATTCTTTTGTCTCGTACCAAGCTCTAGGAGCTTGTTTGAGTCCATATAGTGCTTTTGTGAGTTTGAAAACATGATTTGGAGAAATATGATTTTCAAAACCTGGAGGTTGCTCAACATATACCTCTTCATTTATAAAACCATTTAAGAAAGCACTTTTAACATCCATTTGAAAAAGTTTGAAATCTTTATAACAAGCATATGCAAGTAGCATTCGAATAGCTTGTAATCTTGCGACTAGTGCATATGTCTCATCATAATCGATTCCTTCTTCTTGATTGAAAGCTTGGGCTACAGTCGAGCCTTATTTCTAGTAATGACTCCGGACTCATCTTTCTTGTTTCTAAAAACCTATTTTGTTCCAATAATAGTATGATTTTTGGGTCTAAGAACAAGTGTCCAAACATCATTTCTTTCAAATTGATTAAGCTTTTCTTGCATAACTAGAATCCAAGATTCATCAAGAAGTGCTTCATCAATATTTTTAGGTTCAATCTGAGATAGAAAAGCGGTATGATTGCAAATATTTCTAAGAGATGATCGAGTGCTTACACCTTGTGAAAGTTCTCCCATAATTAGTTCCACTGGATGATCTTTCACAAATTTCTACTGTTTGGTTGCATCTTGTATTAAATTTTGATGATCTTTCCTAATGTCTCCATGTTGGACTTCCTCTATTGTATTCTCTTTGTTGAGATTGAGACTTTCTGCATTATTTATACCTCCTGTTTCTTCATCAATTAATTTCTTAGAAAGTAGAGAATTAGATTCATCAAATACTACATGCATAGATTCTTGTACAGTCAAAGTCTTTTTATTGAATACTTTATAAGCTTTACTATTAGTAAAATACCCGAGAAAAATAATTTCATTAAATTTTGCATCAAATTTGCCTAAATTATCCCTGTCATTTAAAATAAAACATTTGCATCCAAATACATGAAAGTAACCAATGTTGGGCTTTTTATCATTCCAAAGCTCATAGGGGGTTTTATCTAATTTAGACCTTAGCATAACTCTATTTATAACATAACATGCAGTACTTACCGCTTCAGCCCAAAAATAACTAAGCAAGTTGTTCTCATTAAGCATTGTTCTTGCCATCTCTTGAAGAGATCTATTTTTCCTCTCTACTACCCCATTTTGTTGAGGAGTTCGAGGAGCAGAAAATTATGCACAAAACCATTTTCATTACAAAAAGTTTCAATATTTTTATTAACAAACTCTTTTCCCCTATCACTTCGGATACTTGAAATAGTATAGCCATTTTCATTTTGAATTCTCTTGCATAACTTGATAAAAGCATTATGTGCCTCATCTTTATAAGCAAGAAAGATAACCCAAGTATATCTAGAGAAATCATCAATAATAACAAAAGCATAATATTTTCCTCCTAGACTTGCAACTCTATTTGGTCCAAAAAGATCCATGTGTATCAGTTGCAGTGGTTTAGTTGTGGAAATATGTTTCTTGGTTTTAAAAGATGTTTTTGTTTGTTTACCAAGTTGGTATGCATCACAAATTTTGTCTTTAAGAAAATTTCCTTTGATAAACCTCTCACAAGATCATTTTTTGAAAGTTTAGAAATAAGTTCCATGTTGGCATGACCTAGTCTTCTATGCCATAGCCAATTAGTTTCATTTTGAGCTGAAAAACAAATAGTATCTTGTGAGGTAATTTCTTCAAAATCGATTGTATAAACATTGTTGCTTCTAAAAGCAGTAAAACAAATATTACAATCATGATTATTCAAAATAATGCACTTTTCCATTTTGAAAGTAACTATAAATTCTTTATCACATAATTGACTTATACTCAAAAGATTATATTTTAAACCTTCAACAAGTAGAACATATTTAATTATGAGAGAAGATTTATTATCAATTTTACCTATTTCCACGATCTTCCCTTTTGAGTTGTCTCCAAATATCACGTATCATTCTTCTTTAGATCTAAGATCAAAGAACTTAATCTTGTCTCCTATCATGTGTCTCGAACGTCCACTATCTAAAAACCATTTGTTTTTGCTTGTAGAGGACTTCATGCATACCTATAAAAACAATTAAAATGATTTTTCTTGATACCCAAGTTCTTTGGGTCCTTTATTTATTAGTATTAGAAGAAACAAGATTTTTAGGTAGCCATATAGCCCTAATAGTCATTGTATATTTTCTTCTAATAGGACAAGCATGATAATTATGACCATTTCTATTACAAAAATTGCAAATAACATGTGACATATATGAAGATCTTGAGTGATTATAATAGTATCCTTTTTTGACAAATTTATTATGAAAAGAATTTTGAATATTGGACTTTGATGTAGAAGGATTATCAAAGAAATTTTTATAAGGTTTGTATTTTTGTTTTGGCATATATCGCAAGCCTGCCTTGTCAAAAACACATCTTTGACTACCAAGAAGTTTTTCAAAATTTCTTTTTCCATTCATAAAGTTTTCAAAAATATTTTCTAAATCAGTTTTCTTCTTCTTTAACTCAATATTTTCATCTTTCAAAACAATACTTTCTTTTCTTAAAGTATCAATTTCGTTTGTTAAAGAAGAATTTTTCTTTTTCAAAGCAGTATACTTGATACCCAATTTTTCAAATTCCTCATATACCTCTTTTAAAACATTTTGCAATTCTTCATATGAAGGATCATTAATATTATCAAGATTTGTTACCTCAATGTCATCTTTAGCCATAAGACAAAGATTTGCTGATTCTCCATTGCTTGCTTCACTATCTGAGCTACTTGTATCTGAGCTACTTGAATCATCATCCCATGTAGCTTTCATTGCTTTCTTGCCTTTGTATCGATCTTTTTTTAGCAGAGGACAATTTGGTTTGATATGACCAGGCTTATTGCATTTATAACAAATTAAAGTGTCATTTTTACCTGAATCTTTCCTGGAAAACTTTTTGAAAGATTTCCTCGGAGGAGTTTTATTTTTCTTTAAGAACCTCTGAATTCTTCTTATTTTCATCCCAACTTCTTCATCTTTGTCGTCATTTTCCTCATCTTCATCACTTTCACTTTCATGAGGAACAACTTTAAGTGTCAAGCTCTTCTTTGGCTTTCCTTCTTCTTCTCCTCTTTTCAATGTGTATTCATGGGTGATAAGTGACCCGATGAGTTCATTCACTTCGAGCTTCTTGAGATCTCTAATTTCAAGAATCGCTATCACTTTTGATTCCCAATGTTTTGGTAGAGAGTTGAGAATTTTTCTTACCATATCCACTTTGGAATAAATTTTGCCAAGAGCTGTCAAGCTGTTTATGATGTTACTAAAACGAGTGTGCATGCTAGAAATAGATTCATCATCATTCATCTTAAACATTTCATATTCATGAGTAAGAATATAAATTTTTGATTCATTGACTTGAGAAGTTCTTTCATAAATAACTTTCAAGTTATCCCAAATTTCCTTTGTCGTAGCGCAAGTCATTACTTTATTAAACTCATTACCATTGAAAGCATTATATAATAAATTTATAACAGTTAAATTCAAAGTATAAAGTCTATCGTCTTCACGATCAAACTCTTCTTCTTCCTTTTGGACCTTTACTCCATCAACCACTTTTGTTGGAATATAAGGTCCATTTACAATGCATTTCCAGATTTCTCGACCTTGAGCCTGAAGGAATATTCTCATTCTAACTTTCCAGAATGAGTAATTGTCTCCACAAAAGAGTGGAGGCCGACTGCTAGATTGACCTTCACCAAATGAAGCTGCAATGTTAGCCATAAGATCTTAACTCAAAATATAGTTAATCTTATAATAGAGCTCTAGCTCTGATATCAATTGTTGCCCAGATGACAAACATAAGAGGGGGGTGAATTGAGTTGTATTTAAGAAAATAACAATTATAAATCAAATATACAATATCAAATATAAACAAAATACGAAATAGCAATAAATATAAAGAGTAAGGGTAAGAGAGAATCAAACTCAGTATGTTAACGAGGTTCGGCCCCACTGCCTACGTCCTCGCCTCAAGCTACCCCTTGAGGATCCCCGAATTCACTATTCAACCTCCTTCAGGTGGAGGTAAAAACCTATTACACCTTTGAACAACACCGCTACAAAGGATCCGTGTAGAACACCCTCTACACTTGCAATCACCTTACACGTGGTGATTCAACGATTCCCTGTGTAGAACACTTTCTACACGCACAAGGGTTGTACACACCCTTTTACTGATACAAGAATTGATAGTGGGTAGAATATCAGAAAACACTCCTCAATGAGTGAAATAAGAACAATACAGCACAACCTATATCTCTCAAAATGAAAAAGGATTAAGGCTCAATGCTTAGAGAAGAGAGAATGAAAGCTTTGAATGAGAGTTGTATGCTCTTGGTGTTGTGAATGTGAAGCTCTCAAATGATCTATTTATAGGCATATGAGACTTCATATTCAAATTTAAAAAGATTCACATGTCAAAGACATCATCATTCACTTTTCAAAAATTCAAACCTAATCTTTTTACTTTTTGCATATGACAAAAGGAGCACACTTTGCTTTTCAAAAAAATCAAACCTAATCTTTTACTTTTTGCATATGACAAAAGGAGCACACTTTGCTTTTCAAAAATTTCAAACATAATCTTTTACTTTTTGCATATGACAAAAGGAGCACACTTTACTTTTCAAATTTTTCAAATAAAGACATCTTCCTTTTGCATAAGTCAAGAAAAGCATCAATCATTTTTGAAATTATTTAAATAAAATATGAACATGTGAAAGATGACAATCAATCATCTTTAATATTTTCAAAGTTCAAACCTTTAATCATGGCATGCACATGTGAAAGATGACAATCAATTATCTTTCAAAATATTCAAATTTAATTTTCAAAAAATATTAATGCACATGTGGAAAATGTATTTTAATGTTTTATGATAAAATATTAATTTTGAGCCTTAATCCTAATGTCGAATTTTGAGAGATTTACAACATTACTCTATGACTTTAATGTGAACTTGTTTCCTTCTTACTCATGTTTGGTTCTTTGATGTGCTTGACTCCATTGTGTGGACAACTTGAGTTTGAGACTCCTTCATTCTTTGAAATCATTTGTTATCATCAAAATCCACGTGTAGATATATAATTACACAAAACTTGAAATCTTAGGTTCAACAAAATTTATATGTGTGATTTAAAATTTCTATTTATTCCTTATATAAATAAAGAGAAATAACAAATAATTAAATTTAAATTTATTACCAACTACATTTACGAATACAATTATTTCAATAAAATATTATTTATTTATCAATTTAAATTTATTATGAAACATTAAAATCAAATAATAATATTTTATAAAAACCTTAGCATTTGATTTCTTTATAAAAATTATATCATTTTTTAAAAATAATTGCTTTATTAAACTAAGAAAATGTGTTCTGTACGTTGCTTTACTGTTAAGATTTGTCTCATGCGCTGCACAGTTTTAGTTTAAGGATTGTTTTTTTTTTTCACGTATTTATTGTTTCCAGCCGTACTTAGGAGCACATATAATAATAAATAATAAGATTTTAATTCTAAATGCTTTAAAACCGATTTAAGTCTATCTTACTATTTGATGTTAGAAATTATATTTTTTTTTTCTAAAAGTATTACATTATTAATCAAAAAATTTTCCTTAATTAAAATAATATTTCTATACACTAGGCAAACGTCCCTTGGACGTTGCCCAACTACTAGTATATATATAAATATATATAATGTAGCATTTTATGATCAAGAATATGGACAACATGATCTGCCATGTGGCAATTACTAGGTTGTGCCAAATTTTGTCTCTGGGAATTAATCTTCTTTCTTAAATTCTGATTAGATAACTAATACCATTTGGAACATTCGGTTGATCAACTTATCAGATGCCTTATATTAATTACCTGATCTTCATGAGTTTTTGCGCGTCAACCCGACATCTCAACAGTTGATGAAAGACAAGTAGAAATGGCCAAGCAAAGGCATCGGTCGGATTCCACAAACAAATAAAAAAGACTAGAAAATCGCAGCAAAGATTCTAATAATTAAGGAAAAATTTAGTTGCAAACACAATTGTATACTAATATGTACATTAATCTAATGTAATTGGTCATAAAATAAATTTTATTGAAAACGGTGCTAATTTAAATTTTAAATATCAAAGAATCAGTATTAATATGCGATTTTGAATGTACGTAACAAAACCCAATAATTAAATAACAGCTTGCACTTCATTTTGTTGTAATCTTTGGGTCAAACGACTCGAGCTTGTTCGAATGCTGAGGAAAAAAAAAAAAATCAGTTATTTGGCCGCCTGGCTTTTGGTGCTGTGTCACTTACGAGTTTTTTTTTTATTTTTTTGGGGGAGGGGGGGGACTATTTAAACCATAGAGATGAAGAAGAGGAACATGCAAGCAGGTCTCCTCCGACTGTGACATCTATTGTGTTTCTCCCCAAAACATGTTGGTGCCCTTAATTGGCTTCATTATTTGTTCATATTTCAGTATCCAAAGGGTCAACTCGAACTTGATTTTAACGTAAATTTGCTTTCAACATGACAAACAATGCACCGGGCCAATTCATGATTGTCTTATCTGCTGGAAAAGTTTGCGATTTTCCCGGAGAATCTAAGTCATAGCTAGCGGGAGATCTAGAATTTACATATCCCTTTCTCTATTTGAATTAAAATGCAATAATATATTTCTATTTTACGCATGATATTTCCCATAGATCACCGCAAATATTTGTAAACCAATATTATGATCATAAGGATTAAAGGTTTAATCAAATTAATATTCAACAATCTTAGAACTTTAGGATCTATAATTGGGTTTTTAACAATTGGTATAAGAGAATGGACCATGTCACGAGTTCAATTTGTGGATCAAGGGTAACTTATAGGCTAGATTAAAATGTCTTGGTATTATGTATGAGCATGATATTAAGTCATTGAATACTAATAGATAAGTAAAACTGACAAAAGAGAAATAGCTACTACCGAGTCCATGTTAATAGAGTGGGCCGTCGTGAATGTTGGATTCGGAAGCGTAGTTGAATGTTGATCATGAAGATTAAATGCTTAACCAAATTAGTATTCAATAATCATAGAGCTTTTGAATTAATAATTAGATATTTAACAATCGAACAAAATTATTTACTAAGATAAATATGGTTATATGTTAATAACTAATAGCTAATTAATTAGATCTATTCTGCAATTAACAAGTACGGTAGATCTAGATTCAGGCTGCATGCATGCATCGTCTCCACCCGAGATTTTGGTGGCCGGAGTATGGAATATCCCTAATTTGAAAAGTGTAGGTTGGGTTGGGGGTGTCCAATAGTACTTGAGGTTGTGGGCTTTGGGAATTCTAGAAATTGGCAACTGTTTTTGCAGAAAACGAAGATAATCGATTAGGATACACGTAGGAATCTTGCTTTTGTTTTGAGTATTTGCCAAACGAGGCTCGGAATCCCCTTTACCGAAAGAACAAAAAAAATTAAGCAAAAGAATATGAATTGAACCCTTTCTAAACAACAATGGCCAATGGACTGCTTTTCCCAAGATTACTAGCTTACTTTAGAAAGCGGGAACTCCAAAGCTGTAAGAAAACGAACCAAAAAAAGGCTGCAGAAAAGCATGAATTTAAAGAGATTCTAACTTCAAAACTATATCCAGCAAAGTCATAGTAAACAGCGAAAGTCTCGTATATTGTGGCGCTTTCTGTGTTGGATATCAAACTTTCCAACCCTTGTGAAATTTAATATCATCGTATTTCTGCAACTTGCAACAAAACAAATAATATTTTTTAAACTACTTTATATTATCTTTATATTTTGGTTGCTAATACTCTTTTCGTTATTATTAATTGACGGTAAAAGTTCATTTTTCTTATAGTGTTAGGACACGATCCTTGATGTTAAGAATTAGGAAATTAAACAGATCACAGGATAATGCCTTATGGGCATTGTGATTATCTACAAAAGAACAGCTAGTTAGAAAGAACATGACGAGCGACAATATCTAAATGTTCAGTACGTACCAAATTAATGGAAAGAAAAAAGAAAAAGAAAAAGGGGCCACTTTGCAACTTTCCACCTACCCAAGGCGACATTAACCAGATAAAGTTTGTAATATATGGAAGACATATATATTATCTTGGGTAAATTCCGCTAAAGAACATTTACTGATTCTCATTTTGTAAGTATCCTATGACAATTGATGCAAAGACAGCTAAGAATCTCCTTTGAAAAAGGCCTAAGTACTATGTACGTAATACAGGGGCATAATGCTGAGATTAAAGTGATGCAATCCCAAACACCAAAGCTACATGGACACAAAAAAACAAGGAGGATCGATCGTACGACAGGCATAAGATTAAAAGGAGATTCCAATTACAAAAGAAAACGGCTAACTGTGAACACAGACAAAGTCTCCTTAGGAAGCACTCCACTTGCATGTAGATTCTCTAACTAAACTGATCTTGATCACCATATAACGCCCACCAAAGAATTTGGATATTTGCCCTAAACGAGCACTGTTTGCACTTTGGATTATTAGGAATATTATAATGGAAAGAAAAAATCTAGTTTTAAGTATAACTGCATAGTAATATGTGTATTAATTTAATGTGATTGGTCAAAAAATAAATGTTACTGAAAATAATGTTAATTTAAAATTTAAATATAAAACAATAAATATTAATATGCAGATTAATACGTGACTTTACTTATATGTATGTACGTAGCAAAACTCTAATGTATATATAAAGATAGTTATGAGCAGTCTTGTCTCACATTAATTGAAGTACTGATTCTTAACTTATTTTCTTCCATGGTAGGTGAAGAGAGATATATAGTACTACTGCCGCGTGTATTTTGTCTCAACTCTCAAGTAAACACCAAATTAATTGGTTTGTGCTGCAAATTAACTTCATGTGAATTAATTATGTTGCACGCAATCATGCATGGGATCCTTGTCCTAAAGGATGACACATACTACCTTAAATTTCACCTGCAAGCTAGCTAGCTTCACGTGAATTAAACCTCCTGCATGCCAGATTCTACTTGCACATGTGCACTAAAATCAAAGCATCAAAGCCTACCTTTCAACTGCATGCAGATATGAATTTGACGGTATATATGTATTACATTTTAAAGATCATATAATTCCTTTGAGATTTCTAGACAATGCTGCCCAAGTGCTTCTTTAACACTCAAAGAATCGTCCTAGCTAGTAGCTAGCATCAGGCCCTCAAGACCATATAATTACGTACGTACCATCTGTTAAAGTGATCACACGGGCCACGGGGCATCTAGTTTTAGGTTTGCTTATTAAAGGGTGGACACGAAGCTGGCCAAGGAGTCCTACGGTTTGGAGAAAGAATATATCTTCATAATACATGATGGATTTCATAATATTTAATCGAACTCATACTGTCCACATACAACATCAAATATTGTGTGGACGATGGAAGAAATTCTGGAAGGACGGTCTTAGTGATAATAAGTATGCCAATAACTTGGTATTCAATATAAACTAGGCTATCATAGGTCTTGATCATACATTAGATTAAATTTATGACTCATAATGCCTACATTTACATGATTGCCATTAATTTTAACCAATATGTCATTAATGCCTTGTATATCTAATAGATTACTCTCACGCTTTTCCGATCTTTGCTTGCCTAACTATATAATTATGAAAAAATCTATTCATTATCTTTTTTATCATCATTATTTCATCACTTTATAATATAACATTAAATGATTAGTTTACATGTGAAATATAATAAATAGTCTCTAATTATTTAATACTATATAATGAGATGATAAGAGAATGATGAGTCATGTTTACTACTCATAGACATGGATTGGAAGATTCACAAGTGCATGATTAGTACCACGAGTACTAGCCTGATCATCAAAACAGCTACTGCATGTCATCTCAAAACAATAACAAAACCAAATTAAATACCCGATATATTGTTTGAAGGATCAAAGCAAAAGTATTTCACGTAAAAAAATGTCTACTTCCTAATTAATATTAATATATTCTATAATATTGTCTATGGTTTTTGAACCCTAAAACAAGCAAGCTTTCTACCTCTCATGTGCATAATGCATGTGCCATTTTCACGATCTCACGAGAAGCAAGTCTATTAAAAGCAGAGCCCATGTAAAAAAAAAAAAAAAAAAGATTGAAACCAACTGTGCATGTGATTCTTAGCCAGGCTGTCTCTTTCTTTCACCGGCGTGCATCCGCCATGTTACTCTCCCACGCACGGTCCATAGATTTAAACCCTAACCATGTTCTAGGTCAAAAGTTTTAAAAGTCAACAAACTAACTCTTGGTTGTTCATCACCTACTCCCCACTACCTTATAAGCTCCTAGAATGGACCACCACCACCTTGCCATTGCAAAGTGACCTGATATATTTCTTACAGATAATTATTGGCAATAATATTAATAATGGGTGTGGAAAAAATGGTCCCTCGAACGTTATCGGTGTTTCTAACTAAAGGCAAAGAATTTGAGTACTTTTAAAGCTGTTTCTGCTAATGGCACCGAACATATATATATGTATATATATAATATATGTATGCAGATCGAAAAACCGGATAAGATTTAGGAGTGCACCAAAATGTTATGTTATTTCTTTAATGAAGCTTATGAAATATTAAATTAAAGCAAACAGAGAGGATATAATTAAAGACGAATCATCGGCTGCAATATGCAACTCTTTCTCCTTTGGTATAGACTATCTGTCGGGACTGGAGTACTACTCCTGGTTTTTTATTTTATTTTTGGAGGGGGAACAGATAAAAACATAGTAAAGACAGCCAGCCGCGGCCTCCTTTTCATATCATTTATCTTCTTTCCTCTGTTATTTTTTTACCACTTTCATCTGTACTTTGTTACTACCGTTTCAGTTGATGTTAAATCAGGCAAGGTCTTGATCAGCTCTAAATTATATTATTCGACCATAGCCTATAAACATTTTGAAAAGCTACGTCAGCGACGAATCTTAATCTGACACAACTTATTGAAATAAAATATACAAATATTTACATCTTGGACGGCCTACCTAAAACAGAAAAAAATAAACATAAAAAAAAAAATCCTTAATACTTTTGGCCAAATTAATATTATATATCATGCTGAACAACAAATATTTCATTCCAAAACATGATATTGTCTATTCACTTCGTTACCCAATATTGACTCCAGTAGGTCCAAACTGAAATTCGAGGATATTTTTTTTCCTCCTTCGCATGTGATCAACATTTAAGAGCTAGAGGTGCATGACGACGTACGGTGCTCGAATTTGATCATTCACGTTCTAGTTATGAGTTCCAACCATATAACTTCCGCATTTATATATGTCAGCCTATTCATATTTGAGTAATTAATTTTACAAGTCCCGAAAAAACTATGTGACCAATATAAGAATGATAATTTCAATCTAAGAATGAATATATAATCTTTCCAACAAATTAAAGAAGCCAGGAGAGCAAGAAAATTTAACTAAAATAAATGGGATAAAAAAAATGAAGTCAACCATTAGAAAAAGAAAGTCATTTTGTACATGTATGAGCTGTATGAAACAAATGCCCCATTAATCTCTTCTACCTAATCTTTTCACTCTCCATGCCAGCAACACCAACCCAACAACCTTTTTTTTCTTCCTTTCTTTTCCAACTTTTCCTACACATGCTAATTCAAAGCTTCCTTCAAATAAAGCAAAGCATTTAACAATGGTAAAGAGCCCCTCCTCAGCTTCCAAGTGTCTATTATGCAGCCAACCAAACCCAACCAAATATCGCAACTACCATCACCAAATCCACCTTCTCTTTTTATGTACACAAAGCCCAAACCTGAAGCAAAGAATATCAGGCTGCACGCAAAGATTGCATTTTTCCACCCTCATTTAGTAATAAAAAAATTAAAAAAAAAAAAAAACTAAAAATAGAACCCCTTTTAAGAACAAGATTTGATCAATCCCAAGTTGTACAGATTCCTTCTCACTAAGCTCCCAAGTGATAACAACACGGCCCCACCGACCCCTACCGCCTGCTCTTCACTTTCTGCCTTTTTGGAACAAGGCAATGGAAATTCCTTAACTTTCAAACTACTCAATCCGATTCTCTGCCTAACAGCTTCTATCAGTTTTGGGTCCGCAGGGTTCCCAATTGCATCAGTCACATAAAAGATGTTCAGAGCCATGTTCCTTTGCGTCGATACCTCGGCTCTCGTCACGTTAAGCCCATTTTCTCGGAACGTTCTTGTCACATCCGCCAAGAGCCCCTGCCTATCCGCCGCAAATAATTCCAGCAGCACTCCCTACAATAGTAAATGAAAAACTTTTAACATTCTGCAGGCTCATAAAAGCGCATATAAAACATGAACAATTGAAAATGAAATGAATAGAACAATACCTTCGACTCTCTTCTTTCGATGGCAGCCTTTAGACACTGGATCACACGTTGCCTTTCTGGTTCAGAACTAATTGGGGTCCCATCTCTGTGCCTAATGTAAAATTCCTGCAACGAAAATTAACCAAAAACTCAACGGTTTTGAAGAGAAAGAAGATGCTAATTGGGAAATAAATGCAGTTGCCAAGAATAAATATATTTCTATATTGTAGGTACCAGAAATGCTGCGTCTCCCGCAGTTTTAACAGTAGCATGGAAAACAACATACTCCATGTCTGTCAGCGTGCAAACAATATCAAAGAGAAGCTTGGTCCGGTCCTTGCACTGAACATTCACGACCGAGTAACCCCTCTCGGCCCAATTCTGAACCGTTACAACCGGGGAATCGGAACCCAAATTGAAAATCGGCTTCTTCTCATAGTCGCGGTCCGCGAACATCATCTGATGCAGTCTCCTCTCGGTGTGCGTGACCACCATAGAAACAGAGGTCTTGGCGCTCCGAATGTCGTTGTCACCTTTGAGTAC
Source organism: Carya cathayensis (assembly GCA_011037825.1). Taxonomy (NCBI): domain Eukaryota; kingdom Viridiplantae; phylum Streptophyta; class Magnoliopsida; order Fagales; family Juglandaceae; genus Carya; species Carya cathayensis. Next base: position 264,096 of record QGSO01000495.1, on the reverse strand, counting down.
GTTCCTTAGACGTGCTTCGATTCGGTCTATTTTTTGCGCATCCTCAATTGGACACCCCGAGTTGCAGTCCTTCACGTATATGAGCGATGCGATTCGGCCATTGTGGGTCCAGACTTTGGCCTCCACTACGTTGCATTGGAGGTCAACCAGCACGGCAAATACCTCGGATAGCAGACCGACCCGGTCCGTCCCGTTTAGCTCCAAGGCTGTAAGGCCGTTATACCCGTTGGTTCGACCACTGTCAATGGTGCCCATGGACTGCCAAGAAAAGAACACACCAATCAATTTCAGTTCACATGTAAAAAAATAGAAATTAAAGGGGGGTAAAATTAAATGAGAAACCTACCTGTTCAATGTAGGCGATAACGCTCTCCTCCGTCAATTTGTTTCCGTTTTGATCAGTCACATGGAAAACTGTGGCCAAAGATGGTGAAAACGTTAACCCATGTGTCAGAATCTTTGTGGGAATGGCAATTATGGCATGGACATGTTCTTTAACTCGGAAAAAAGGGGGAAGATGCAACGTAACAAAATCGGTGTATGAAAGCAAGGACACCATTAATTCATCGAGAAAGAGAAACGAGATTTTTCTTACCATCCATGAACCATCTTCCATCGAACGAAATGTAAGCCTTCTTTATGGAAAGGTTCAGATCGGTGAGAACCTGCACGGCCTCCAATAAAATTCCATGTCTTCTAGCGCTATCGACCTGTTAATCAAACAAAAGCGGAAACGACGATTTAGTCACTTTTTTTTTTTTCTTCTTTTTTCTTTGGAAATTAAAAGCGTGCTTTTGAGGGTTTCGTGGTAGGCTTACCGTAACCACAGTCGCAGTTGGGCAAACGGCATTGTCGATCACGACCCTGCGCAACAGTGAAAAGGTCAAGTCAGACACATACTTCTTTTTTGTGAGATTTTGAATTTCAGATAAACGGTAGTCTTTGAAAGACTGAAGACGTAAGAATTTTCAGCGTGAAGAAAGGGCAAGGAAAAGTCAGAAAAAATTTAAAACAATCGTATTCACAAATTATTAATTCTTTCTCTATGGAAAATTGGTTGAAAAAATGCGTGTCGCAAGGCTTGAGTGTTTGGGAATGATTTTCAGGAACTTCATGAAGAGAAGGACACCAGGAAGAGAGCTGAATCTCTAACGTGTTGCTTAAGCAAGGTTTTCTAAAAGGGAAAGCAGAGAGTCCCAAGTTCAAATTGCCCGTACCAGGTTATCAAAGGTATATATTTAACTTAAAAATGTGCAAAAAATAAATAAATCAAACCGAAATCAAGAGGAAGCTGAAAGGCCAATAGCCTGAATGAGCCATAAGCAGTGACAAAAAGAACCGATCCCCAAGGCAGACAAAGAAATCATCGCAAAATCTCAATGAGAGACAAAACCGGACGGAAAATTGAACAAAAATTTCAAAATTAGAAACCCAAATAAAAAAAAGGCAACTAGCTGGGTGCGTATCATAGGTGTATGATCGGGAGTGAACAAAGAGGCAAAAATCCAGACCCAGAGACTGGAATTCAAAGAAGAAAAAGGAACTGACCTGGGAGTGTTCATCCGAATCACAAGCTTTTCGTATTCATCCACACAAGGGGACCTCTCCATCCCTTTCTCTTCTTTCATTGATCACAGGAAAACAGAGCGAAAGACAAAGTACTGGAAGGTCAAAAGTCCCTGAAGAACCGCTTGCTTGAACACTGTAGTTGCGCCTTTAATATCAGCGTCCAAGAAACCTGTGTCTAAACTCTAAACGACGAGAGATTCGAAGAACCAGCAGAGCAAATTCCTCCCCTCCAAAAATACCGCTCTCTTTGGCTATAAGCGAACCAACGCCCAGATGCCAGACACCCCCAAATTCTCACTTCATCGCCCCCAAACCTTGGACCAATTCGCCATTAACAACCCCTACCAACCTCTCTCTCTCTCTCTCTCTGTGGAAGAGTTACTGAATCACTGATGTCTCTCTCTCTGTCGCAAGCGCAGAGCACGCCTTGCCCTTAACTCTGAGCCTCCGGGAGGAGGTATATATTTACGATTATTATTTTGTAGAAATAAATATATACGAATATCTTATGATTTTCAAACCACGCTTGATCCTCCAAGCAAAGGGTAACTAACGAGGCTCCCATATATAGGCGACCTGCCCGAGATTCTGCCCGCTCTAGCCAAATTTTTTTTGCTTTTCTTTTTTTCTTTTTTGTTTCGGCACTCCCTCCGTAATCCAACTGACCATTAAGCCACGTGCCTTCGGATCCCCTATGGCGGTGGTTCGAATGTCCAGCTCGGATGCCACGCGAGCTTCTCAAGCGTTTCTTTGCGTGCGTTAGAGGGAAAGGGGCAGCCCTTAAGTGCGATTCTTGATGAACGGGAAGGGTCATCCCACGTGGCTTTAGTGGCCCCCATCCTCATTGAGATGACTTAGTAATTACGTTCTGATTTTGCCGACGAAAATTATGATGCCTCACGTGATAACTGACAACCACCGCCGCGTATCGGCTTTGCTCCTGTCCACTGTTTGTTTGTTTCGGCCGGTTTTTCTTTCTTCTTTTGTACTTCTCGTTGTCTCCCTGATATTTGAACTTGCTTATAACCGTTTTATTCCCTGGCACTACCCTCGTGTCCCTTTGTTAAAACCTCCTGCTCTCCAGTACCAATAAGTAATTTAGCGCACCGGATTCTGTTTATGATGAGCAGCTGTATTGAAGAAGATTCGAATCCTATACGATCAAATCAAGTTGTGTTAATGAGTGGTATAATTGTATAAAGCATATTCCTCTGATACGTTAACGACCTGAGGGGACCAATCAGCCATTTCGGCTTCCAAAAGAGCTGCTTTACATTACAGCGTAACTGTAAGCAATCTCACCTACCTTATTAGCCTATTACTTGAATAATTTTTAAAAACACTAATATTATTTATAGTTATAAAATGTATAAATGTTATATAATTATTTTAAAAAATAATAGAATATATTATTAAAAATTAATTTTTTTATATAAATATTATATTTATTTATTTTTATACAAATAATTATACAGTACTTACACACTCACGATTGTAAATATAATTTCTCAATTTTTAATCTTACTATTTTTTTCTTTGTTCCTTTATTATCACTTGTCCTCTAGACATGCTTATGTCTTTCCAGATTGCATTAACGGCTTTTATTATTACTATTGTTATTGTTATATTTTTTTTCTCATGAAACTTTATATCTATTATTTTTATATCATATACTTGTTTTTATTTTTTTACTTTAACAAATATACGGTATATGGATAATGAATAAAAAAATTTAATTAATTTGATAAAAATTTTAAAAATTAAAACATGTGTGATATGCAGTATAAATAGCTAAATAGCAAAGCACATCTCCTCTTCACGAGTGCTCGATGCATGTACGTTTCATTAGTCATACAGTCATACCAGCCCTAATTGCCCATTTGCCCAATATTAGGGATTGTTTAGATATTATAAGTTCTTTAATATCATATAATCATTATAATTTTGTAAACTCTCACACAAAATATAATAAATAATTTAAAATTTTTTAAATTTTAAAATAAAAATAATATAAAAATTTAAATTTTTATAATATTTTTATTTAACTTTCATCTCATTTTAAATCAATTCATTGTCCAAACATCCCAACTTATCACTTACATACGTCTCTCATGCCCAACTTATTTGCCAATTTCGGTTAAAATTAAGCATGCAAAGAACATGAGAGAATGATAGATATGTTCTGATAACTAATATGACTCAAATACACGTTCATTACACCGTTTTCGTATAAACTTAAATACGAGAGAAAATTATATCATTAATGTATTTGGAATTTTTTTAAGTTTTTTTAAAATATATTTTTTAACATTTTTAGACAAAAAAATTACACAATTTTATGATAATTATTTTCTTAATTATTAAATAAAAAATTTTTGAACCATCAAATCCAACATACAGACTGAACGGCGCACTATATTTTTTCTTTTTTAATCGGCCCTTAGTTCCGCTTTGGTTAGTGGTGTTACGTTCTTAGAATCTTAGGCCCCGAGCCCAGAACTTTTTAAATCTTTTCATCCTCAAGTGCTGGCGGGAAGATCACCAAATCCCCGCCAAATTGGACGGTGGTGGGTCCATTTGTTCGACGTGGAAAGTACGCTGGCTGGCGAAATATTCGAGAGGGAAAAAACAGTGGATCTTGGCACGGAGGAGAAGAAGGTTGTAAAGTACGAGGAGAGGGTCGGAAACGGAAAGCAAAATAAGATGCGACGCGTAGATGACAGCTAGGACGTCGGTCGGTGGGGCCAGTGATGCAACATAACTTTGAATCTCCAATTTTCTTTTCTTGGGTCTTCCCTCTTGGTATTGCCTCCTTGACCGTTAAGACTTTGGCGCCAAGGTCGAAAAGCGAGATTCACGTCGGGGCGGGAATTTTGGGGAGAGAGGGTGGGGATTCCATACAGCGGCGCCGCATAGCTTTCTGCGAGACACTCGGGGCAGGTTTTCTGTACAGGGTGATTAAACGTACGTTTTTTTATTAAACTAATGATTACTACAACTAATCCAAATTCAAACCAAAAAATTATTACATGTTTTTGTGGGAATGGGTTCCCGTCCTTCCTGCCTTCGTGATTCAGTCGCTGGTTTTGCATTTTCAAAGCCACGCCTTGGGGTCAAAGCATCCGGCATATGACTTTGACCAACTATAACCGTGGCTCCACAGCGTTTGCGTCTCTCTCTCTCTCTCTCTCTCTCGATAAAGGTTTGGTCTGTCCGTCTGTGGAAATTTCAGGACGTGTTTTTATTATAGTTTTAGTAATTTATTAATTAATAAAAAATAATTTTATCATATTAATGATTTAATCATTTTATTTAAAGAGTGCGTGACATCGATTTTGAATGTCTCACATGGTCATACTACAATCCTTCCCCAAACAAAATACGTTAAAAAAAAACCGGGTTTGAAAATTGTAATGCTATGCTTCGTGAACCCGATTTTTTATCTGCTCTGCTTCGTAAGGATGTCAATGATGACGCGGTCCAACTCAGAAATGGAACGGGTTCTGTGTCGGATCGGTGATTGCGACTTGACGGCCCCCGTGTGATCACTATCGGACGGTTCACAAAAGAGCAAGCACGGGGTGATGCAGGGGCCAGGAGGCCGAACAAGAAGCCCAGGGAAACGTAAACACGAAGGAAAGTCGCAGGTCCCCTGTCTTGCCTTGCAAGTTTTGCGTTCCAACTGCTCTGTTTTTTTAAGCATTCTGGAAACGGTACCGAGTCAATCTGACTTTAGTGTCGTGTTTTAAATTCTCGCCTTTTCCACATTCAAATTTAATTTAGAAGACAATGACTAAAATCGTTGACTCACAGACCAATCGTGTCATACCAAATTTAGGTTTCTAGATGCTTATAGATATTTAAGAGCCTTGATGGACCCTTTAGATCATTCTCATTGGCTTAGAGATGTTGGTTAAAATTTAAATTATTTATATAAAAAAGACTCATATTAGATTGGGTAAATTTAAAACATTTTATATTTTTACTACAATCATTAGTTAAAAATAAAAGATCACTTTTATTCACCAAAAATTAAAACATTACTTTCTCACTTTTGCACTTTTATTTCTACACTTTAATTTCACCAATTAAAATATTAAAATATTCAACATTTTCATTTCAAATGATTAAATGACATTTGAAAATATGTTTTTTTAATATTAATTTAATTCTAATATAACTATTAATAATATTAAATTGGTAGAATTATAAAATGTGATAAAAATAATTCTTTTTAAGAAAATATTAATTTAAAAATATTTTTTTATTACATAGAGAATGAATGGCTAATCCAATATAGGAATTGAATTTAAATAAAATAGACAAATGCAAATAAGAGTTGATATGGCTAAATTTAAAAATGAATTTGACTAAACCAATGAGAATGCTCTTAACCCATCTTACAATCGGGGTATATTTGTCATTTGATAAACAAGAATTGGCCAATAAAATTAGGTAATTGTTGTCGAATATTAGGTAAAAATTTTGCCCACTAATAAATATGCATGAGGGTACCTAGGGTTTGACACGTAGCCAAGATTAAGATGTAAATTACAGAGCTAGGGTTTGAAATCTCCAATCAATCAATCCCAATGGAGTCTAGATATTTGATTGCTTGAGTGGAAAAACAAGCAAATTATGATTGAAGAAGCAACCATTTTTGTTAAAACATTATACGTAGCAAAATGTTTTAATGGAAATAGCATTTTTCTCGATAGTTTCAAGGTTGCAACATCGCCATCAAACACATCGCAACAGTTCTAATTAACATCAAGTCTGCCATCAGATGAATGATTCTTGTAAGAATGAACTTCCATTGTGTAGTGAATTTAGATTGACTCTGACCTGTCTAAACGCTTTCAAGCTGTCCATGATGTGGAGATGTCGAAAAATCTTCTCCTAAAGGTTTGGGAAAGTGCCAATACACTATAATAGCTATGTCTAGACATATTGAATATGTGAGCCTGTATCAGTATGATATGTGACGTACAAAACAAAAATGTTCTGTTCGACTTGGAACAGGAAGAAGTAGGAGCCCTAACGGACTATGATTCCTTATTAAAGTCGAAGTTTTTTAAGGCTGCAAGTAACCTCGTCCCTTTACACGCGGTATTTTCTATTGCCTTTTCGCCTTTCGGTTTGTGCAAAGCCATCACAGAGATGTCATTGCAAGGAGTTCAGCCAGCTGGAGAACACCAAAATGAAGAGACTTGCAACATGGTGAATGGCGATGAGTTTTCGACAGGAGGTGAGGAGGGGTTGCCATTATGGGTCTTTTGACTTCCTGAGAGCTGAGAACATAATCTATATCCAACTCGGCAACTTTTCAGACACCAAGAGGGAGGAAAACGTATTGCCCATTGATTTCACCAAATCCCCATTGTTAAATTTGCTGTTCATGATTGGATTTGCCGACCAAAAAAAAACTGACAATACTGAACTGGGAAAGTCAATCGTCAATCGTCATTTCCTTAGACCCCATTGATTACTTAATTGAGACTTTGACACGATTGGAATATATGTGACCCTAATGATGCTGTGTTTTTCCAAACCTGAAATACAATGCAGGTGGACGGATACAGCTAATTTGCATTATTAAACTCCATCATTTTCAAAGCAATAGAATCTACACTGATATTTTCCTTTTCACCCGTCTCCCAGATATGTTTTACGTAATTAAAGGATTAAATCAGTCCGCAAACGATTTTCAAATTTGCAGCGCTCTTGGAGCTATGCACATTACGCACACATATGTATATGGTTGGCCGCCACACTCCAAAACTTCTTTACTGCCCTGCCAACCAATAGATGTGATATATTCCAACTGGTACAATACATTTCACACATACTGCACGAGGTACATCGTTATCATGAATGTCACATACTGCTGACTGCACAAGAGCATGCGAAGCTGCATGGGGCCAATGCACGAGATCCGGTTGGTGCCGCACATGCACACAGATTTGCAAGCTCCCTAACTTCAATCACAAATTTTTTTTTTTTTTTTTTTTTGGAGATGATAGCTTACCATTCATCTACAACTTATCAATAAATTAATATTTTTTTAAATTTCAAACCTCTCAAATCAAAATCAAAATTAGCATAAATATTTAAAAAAATATTATTTTTTTGGAAGGTTGTAAACAAATTGTAAATGGGTAGTTATTTTATCATTTTTTTTTCTTAGTTTTAAGTGCTTTGAGAGCATTATCATTGGTGTTGAATCTAAGATTTCAAGTTTTGTGTAATTATATATTTACACATGGATTTTGATGATAACAAATGAATTCATAGAATAAAGGAGTCTCAAGCTCAAGTTATCTACACAAATGGAGTCAAGCACATCAAGAAACCAAGCATGAGCAAGAAGGAAACAAGTTCGCATTAAAGTCATAGAGAAATATTGTAAATCTCTTAAAATTCGAAATTAGGATTAAGGCTCAAAAATTAATATTTTATCATAAAGCATTAAAATACATTTTCCACATGTGCATGAATATTTTGAAAATTAAATTTGAAAATTTTGAAAGATAATTGATTGTCATCTTTCACATGTGCATGCCATGATTAAAGGTTTGAACTTTGAAAATATTAAAGATGATTGATTGTCATCTTTCACATGTGCATGTTTTATTTGAATATTTTCAAAAGTGATTGATGCTTTTCTTGACTTATGCAAAAGGAAGATGCCTTTGTTTGAAATTTTTGAAAAGTAAAGTGTGCTCCTTTTGTCATATGCAAAAAGTAAAAAGATTAGGTTTGAAATTTTTGAAAAATGAATGATGATGTTTTTGACATGTGAATCTTTTTAAATTTGAATATGAAGTCTCATATGCCTATAAATAGATCATTTGAGAGCTTCACATTTACAACACCAAGAGCATACAACTCTCATTCAAAGCTTTCATTCTCTCTTCTCTAAGCATTGAGCCTTAACTCTTGTTCATTTTGAGAGATATAGTTTGTACTTGTATTGTTCTTATTTCACTCATTGAGTAGTGTTTTCTGATATCCTACCCACTATCAATTCTTGTATCAGTAAAAGGGTGTGTACAACCCTTGTGCGTGTAGAAAGTGTTCTAGACAGGGAATCGTTGAATCACCACGTGTAAGGTGATTGCAAGTGTAGAGGGTGTTCTACACGGATCCTTTGTAGCGGTGTTGTTCAAAGGTGTAATAGGTTTCTATCTCCACCTGAAGGAGATTGAATAGTGAATTCGGGGATCCTCAAGGAGTAGCTTGAGGCGAGGACGTAGGTAGTGGGGTCAAACCTCGTTAACATACTGAGTTTGCTTCTCTCTTACCCTTACTCTTTATATTTATTGTTGTTTCATATTTTGTTTATATTTTATATTGTATATTTGATTTATAATTGTTATTTTTTTTAAATACAACTCAATTCACCCCCCCATCTTGTGTTAGTCATCTGAGCAACAATTGGTATCAGAGCTAAAGCTCTATTATAAGATTAATTATTTTTTGAGTTAAGATCTTATGGCTAACATTGCAGCTTCATTTGGTGAAAGTCAATCTAGCAGTCGGCCTCCACTCTTTTGTGGAGACAATTACTCATTCTGGAAAGTTAGAATGAGAATATTTCTTCAGGCTCAAGGTCGAGAAATCTGGAAATGCATTGTAAATGGACCTTATATTCCAACAAAAGTGGTTGACGGAGTAAAGGTCAAAAAGGAAGAAGAAGAATTTAATCGTAAAGACGATAGACTTTATACTTTGAATTTAACTGCTATGAATTTATTATATAATGCTCTCAATGGTAATGAGTTTAATAGAGTAATGACTTGTGCTACGGTAAAAGAAATTTGGGATAACTTTGAAGTTACTTATGAAAGAACTTCTCAAGTTAAGGAATCAAAAATTTATATTCTTACTCATGAATATGAAATGTTTAAGATGAATGATGATGAATCTATTTCTAGTATGCACACTCGTTTTACTGACATCATAAACAGCTTGACAGCTCTTGGCAAATTTTATTCCAAAATGGAAATGGTAAGAAAAATTCTCAACTCTCTACCAAAACGTTGAGAATCAAAAGTGACAGCGATTCTTAAAGCTAGAGACCTCAAGAACCTCGAAGTGAATGAACTCATCGGGTCACTTATCACCCATGAGTACACATTGAAAAGAGGAGAAGAAGAAGGAAAGCCAAAGAAGAGCTTGGCGCTTAAAGCTGTTCCTCATAAAAGTGAAAGTGATGAAAATGAGGAAAATGACGATAAAAATAAAGAAGTTGCAATGATAACAAGAAGAATTCAGAGATTCTTAAAGAAAAATAAAACTCCTCCGAGGAAATCCTTCAAAAAGTTTTCCAAGAAAGATTCAGGTAAAAATGATACTTTAATTTGTTATAAATGCAATAAGCCTGGTCATATCAAGCCAGATTGTCCTCTGCTAAAGAAAGATCGAAACAAAGGCAAGTGAAAGCTACATGGGATGATGATTCAAGTAGCTCAGATAGTGAAGCAAACAATGAAGAATCAGCAAATCTCTGTCTTATGGCTAAAGATGACATTGAGGTAACAAATTTTGATAATATTGAAAATCCTTCATATGAAGAATTGCAAAATGTTTTAGAAGAGATATATGAGGAATTTGAAAAATTGGGTATCAAATATATTGCTTTGAAAAAGAAAAATTATTCTTTAACAAACGAAATTGATATTTTAAAAAAAAGAAAATATTGTTTTGAAAGATGAAAATCTTGAGTTGAAGAAGAAGAAAACTGATTTAGAAAATATTATTGAAAACTTTACGAATGGAAAAAGAAATTTTGAAAAACTTCTTGGTAGTCAAAGATGTGTTTTTGACAAAGCAGGCTTGGGATATATGCCAAAACAAAAATTCAAACCTTATAAAACTTCTTTGATAATCCTTCTACATCAAAGTCTAATATTCAAAATTCTTTTCGTAATAATTTTGTCAAAAAGGGATACTATTATAATCACTCAAGTTCTTCATATATGCCACATGCTATTTGCAATTTTTGTAATAGAAATAGTCATAATTATCATGCTTGTCCTATTAGAAGAAAGCATACAATGACTATTAGGGGCATATAGTACCTAAAAATCTTGTTTCTTCTAATACTAATAAATAAAGGACCCAAAGAACTTGTGCACCAAGAAAAATCATTTTAATTGTTTTTATAGGTATGCATGAAGTCCTCCACAAGCAAAAACAAATGGTTTTTAGATAATGGATGTTCAAGACACATGACGGGAGATAAGACTAAGTTCTTTGATCTAAGATCTAAAGAAGAAGGACACGTGACATTTGGAGACAACTCGAAAGGGAAGATCGTTGGAATAGAAATCCATTGATGAAGAAACATGAGGTATAAATAATACAGAAAGTCTCAATCTCAACAAAAAGAACACAATAGAGGAAGTCCAACATGGAGACATCAGGAAAGATCATCAAAATTTAATACGAGATGCAACCAAACAGTGAAAATTTGTTAAAGATCATCCAGTGGAACAAATTCTGGGAGAACCTTCACAAGGTGTAAACACTCAATCATCTCTTAGAAATATTTGCAATCATACTACTTTTCTATCTCAGATTGAACCTAAAAATATTGATGAAACACTTCTTGATGAATCTTGGATTCTAGCTATACAAGAAGAGCTTAATCAATTTGAAAGAAATGATGTTTGGACACTTGTTCCTAAACCCAAAAATCATACTATTATTGGAACAAAATGGGTTTTTAGAAACAAGAAATATGAGTCCGGAGTCATTACTAGAAATAAGGCTCGACTTGTAGCCCAATATTACAATCAAGAAGAAGGAATCGATTGTGATGAGACATATGCACCAGTCGCAAGATTCGAAGCTATTCGAATTCTACTTGCATATGCTTGTTATAAAGATTTCAAACTTTTTCAAATGGATGTTAAAAGTGCTTTCTTAAATGGTTTTATAAATGAAGAGGTATATGTTGAGCAACCTCCAGGTTTTGAAAATCATATTTCTCCAAATCATGTTTTCAAACTCACAAAAGCACTATATGGACTCAAACAAGCTCCTAGAGCATGGTACGAGAGACTCAGTGGTTTCTTGATTAAAAAGGATTTTTCAAAAGGAAAAATCGACACAACTCTTTTCATTAAATACGAAAATGATGATATTCTTTTGGTTCAGATTTATGTTGATGATATAATATTCGGTGCTACTAATGAAAATATGTGTCAAGTTTTTGCTAAGACTATGCAGGATGAATTTGAAATGAGCATGATGGGAGAACTTACATTCTTTCTCGGATTGCAAATTAAGCAAGTAAAAAGTGGGACATTCATCAATCAATCAAAATATATTAAGGAATTGCTGAAAAAGTTTGGGATGGAATGTGCTAAGGAAACTGGAACACCAATGAGCCCATCTTCTAAACTTGATAAAGATGAATCCGGTAAGCCAGTTGACTCGAAGGTATATCGAGGTATGATTGGTAGCTTATTATATTTGACAGCCAGTAGACCAGATATTATGTTCAGTGTGTGTTTATGTGCACGTTTTCAATCATCTCCAAAAGAATCTCATTTAATTGCAGTTAAGCGCATTCTTAGATATCTTAGTGGTACAATTAAGCTAGGGTTATGGTACCCTAAACACACATCTTTCGATTTAATCAGCTACAGAGATGCAGATTATGCTGGTTGTAAAATAGATCGAAAAAGCACTAGTGGAGCATGTCACTTCTTAGGTCATGCATTAGTTTCCTGGTTTAGTAAAAAATAAAATTCTGTTGCACTATCTACTGCTGAGGCAGAATATGTTGCTGCGGGTAGTTGTTGTGCTCAAGTTCTTTACATAAAGCAACAACTTGAAGATTTTAAACTCATGTATAATCACATTCCAATCAAATGTGATAATACAAGTGCTATAAATCTTTCAAAGAACCCAATACAACATTCTAGAACTAAGCATATTGAAATAAGATATCATTTTCTTCGAGATCATGTGCAGAAAGGCGATATAGTACTAGAGTTCACAAACACACACGATCAGTTAGTAGATATATTCATAAAACCTTTATCAGAAGATAGATTATGTATGATTAGAAGAGAAATATGTATTATGCATATTATGAATATCTCTTAAAAGATAGATCAGAGTTCATAAAAATGGAGAGATATTTTTTAATTTCTTTTACATAAACTTGAGGTTCTTAGCCTCATGTTTGAGACGCTCATTCTCTTCATAAAATATCATATCATCCTTATCCATGGGAACTGGTAAGCAGAATGAAGAATCCAATAGAGATTTCAACTGTTTATTATTCTGTCAAATGATTCATTCCCTTGTGTGAGACTCTTGAACAATTCGTTGAAATTCAACAATTTGTTCTTTAAGTCTTTCAACCTCATGGTTTTTGCCTTGTATCCGCTGGGAAAAAGCAACAATAGAGGATGAGTAGCGAGTCCCGAGACTCACCAAGTCGTAGATAGCATCGGAGTCTGACTTATTAGCCATACTATTATTTTCTTGCTGCAACATGGCACCAATGGCAGCTGCAGAAAGGACAGGAGGTTGAGGTGCTGAATACCTCATGGATGCATCTAGAGGAATGTTAGAAGAATGAGCCATGGAGAGAAGAATTGAAAACTTAAAGCGAGAATGTTGAAGGAATGCAGATGAGTTATAGAGATAAGAAGAAAACTTGATGCGGATTGGATGAACTTTAAGACTGATTTTATAGAGATAGTATAAAGAACAAGACGAGCTATCATCCAAGTCAAAGAGCAATGTGATTTTTTCCCGATCGGTGAAAATGACATTTTTTAGAAACTCGGAGCCTTCAATCTCGTTTGTCAACAACATCAGGCGATTTTTTCAAATCTCCAGCCACACTTGTCGGGTCACGGACGGATCCAATTACTATTCTACAGTGTCTACAATACACCGTTTTCTTCAGACCATTTATTTGCTGCGGATCCTTTTTAATGATGCCAAAAGGGGGAGAAGTTTTAGACTAGAACATTAACATTGTTTAAATTGCTAAACTTGTTATATATGCTTGGAATTATATTTATATTTTTGCTTGAAAAACTAACGCACATTCTCAGGGGGAGCTTAAGTATTAATACAGGCTTCAGGTTCTATCAAGTATTTGTCATCATCAAAAAGGGGGAGATTGTTAAACCTAAGGTTTCAAGTTTTGTGTAATTATATATTTACACATGGATTTTGATGATAACAAATGAATTCATAGAATAAAGGAGTCTCAAGCTCAAGTTATCTACACAATGGAGTCAAGCACATCAAGAAACCAAGCATGAGCAAGAAGGGAGCAAGTTCACATTAAAGTCATAGAATAATGTTGTAAATCTCTTTAAAATTCGAAATTAGGATTAAGGCTCAAAAATTAATATTTTATCATAAAGCATTAAAATACATTTTCCACATGTGCATGAATATTTTGAAAATTAAATTTGAAAATTTTGAAAGATAATTGATTGTCATCTTTCACATGTGCATGCCATGATTAAAGGTTTGAACTTTGAAAATATTAAAGATGATTGATTGTCATCTTTCACATGTGCATGTTTTATTTGAATATTTTCAAAAGTGATTGATGCTTTTCTTGACTTATGCAAAAGGAAGATGCCTTTGTTTGAATATTTTGAAAAGTAAAGTGTGCTCCTTTTGTCATATGCAAAAAGTAAAAAATTAGGTTTGAAATTTTTGAAAAGCAAAGTGTGCTCCTTTTGTCATATGCAAAAAGTAAAAAGATTAGGTTTGAAATTTTTGAAAAATGAATGATGATGTTTTTGACATGTGAATCTTTTTAAATTTGAATATGAAGTCTCATATGCCTATAAATAGATCATTTGAGAGCTTCACATTCACAACACCAAGAGCATACAACTCTCATTCAAAGCTTTCATTCTCTCTTCTCTAAGCATTGAGCCTTAACCCTTGTTCATTTTGAGAGATATAGTTTGTGCTTGTATTGTTCTTATTTCACTCATTGAGGAGTGTTTTCTGATATCCTACCCACTATCAATTCTTGTATCAGTAAAAGGGTGTGTACAACCCTTGTGCGTGTAGAAAGTGTTCTACACAAGGAATCGTTGAATCACCACGTGTAAGGTGATTGCAAGTGTAGAGGGTGTTCTACACGGATCCTTTGTAGCGGTGTTGTTCAAAGGTGTAATAGGTTTCTATCTCCACCTGAAGGAGATTGAATAGTGAATTCGGGGATCCTCAAGGAGTAGCTTGAGGCGAGGACGTAGGCAGTGGGGCCGAACCTCGTTAACATACTGAGTTTGCTTCTCTCTTACCCTTACTCTTTATATTTATTGCTGTTTCATATTTTGTTTATATTTTATATTGTATATTTGATTTATAATTATTATTATTTTTAAATACAACTCAATTCACCCTCTCTTGTGTTAGTCATCTGAGCAACAATTGGATTATACAAATGCAAACCTATTGAGAAATTTAGCTAATAGGACTTGAAAATACTCTATTTTGGATTATCTAACTTCAAAATTTTTTATTTTTAGTTACAGTAAAATTAAGATTTACAATCAAATTTAATTGTTACGATTTCACATCTAAATGAATAAAAAATAATATCTTTATACACATACTCTCTTCCCTCTATTCTCCCTCCTCATTCTCATTTTTTCTCCTACATTATTTTTTCATATTATTTAATAAAAAATAATAATGTATTTTTATATAAACTCTTAATTTATAAAAAAATTAATAGAAAATAATTTTTTTTTAAAATTAATAAATTTATAATATTTTATTATTATTTTGTAAATTTTAAATAAAATAATTAAATGTAAAATTATGTTATATTATGTAAATTATATATTTACATTTAGATAATGTAAGGAGAATGCTCTGATGCCCTCAAAGTAGCCAATAAAGATCTAAATTTGACCATTCAGTCATCCCATTCTCTGTTAGCCTTGATTCTCAAACTGCTGCATTATATCACGGAAGGGGTTACAATAATTACATAGTACAGCTGGTCGGGTGGTGTTTATGGGCAGTGGGGTACCCATAATTTTGTATGCAACTTTTCTACTTCTACTTCTACTGTTAACCCTCTACTTCTGCCTAGAGTTTAGGGTTGCGTGTGTCTAGCGAGGTTATTTTAGACAGATATTTTGTGAACGGTAGTAAAAAAACAAAAAAAAAATAATAATAAATAATAATAGAGTTTCTCGTAACATTTGATCCAGCCACCTCGCCTCCATGCCTGCTAGTGCCCACATGGGGGGGCTACACGATGTTACAGTAAAGTTTGGCCCCTCCCCGTCATTTTTGGGTATTGGTGGTGGGCAGGTAAGCCAGGAAGACCCAACAGGGTTATATAGCTTCTGGTCTAAAATTGAGGTCCTTGCCCCGAAAACCTAGTCGCTATCTGCTTTAATTAATCTGTACGTAGCTTTTCGTCATCTTGCAATCATTAATTTTAACATTTGAACCGAGATCGGATTTGGAAGTGAATCCGGCCAGTAGGGCACCCTTTATTTCCTTTGCACCATGTGAGTGTTTGCTGAAATCATACACAAGTAGTTACATGATTTGACAACTTTAAGGTTCTCATGGCCGGCCAGCGGATGATATATAATTTGTTTGAAAAAGATAAAAAGTAATAAAAATGCCCTCACGTATGTTACTTAGAATGTGCACTCCTCGTATTTTTACATAGATATAATATAAAAATAATTTTATAAATTAACATAATTTTATTTAATATATTATATGTATTTATAATAATAAATAATTTTATTATCTAATGAATCCAATCAAGTCATATTAGTTTGTATGATTACTTTAAGGTAATCCTTTTGTATCTAGCGTATTTTCCATTTCCAAAACCACTAGCTCTTTCATTTCTATTTATACAATATTCACTTTTTAAGAAGTATGTTTGCCATCCTTCCAATTAACATCTTTCATAATCTTATTATATGATATTAAATGATTGAAAACTATTTATTATTTATTAATTACTTTCAAGTCATTTGATGCCACAAAAGAAGATGATGAGAAAATAATAATAACGGCTATAATAATTTTTTTTCACGTTTTAGGTGTGTTGGTGGATATACATATTTCCTAGCACTGCTTTGGTTTGGTCAGGTTTTATCCTTGTTTGCACTCTATCTTAGAGCATTTTCATTGGCTTAGCCAAAGTTGAAAGATGGCTAAAATTTGATTAATATGTGCAAAAAAAAAAAAAACCCCACATTGGATTGTGTATTGCTAAAAGAATTTAGATGTTAGTTACAGTCATTTACCAAATATAGAAGACTAGAGTAACTTCACCAAACATTAAAATGATACTTTCTCACTCCAAAATGTGATAAAAATAATACTTCAACAAACATTAAAATAATACTTTCTCATTTCAACAAATATAATTATTATTAACATTTGATAGAACTACAGAATGTGATAAAAATAAATTAAATAAAAAAATTATTAAATTAATAATATTTTATTATTATATAAAGAATAAATTGATAATCCAATAAGATAATTGAATTTAAATAGAACAGATAAATGCAAATTCATGTGATATTAACTAAAATTTTAAGACTTATTCACCAATCCAATAAGAATGCTCTTAAAGATGACACTAAATTCATCTGGCTGGGCCGGTGATATGCCCACTATTAGGCAGGCTCATTTAGATTAAGGTCATAGGCTTGGGCCCAATAATATCAGATTGTTATGATTTATTTTCTTTTAGTCGTCAAAACATATGCAATCAAATGTAGCTTTGTTTCAAGCCTAGCCCAAACGTATAAACACATCCAACCCAATTCTACGGCCTAGTTTTTAACGTTTGCCGATGGTTGTCCATGCATAGACTCCACTCCAGCGTATGCAATTGGTTTTCACGACAAAAGTGGCTGGCTCACGCCCTCTCGAAGGCCGAAGCTCCCAATGGGCCAACTGCAACAACAAAGTCCGGTAGCAGAAGAAGACACGACCCATATCCCCCACTCCTGTCTGGTATTCTCACCCATGGCTGGGCACCAACGATCTCTTGCTCCAGTCCTCCTATCTCAGACCTTCTGTGCCATAGCAAGGACCCGTTGCTGCCGGTCAGCCTCCCCACTGCGTGAGTCTCAGTCTCAAAGCTGCTAAGCTCCATTTCTTTTGGTTGGCGGCTTGATTCGATTGAGCAATTTTGGTGTGGATGAATGGGGAATGGAGTAGATGGTCTAGGAGGGTAATAAAGTCATTTGGTGGGCGAAGTTGGAAGCTTGAAATCTCAAGCATCCAACTACTGGGACTGAAGCCCTTTCCATGGATTCTCGTTGAGGGTACGGAGCTCCATCCTCTTAGCAATTTTCTCTTTCTTTTCCTTAAACAATTTTCGAATTTCGATAACGGTATTAGTTGGTAGTTACTCCTCTCTCTCTCGTGCTGGTAGCGTGAACTATTAACCGATACTTCTAGCTTTTATAATTTTATTATTGGAAAATTATTATTGGGTGATGCTACACCAGATTCTCAATCCTAAAGGAGATTTTTTTTTTCAAATTTTTTTAAACACTTTAAATATTTTTAAAAAATACAAAAAAAATCATAAATTCATTAAAAATACAATTCCTTAACCCTTAGAATAAAAAAATATAAAATATAATCGATGAGTTTTGTAGGTAAAAGAAGTATTTTCCATTATTGTTGTTATATCTCAATTTCAGTTGTAACAATGGAGATTGCAAAAAGTGGAAGAAATTTGTGGAAATTGCAAACATGTCAATAATTTCTGGTAACTGGAAACCTGAAGGCGTTGTGATGAATTGAATTACAGTAATTAAATTTTGACTCTGATCGACTGACAGTACTAAATGGTTTGGCTAATTAAATCTTAATGTTGTCCTTACAACACTGTGGTTTGAGCTTGTGTGAGAAGTTTGAATCGTTCTGACATTGCTGATAATCTATTTGGCTATTTATATTTTTGGTGAACTGGAGCATTTCATGTGACAACCTAATGTATAATTTTTTTAAGTTTGCCTTGTCCACTAGTCCTTTCTTATGTTGTGGGGAGAGGGAGAAGTTCAGAGCATACGTATGAACAATCCTTATAAAAAAAAGTATACGTAAGAACAGTCAAGATTTTAAGTTTTGAGCATAAAATATCTTATGAAAAACCTTATGTTAAGTATGTTTGTGTTATGTTGGGTTTTCTTACCGAGTCATTGACTCATTTTAGTTGTTTTATATTTTTAAACCACATCAGGTCAGAATATTTATGAAGGCAGAGTTGCAGGACGAGATTAAGTCTAGAAAGGCGTGACACTGGCCTAGATCATGTATAGAGATTTAAGTTATGATTTTTATGACACGAACTTTGAAAAATTTTAATAAATACTTCAACGCACTCATTTACGATTTCAATATTTTTATTAAAAAATGATTTTATTTATTATAATGAATCTTTGTATCTGGCGTAATTATAAGAAAATATTGTTTTAAGTCAAAGTTCAGTGGTAGCATTTCAGCTTCCGAAAATTTTTAAAAGTGACTATTATTAACCGTGAGGAGTGGGTTGTTTTAGTTATACTTTATACAAAAGCAAGTCTAATCTGCCCATGTTGCCAAGTGGTACCTTCCTCCAAATTGTAGTGGATTCTTAGATTCCAACCCAAGTAGGGAGGGGGGAAAAACAAAAAGGCTTCTCTCCCTCCCCCACTTTTTCTATTCATCTTGTGCCTTTATCAGTGTACTAACCTCCGCACTGTTTTTTCTATTGGACCCGCACCACTTTTGCTGATGGAACTGCTGCTAGGAACACTATTAGTCCTTAGACATTAAAATCTTCCACCTTCATCACCAGCATTCCATTGTCTCCTATAAGCACAACAATTCCACCGCTATTAAGCACTGCACTGAACCTACCTAGTCTTGTTGATTGGTAGTTTTTATACCTAGTCTTGCTTTTTTAATACTGTAGTTTAGAACATGAAAAAAATCCAATATTCAATGACCAAGGTGCTAGGGTAATCAGCAATGTTAGGACTCAGGACCCTAAGATTGCCGTTGCCTTTGGCAACACTGTAATTCAGATAAAAAAAAGTCAGCTATTGTTTTTAGGGTTTAGGATTGTATTTTTGATTTTGGTGTGTCCAATTGCTGAAAATGGTACCATTCGCACCCGTAGCACTGGCCCAACTCTCATCCCAGTTAGACGTTAAGAACGCTTTCCTTCACAGATATCGGGCAATGCACCACTCTTTACCATACAAAGGCATCTCTTTCTATTGGACTGTGCCTCCTTGACTTGTTTGGCTCGCTTTGCTACGCAACAATACATGGACTCTTGTTCCTCCATGACCTAGCTTCAATATCGTTGGCTGAATGTATTGACAAAAGATAAGAATAACATAATTGTATATCATTTTTTTCCATATGGGTCCATCGAATTTTATGAGTATGTAAGGATAAAAAGTTATTATATGTAATGGACATAGTAGAAAATAGGAACTTCCATTTCAAGGTTTCATTTAAGAGATCCTTAAACCAAGACTATTTAACTTTTTGCTTTCATTTGTGAGATGGCTGCCGCATTCTCTCATGTCTATAAGAATAATTCTTTCATATACTGATATGTGAAAATTTAAATATCACACTACTAGGCTACTGTATCTACCCTACAAAATTCTTTTTATTGTAGATAGTTATGCTTTGCCTTGTTTTTTGGAATTTGTGGTTATGTTGCCAATGATCCGTATTTTCACAATTCATAATGCTCAAGTGTCTGCTTGATTAACCTGTGACTTGTAGGTAATGATGGGGAGGTTCAAGTCATCTTATCTGCTTCTTGGCTTATGGTCTAAAGTAGAATCGCCACGTCATAAGATGATGGCTAACCTTGAATTTAGTGATGAGAAAGCCTAAGAGCTTAAGCCTAAGTTAGAATCTGGATTTGTAGACTATTGGTAAATAAATTTATTAGATGTTGATTACTACCATTGAGTATTGGTGTAATTCTATTTTTCTGCGGTGCATCAATGATAACAGTCGTGCTTTCCTTTGAAGTTTCAAGTTTTGTTATGGATACATTAATTAGGACTTCACGAACAGCTTCCCTTTCAAGCATGCGTATGTAAGTTGTCCTCCTGATGGACACGATTCTAATTGAATGGTTGTTTCCAATGTCCCAATTGGTAAGATGCTGAGCTATGTGAGATGTTGATTAGACCATGTTGTGGAGCTCATATGCCAACTAGATTAGCGTTATGACAACCGCCCATTTTCGTTTGTGATTTTTGCTTCCTTGCTTGCCGGAAGTGTCATTTCTAAATGGGCTTCCTCAAAGGAACTGATGAAACGTGTACGTGTGGGGTTATATGTTTTAGTCGGATCAATTCAATTAATTCTTTTTTCGTTTGTGTTTGATGGTAGAGGCATTCATATTACAAATATCTTTTCAAGTTATTCTCATACTTTGGCATAACTAACTAGTTCCACTCTACTGTGATTTCCATCTACCTTGACGGTGTCTTCTTCACGGGCAAGTAATTGTGCCTTGCCCGCTTCTTCATCCCAGTCAATCCTTGTGACAAAGATCAATAGCAAAATCAAACAGGCAACCATCCCGACCAAGAACCCTATCAACAGCCCATCGAGTCCAAGTGCGGCCTTGAAGGCTAGAACCACACCTAGAGGCAGAGCCAGAAGGTAGAACCCACCAAGATTGGCATACATACCCAAACATGGCCTTGCTGTTCCACGGACAATTCCTCCACAGACTGCTAACGGGAAATTCACCACTTCCACCAAAGCCATTAGCAACATCGTTTTCTTTACACCTCTTATGATTCCCTTATCATGGCTAAACAGGGGTCCCCATATTCCTTTGGCTGCTACCATTACTGAGCCACCTAGGCAACCCGAGATGATGCTCACTGCCAGAGTCCAATATGCTGACCGATAAGCAGGACCAGGTCGGTTTGCGCCAAGCTCATTTGACACACGCGTGGATGCACATGTGGCTAGTGATAGCATCACGGAGTAGAGCAGATAGTCGAAGTTCAGCACTATTGCCAACACTCCAACTGCCTGCTTGGCATTTGCTAGCCGTCCTGTGAGCAACATTAAAATCTCATAGCACCACCATTCAAGGCAGGTAGTGAGGCAGCATGGCCCACAGAGCTTGAGCAACTTGAGGAAATCACTAATGCCTTGGTCCCACCACCCTCCATCCTTCCACCTTATGTCCTTACTATTTTCCATCAGAAACACATACAAGCCAAGTAGAATCACCACCATAAGATCGGTGATCCAAAATGCCATTGAAACTCCTTCAAGACCTTTGGCTTTTGCAAGTAATATGTTGATGGGTACGTGAAAAGCTAACGCCAGAGCGGAGCTGAACATTATAGGAACCGTTATGCTTTGTGAGCTCAAGTAGGCTTTGAGTGGACATAGGAATGAAGTGATTACCAAATCAGGGAGGAGATAGAGAAGATAGCTCTTTGCGACAATTGAAATGTCTTTTTGTTGGCCAAAATAGATAAGAATCTTGTCAACATTGAGCCACAAGAACGTTATAGGTAGTGTTGCGAGTAGTAACAAGAAGATTGACATGAGAAGGGTCTTGCGAAGCAGTTTAAAGTTTTTGGCTCCGAAAGCTTGACCACACATGGGTTCCATGGCACCACAGAGCCCGTTCAAGACAGAGAAACCGGTGACATTAGCAAATGTGAACCCAAGTGCTCCACCTGCCAATTTGAGCTCCCCAAGCCGGCCTAAAAATGCTGTTGTGAAAGCTTGTTTTGCAAACCATGCTAAATTCATGGCTATCAAGGGAAGAGCAATTCCCCTCTGCACTCTTAGCTCCAAAAGCATAACCTCTGCAAGGTTGGCAGGCCATTTTTTAGTTGGAGGTGGTGGGGATGAAGGTGGCTGAAAGATTTTCTCACTCGGGTACTTCTCGTCCAATTTCGGGGATGCAGACATTATTGCTTGGCACGATGCCTTGGTGGGTTTGCTACAGATATATATTTTCTTGCTGAAAGATGAGAACTTTGGCCTCTCTTTTTTTTGGGATAAGTTTAATTATATTTGAGTGCATGGGTTTCGTGAGAAGTTAGTTCTTCCAAAAGAGGAACCGGATTGATCGGCTTTTGTAACGGCCAATTAAGGAAGAGAGAGTCGTGGGTGGATTCTCGTAGTGCGTGATGAGAATGCAAGGTCTGGCCTGCCTGGGCCATATCATGCTTAAAATTCCCTCCTGAATCAGATCTTGTTAGATTTTGGCACGCTAAAAATTCAGATCATGATATGGATCCTCAACGTTTCTAATGAAGTGAATTAAATAGATATTTGAATAAAAAAAAGGCAGCAAAATGTAAAAATATTCAATAGATTGATTCCTCTAAGCAATCATATATACACGAACAATGAATATATATATATACGAAATTTGGTCACGAGAAAAAAATCTTTTGAAAACTATTTAAAAGAACAATAACTTTAAGGTCTTAATTATTTCCTATTAATCAACTCTAGAAAAAAATACTATAATTATCTTAGACACCCACGGGCCACAACACTCTGCATCAACGAGTAGCCCACACGATTTTTGCATCAACGGTAGCTCCAATCTTATTTGTAGGTCTTTCACAAATTAACCTCACATGGCATCGTTTAATTGGTTACGTAGTTAAACAACCTCATGATGTCATAAAGTGAGATCAGCTGGAATCGAAGTTAAATTGGGATTCAGAATCCCTCATGTTTAAATCAAAATCAGGACAAACTGATCGATCAATACATTTAAAAACACTTAATATTACTACAAATTCCATTTTATCGATCAAGACACTTGCAAATACAACAAGTACGACAAGTGAAATGAAACAGCGCCAAGAATGAATTCTCCAAAAACTGACATGAGTGGTACTAGATTTCCATACCACTAGTAGTATATGCGCAACTGCAACAGACATTATTTTTTCTCCTTTTGGTCCCTTGGACTGTGATGGCACTAGCACAAAAATCCAAGAAATTGCATAATTAAAATACTAGAAAACGATTCGATCGGGCTCCTACGTGTATCAATCATCATACATATCCATCTTTCTCTCCATTTATAATGAGTGCATGCACTTGGGTTTTCCACTTGTTCCCCATTTGTTAAACAATATTGGATCTCTCTCTCTCTCTCCTGCCCATATACATCGCTGGAGAGAGAGAGAGGGGGGATTTGAGGGGTCAAGGTTGTGACACGTAGCACCTGACGTACTTGGACTTTAGTTTCAACTGATCTTTCGATGCTCAAAAATACACGGGTGTTGAAACGTCATATATCAACGTGATCTTTTGAGTGCACCTCTACGCTGATTCTTAGTGAATTCTTAGTCCCTCGTACGTGTTGTTCATGAAGTTTCACGATATATATATATATTTATATTTATATTTATATTCTACGATGCGGTATTCTTCATGCAGTTGATCAAGTTTCACAAGATTCTATAATATTGCATGCAGTATTCTCGATGCAGATTTGCGATGTTAGGTTGATGACTACGCAATGAACATCCAAAGTCAGTTTAGTGATCTGGAGTACTCTGAATTCGTAAGGATCTAAATTTGGAGAGGAGGGAATATGCAACTTTCTTATGACTTTATAAGGAATGTATGCGAATAGATCATGTTAGAATATATATATGTGTGTGTGTGTGTGTGTGTATTTTAATGATCAGTTTAGTACATACATAAAAATAAAAGAAACTAGCTGGAAGGGCGACAGTACTCTTGGTACCACCAGAAAACTTGGTACAATCTTCGTCAATCATAGGCACTAAATGTCTAAATCAAAAGGAGAGAGGCACTAAGTTTCTTTTTTCTTTTTTTTATTAAACATTCGAGTACTCTCCATTAATAAAAGATCAATGGACGTCGACCGATCTGGGTAAAGTGGAAGTTGGCACTCGGTGACAAAGGTTGGGTGAGAGCAGATGAGTCCAAATACAGTGGAGGAGCTTTATCTTGCTAATCAATATCGAGTGGTCCACCCACCCAATCAATATCCGCTTATGAAGAATTGTTGATTAGTATCATGAACAATTTATCAGTTTAAACTTTTGTCAGCACCATGACGCTTCCATGAAACGTGCATGCTTTGTTTGGCTAATCAAGCTGAAGTTCTAGAAGTGAGCCTGCATAGAACATGCCCCTCCACCATAAATATGCACTCGATCGTACTCCAAGCAGGAAGGCTTCCAGTCGTTTCAATCTTCCTTTCCTAACAAAAGTCATGATCTTCTGATCGGTACAAGTTTTCTAGCATCGATCCCACCCACAAGTACTTTTGGAGTCTTTTTTTTGGCAAATACTTACTGATATTATAAAATCTATTTAGTGGAATATCGTAGTGTTCCTCTTTACTTTGTCCGGCCAATAAAGATGGGTGCTTGCTGATGACAGTTACACTGGACATCTTTCCATAGCGATCAGGCGAAAGTAAGTAAAAAAGACTGAAACGTCTTCATTAGAATATTTAACACGACTCTCAAAACGAGGATTGGAACATACAAAAACGACATTTTGGAGTTTGTAATCTCATTTTCCCTCCCCTCTCCTTCCAATAATACGAGTCTAGTTTGCATATATATCATTCATTGCAGACGACAGACTGGAAAGTTAACCTCCTTAATTGCTTTAAGATCTGCACTTTATCATGATTGGGTGGTTGATCATCTGCCCACAGATCAACCACTCAATCATGTCCACAATTTTTAGTCTAAAGATTGTATAATGCAGCTTGGTTAAACACATTACCAGCCATTCGTTCCAATATGGACTTCACCCACTATGGTTGGCCTAAAGAGTCAAACGGGGTGAAGTGATCCGGGCTTGGGTCCACTATAGACCAGGTAAGGTCAAACAAGTTATTAGAGGCATCTCCAAGACCAAGATATGTTAAATTTATTTTTTTGTAAAATAAATTTAATGTATTATATCAAGACACTAGTTTGTAAATTTATTTTTATGGATGTATTTATAACTATAGCAGTTAAGACTAATAATACTTGCAATTTAAATGCTTTAAAACTCAATATAAAATCTAATTTCCACTTAACATACAACCAATTGAATTTAGCAATGTAACGCTTTTATAATCCTAATTATGATCCACACTCCAACCCGGTAAATACCCGTATATGTGGAAACGATGAGGATATTCTTTTTTGTCAATACCAATTGAACAAATTAAGACTAAGATCTCGTTTGCTTATACAGATAAAATAATATGAGAAATTTATAAATAATAGTGAGATAATTTGTGAATAGTAGTGAAATATTTTAAGTTAAGATTTTTATGAAATTTTGGAAAAGAAGAGAGAAAACGTTAAATAAAAATATTATAAAGTTAAAAGAATGTTAGAGTATAATTTTTTAATATTATTTTTATTTTGTGATTTGAAAAAGTTAAATTATTTTTTGTGTTTTGTTTGAAAGTTTGAAAAAATTATAATAATTAGGTAATAATTAGATGAAAAAGTTAAAAATTTGAAACTAAAAAATGTTTGTGTTTGAATTATATTTAGATGTTAAAATGAGATGAGATTAGGAGTGTGCATCCAGCCCCAATTTTTTTCCAGTTTGGTTTGGAACTCGAAAATCCTTGTGAATCTGGGCAGTTATCCGTTCGAATCCATTATTTAATTGGTTATCCGTAACCAGGTATTTAAAAAAAAAAATAGAATCTTTGTTTCAAAACGACGTTATTTTTGTACTTGCAAAACGATATCATTTTGCATATACAAAAACTAGAGTTTAAAAAAAATGTAGAGTTAAAACCGAATACCATTACAATCCGTACCCACCCAGGTTGTAACCCATTTTACTCACGTGGGTATTCGTTCGGTTTTAAAAATCCGGATACGGATTTGAATATTCTCAAATATCTAAATCCATATCCGAGTGCACAACTCTGAATGAGATGATTTAAAAGGTTTATGAAATCAAATCAGGCATAAGTATAATACATATGCAATGAGAATGCCCAGTCTAATTAATATGATACTCGATCCTGGAAGACATTCATTACCATAAGAGACTCAAAACGCACGTAGATTGTGGACCTTGTGGCATAGACACAAATCGAGCTATAAGCTTAATTTGTTCTTTTGGGTAGGCACTTCGGGTTGGGCCTGCTTTCTACCATCATTTCAGTGTGCTTGGAGGGAAGTAATGACTCGAATGGGCCTTGGTTCTTTTGGAGCATATATAGTTTAATCCAGGCCCAGAGAGATCAAAGAGAGGATATCATGCTGGGTTGGGCTAATTTTTTTTTTCCCTATTACTATGTCTTTCATTCTTTTTTTTTTTTAGAGACAAATTTCTATATACACTCAATATATGTGACCATATTGCTCATGATCTGATGTTTGTATTGAGTGTTGTAGGATTTATATAACCTATTTATCTCTTTTTAAATTAGACTATATGGATATCATTATTTACAGAAGAATGTTTTGTCTTTAAACATGTATTTACCTCATAAAATGTTGGAAAAATTAACACACACTCACACATACACTTAATTGGTACAGGAAGATAATAATTTTTCAATATCCAGCACAGATAACAAAAGGACTATAAAAGTTTCAAAAATTCTATGTGTAGTCACTTATACATATTCTTTGAACACTCCACTAATGTAATTGGTTGCGTCACTTTTTTTAATATAAAATAACTGCTTTGGTCAATCACGATATCTAATTCTCTACAAACAAACACATATATTATTGTTTTCATTCTGATCTTAATATTGTTTTTGGTTCCTATGGATTGATCTCTAGTTAAAATATTAACAAATAGCAAACCCTAGATATCATGAATATCATGATCTTTTAAGCTAAATATTCAAGTAAATATTATATTTTAAATATCACTAAAATTCCACTTTTAGTTTGGGACAAGGCATAAAAACATAAAAGTTCATTTTGAATACATTAATATTTATCCGTTATCAGCTTCTTCCCCTCAATAAATTAATCCCTCTAGCTATATGCTAGTGATGAATACAAATATTGTCCATAAGAGGGAGCAACTTGGATTAAATCAAGTACTATAAATCATAATTAATGAAACATACTTTAGTTCTACAACTTTCAACAATGTTGTTTGTTCTTTATTATAAAATATCATACAAGTACGTATAAGCTAGGCAACTCATGATCATCGATACATTAATATTGGATCACTTAGGAATTGAATTCTAGGAGCTAGCTAGATTACCTCAAATTAACACCTATATTTTTTTGTATGCAAGTTCATTATATAATTAACATGTTGGGTTCTCGTCCAACCATCATACTCTAGAAAGATCTATTTACTAGCTAGCTAGGCTGTGTGCAATTTAAATTTATTTTTCTAAGGCGCCTAATGTGATCAGTTCCATATTTAGAATTCCACTTCGATGTAGATCAGAAGGTGCTATGATTTGATCACCATACATAAAGGAGAAATTAAAAAAAGAGATCGGTTAATGATATTTGTAGTCTTAAAATGCGTAAGCATCATACATATATTCATTTTGAAAAAATGGTTAAATCTTGAACTCACACGAAAGATTAATTTTTTTAAATGGTAGATCTAATTTTTTTTTTTCAAAAAAGTACTGTGCAGATTGACTCATATACATTATGACTGTATCTAACATTACTAGAACATAATGATGCTGCAAATAAAGGATTGAAGCAAGTAAGCCTCTAAAAATTAAAAAAAAGACGTACATAGGAGGACCTAGCTATATATATATAACGGCATAAAAAGTAGTAAAAATTAATGAGAAACAGCTAATTAAATAATTAATCATATGGTCATTATAATAATAACATAATTAATACTGGCATGGCATGGCATGCATCTAACCTTCAATGTGAATGGGAAAACTTTCATACATACAATTAATGCATGCTGGAGACTTGATATATGGGATAATGCTTGTATGTATATATATATATATATATATATTTCATGCCATGACTTCCTGCAGAAAGATTCAAAATGATAAACTGCCAATTAGCCAGCCAGGCTAGCTGGGTCATCTCCCGTTTTGTCGTATCCTTAGTCTCTGAATAACAATTCAAATTAACTCTGCATTACATGAATTAATTAACTCACATGTGAAAGGATTTGGTCTTCCGATCCCTTTAATTTGGCTGATGCATGCTATGCTATGCGCGCAACTTACTGTACAGTACCGGAAATATAGGGCTGACGAGAAAGCTAGCAGATACATGATGCAACAACATTAACACAATGCCAGATTTAAAGGTCACATGTGCCTGCCTTCACATGGGTACTTGGAATTAATTATATTTTCCCACCATAATTTCTCTGCTCATCATCCCGTCTTATTTGATTTAGCCCTAGTCCACATGGACTTGCTAATTCATTCATTATAGATTGTTTATATATATATATGGAGATGGTGACGATCGAGTACTTGATTTGTTTATTGAAATTACATTAATTAGATTAAGATATGTGTTTTAAACTATGATTAAATAATCAGTAGCTAGCTAGCATTGACACTTTCCATGCTTTCTTTCATCCTCATCATCATCATTATCTACAGATACCTCTTTCATGTTAAGAATCTGGCTGAGAAGAAGTACTCAACTACTCAAGTTAATTTAAACAGTGATGTATTCAGTGAAATTTTAATGAGATGTAAACCAAACTCGTCGTTAATATTAATATTCAACGCGCGCAAGTAATCTGCTCGATCATGTTGATCTTATGATTTCGAGGTCAGCCTTAATTAAACACGACTTTGAATCCAGTAAGGACAGCATAGCAATGCTTACAGGCCTTTTAGGAACCCGTGAACTCCTCCTCCTCGTAGCTAGGACAATGTAATTGGCGCTCGATCGGAATTAGATCAGTCTCATTAAATGATGTAAATGCAAATTCAATGGATCGTTTGGTTAATATAGTCTCAAAATCTATCGTATTGGATTACGCAAATGAAAGAATAGATGACTTTTTACTACAATAAATTAGTATTATGGGTCAAATTTAATAATTACTCATGTAGACTCACGTAGCTATTCCAACTAGAGTGCACTTAGCTGCTTTAATTTACAACTATTTGAAAGCCAATAATTAGGTACTGCATTTATGGGAATTAACTTGAAAGTCTTCATTTATGGTACTGCATGCGACGCAGTTTGAAATAGTAGCAAAACATGACCAAAAGCCTTCATGCCCTAAAATTCACGTCTTAATTAATTACAGGTCTTATAAATATATATATATATATATATTAATTGGGGAAAAGATGCGAATTAATGTTACTTCATAATTAATATATATGTTTCATGATTGCAAAATAATTACTTTGTGACCGGCAGGATATCTTTCAATTAATTTCCTTCCGATAAGGGTCAGATCAAAGGTCAATGAATTTTAAAAATTTCAATGCTATCTTGTTCTTTTCGAGACAAGATGATCTTGAAATGTGTGCAGGTTGTAGCTTAATTCAAGACCTACGGTTTGACTAACCAATAAAAATGTTAAGATTTGTGGCGTGCATATAAACGAAGATCAATAATATTATTAATTAATTAGACTGACAAAACTCAAAACATAAAAGAATAAATAGTAAAATAAAAATTCTGTGTTATATATGCTGTTACTTCTATATTTTTTTTTTTATTCACGTAAACTAACCATGCTGCAGCAGCTAGGTTTTGATCACTACAGGAGAACAAGTACAGGGTTTTAGCTAGAATATGTATACACATTACACACACCTTAATTCATTTAAATCTAATTAGCCTCAGCTACGTACATTAAAAATCTCAACATCATGTAAGTATATATGTAAGTACTAGCTAGCAAGCTGCTGAAATCCCTCAGTTTACTCCAACAAATAATAATTAATACACATGCGCATGCCAGCATTCTATCACGTAATTTTACAGTCTGAAAATTTATAAACCAGTGTAAATATTACATTCAGTAAAATGTATATATGACATAATTTGATTTGATAAAAAAATTTTATAATTTAAATTTTAAAAATCAAATCTAAGTTATGGATATAGCGTACATGCCGATTTGAGATCAATATATAGAATAACTCTTACAGATAATCTAGCTTTCAGTTTTTTTGAAAAAAGAGATTCCAGTCAAAAGGCCGAGACGTTGATGATTGCGAGAGAAACATCTGCATGCGTACTCATGAGGGCGCTGAAATCCCCGAACACATGAACAAGTCACATACCAACACATAATTTTCAGACAAGTAGAATTTTATACATAAAACATCTTTATTACGCATCATGGAGAGGCTTATGTACTGTTTGTTTTTCTGTCAATTTATTGATTTTCAGATATCGTAGTGGCTATATATCAATATTACAAAACACGTAACCACCTAATTCAACAAAGGAGAGTTTGATGATGTGATCTGCTGTCTTGTATAACTTAACTTCTCATGTAAATCGCGTTTATTTTTATTAAACAAACAGTACTTAATTCAACCCCGTTTGGATTTAGAGTTTATATATGATCTCAACTCATTTAAACTCATTTCATCTAATCATAATTATAAAATTTTTAAATTTAATTTTAAAATAATAATAATATTAAAAAATAATATTCTAATAATATTTTATTCAACTTTTAACTTACATCTTAACTCATCTCATTTTAACTTAGCGCTAGTATCCTAACCTCACTGAAATAAAGTCTAATCACTACGTTTTCCTTGATCTATAATTAGTGCTTACTGACATATATCAACCTGCATACATGGTAGATTAATCGATTAGTTATGAAACAACTTACCTCCTTAATTCCATGATCTGTCTGCTTAGCCAAAAATAAATTGACAAATTAAAAAGATGGAGAGAAATAGAACTGCTAGCAGGCCGGCAGTGTTATTACCAATTAGAGGAGAAAAACAAAAACGATGCATTAATGGAAGGCAGGCAAAATAGCAGTACTTTCGTCCATTCAACCCATATATGAAGAGGTCACTGTCTATATGCCAAGTGCCAACATCGTGCGCTGAACCTAATTTTGAAATGTCCCATCATTTTGGAAAAATAACTAGATGGTGTGTCAAGGTAGAGCTTAACATTTTTTGTTTCTTTTAGGCTGAAGTCATGATTAAGTAGGGAAGAGGAACAAGAGAAGTATCGTGTATTATAAACTAAGGAAAATTCTTCTTAGCATCTTCAGATTTTACACATCACATTTATTTTAATTTTTTTTTATTTTTTCTATAATAAATATGTAGTGTATAGATAATAAATAGAATAATTTAATTAGTTTAATAAGAATAAAATAAAATAAAAAATAATAAAAATAAAAAATAATATTTTAATATATAAAGTGTGTAGTGTGGATAGATGCTAAGCTCATTCCCAAAACAACACTCAAATAGAAGTGTGAGAGTTTAGTTACGTTGCTTTCACAAAATTATCGATCGAGCATGCTATCAATATTTAGGGAAACTTTTTTTTTTTAGATCAGCTTATAGATCAGAAATTAATAAACGCTTCTCTACTTTCCGACAGTAATAATTTCCCGACCTTTTCTAAGTTCACTTTTATTATTACAATCAAATCCAATTTATCATTCGATAGTTAAGTTTTTTTTTTTTTTAGTAATGTACATTGTATGAAAAATGTTTATTCATGATCAGTTGTTTGCAACATCAATAAATTAACAATTATGTTAATTAGGGGTGAAAATTTGTGTTCGTACGTCTTGTTAGTATTGTCAAGTCATGAACATTCGAATATATAAATAAACTCAAATGCTGCATACTAAGATAAACGAATTAGACATTCAAATCCTAATACAACCAATTTAAAGAACGGGTCGTATCGGATCATCCGTTTTAACTTATTTAACAATTAATTAGAAATGAGCCAACATGACACAACTCATTTCAATTTGTTTCATATAAATAACTTGAATTAACCTACATAAACCACTTAACTTGATTAACATAATTTTATATATAAAGAATTAAAATCTATACTTATTAGTAGCCACAATATCTAAAATAATAATAATAAGACTATCTACTAATAAAAAATATTGATATTTTTATATTTTAACTTATAATAAAACCAATATTACAAATCCAACAATAACAAATACGAACATATATAGTCCAACATATTGAGACATACGAATATTGAGAAATACCAACATAGTCCAACATTGTCTAGCATGTTGTAATATTAATATTACAACTCAAAAATAATAAATTTATAATTTCAAAATAAAATTTAAACGAATTTTTGTCGATTGACTAATTCGGGTTAAGTGAGTTGACTTATCTATTAATAGTATATTAAAGGGTCAAGTTATTTTGACCCTATTAAATTCATTTATTTCAAATTTAAATTTACTAACTTTTTATTAGATTTGTCTTAGATTCACGAGTTGTTTCACATATTTCTACTTACCCCTAAATTATGTTGCATTAAAATGACGGAAGGGTACCCAACAAATGGAATGCCTAATTTAACATAGAAGTGGGCGTATCCCTTCCAGTTGTACGTCTTATTTGCCTTAATGGATGGGCTGTATATATATGGGACTGGGTTCTAATGAGTTCTTAGCTGATATTACGAGCTATCTCCTTAA
Organism: Carya cathayensis; assembly: GCA_011037825.1. NCBI lineage: Eukaryota > Viridiplantae > Streptophyta > Magnoliopsida > Fagales > Juglandaceae > Carya > Carya cathayensis. The sequence goes on along the minus strand of QGSO01000495.1, from coordinate 230,880 downwards.
ATTTAGGTTGAAGCTTGGGTAGTAAGGAGATGTATGATCAGGAGTTGGGGCCCGCCATGGGAGAGACGACTGACAAAGAGCATCTTTTAATGCATGGATTTGCGCCCGGAGGTCATGCGAGAGCTTCTTTCCTTCGGTTTCAGTACTAAACTCTCCGGCGCTCGTGCGTGCAGTGGCTCTTTGTGTGTTTGTGTGTGCGTGTCAGCGCCACTCACGCCTCTTTTACTCTCACTCCCATGCATGCACGCCCCCGACACTCTGGATATATCCAGTCAAACCATGCCCACCACCAACCATACACCTTGCCCTGTATATGTATTTATGCTCTCTCTCTCTCTCTCTCTCTCCCCCTTGTGGTTTGGCTCATGGTTAAATCTGTAAGCTGCATTCAGTGTAATTAATTAATATTGAGACAGGTTTTACGTACAATATTGGCCGGGTTCGAACTTAAATATTGGTCAATCGAACTTTCCGGCTCCTAGTAAGCCTTCAGCTCTCAACTCAAACCATACGTACACATACTGCTTAAATTTTCTAGGCGTTCTGGAAATAAAATGGCTAGTCATGTTTATAATATGGTACAGAATAAATCTAAAATATGATCCAAGATTATTATTACAATAACTGAGGATAGGCGCACCTCTTCATGATCATGAGTTGCACTGCATGTTCCAGTAAGATCTAGGAAGAAATTAGAAGCTTTCTCAATCAGCAAGCATGTAATTTACGAGGTATGCTTAGATATCTTCACCTTCTTACGATTTGATCAGTTGACACATTCAAAAAGCGTCTTTGGTGGAAAAACCTTTAATAAGGACGTACAATACCATACAGCTGATCGAATTAATTTGTTAAAATAAAACTTATTATAAACAATATACATATTTTTTCGCAGCAAACTAATAATAATAATAATTAATTAATTAATTCCAATAACGACAGGATCATGGATGCTTTTTTACATACATGACTTGGGGCCGGGAACATGATAAATAATTGTGTACGCGTATATAAAGGCAACAGCTTTTAAACATAAGCTACTAACAGTTTTGGTAAACGCTGTTTTTTGGACTAATTCAAAGAATGCAATTTTGGCCTCTTATGACATGACCCGTTGATCTGAGCCGTTGTGACCCATATTTTATATGCGTGTGTGTGTTGAATGTATCAAAATGAAAGGTATAACCGAGTTAGCAATGTTGCCCTAGAGACCAATGACAAACGAGAGTTTCCTCGTTCACGACTAAACAATAACAAAGGAAAACCATGAAGAATCGTGGAAAGTAAGACGAATTTCAGTGGAATAGACCCGCATAGAGCGGAGAAACAGACACGTGTAATGGACCTTATCGTTATAAAGGTTTAGACTTTAAGAGATAAAGATGGAATGTGTGGACCCAAGTGGTAGTACTGCATGTGGGTCATAGAAAATTGAAGCAAAACCCTCTGTCTCTATCTCTCTCTCGTGTTAATACATGGCACTACTCAAATTTAATGTGTGCCAGTGATTATTTCGGTTAAATTAACCAACGACCACTATGTTTTTCATGGTGTTCTGCTACAGTACAATGCACGAAGACAACCAAGAGGGAAAAAAAAAACTATATATTTCGATCCATTGTATTTTGCTTCTTCATTAATAAATCCTTGGTAAACTAAGTGATGACCAAGAACAATATATAAAGATCAGTGGTCCTGAGTTTGCATATAGTCAATGTTTTCACTTCTAAGATTATAAATTGCGAAAATCTCACCGTTACAAACTTTGAAGACAATTACAACGCTTGCTCCAAACATGGTTATATCATACGAGATTTTTACGTAAGTACATCTGAATGAGAAATAAAAAGAAAAGAAAAGAACATGCATACATGAAATTAAACAAAATTTGAATGGAAGCTAATTTAAAGTCTAATTCTTTTTATTTATTTTGAGAGAGAGAGAGAGAGAGATTTGATCAATGGGACTTGATGCTCCAAGATTTAGGGCTAGTTGGGATTTAGAGATAAAGCGAGATGAGATAAAATAAAATGGTTTTAAAATTTGAAAAAGTTGAATGGTTTACTATATTTTGAGATAAAACACTTTTTAAATTTAAAAATAACCAAAGAACTATGCCAAGTTTAGATAGCTTATAGTTAGCGCAGTTTCCACACATGACGCGTCGACTACCCACATACATGAGAGAAAAAAAGAACTTACAAAAAATAAAAAAAGAAATTAGAGAGAGAACGTGGAGTGTGGGTGAAACAAAGGGAAGAGAGAGATCAAAGAGAGATGTGGGGACCCATCCACCGCCCATAAGCACGCAGTCTTACCGAAACCAAACCCATCTCTGATCTATTTTGTCAATCTAACCCTAACCCAACACCATCCCCTAGATCAAGAAGAGAACCCCAAACCTATCCTAATTCCCTTCCCTCTTCATCTCTCCCAAACTCTCAACAACAACACCAGGGAAAGCTAGCTCCCCTAAAAGATGGCAGGTTCAGCTATGAATTCGGTGGATGACAACAAAGATCCACTCATTCTCTCCTTTATGTTGAAGGCTCGTACTACTTAGTTCATTAAACTAGATAAAGGAAGAAGAAAGAAGGCGACAAAGCTAGAAAAGGGAAACATCTGAACGTCGTCTTATTATTTATTCCCTCTTCTGCTCCCACTTTCTTTCCTTTCCTCTTGAATTGTAGAACCAATATTACTCCTTTGTCTTTCCATTTTTGTGCTTAGCTTCTGTCTAAGGAAGCTAGTGAGGATCTTGAGATAAGAATTGAAGCTACAAAGTCAAATATCGAATGGATCCAGTTACAGCGCATGGCCATTCTCTTCCCCCTCCTTTCCACACGAGAGATCTTCATCTACATCACCATCAACAGCAGCAATTTCACCACCAACTGCAAAATTCAGAAGATGAGCAAACAGGCAGCAGCGGCCTAAACCGGCCCACAAAACGAGAGCGTGATGAAAACAACAGCAGCAACAACATCAATATCAGTGAAGGCAACGAACTCGTTGTGGGTACCGGATCAGATGGAGAGATCACAAGGAGAGCCCGTGGAAGACCGGCCGGATCCAAGAACAAGCCAAAGCCACCAATCATCATCACCCGCGACAGCGCCAATGCTCTACGCACCCATGTAATGGAAATTAGTGATGGGTGTGATATTATTGAGAGCGTTGCTACCTTTGCCAGGAGACGCCAGAGAGGTGTCTGCATAATGAGCGGGACTGGCACAGTGACTAATGTGACTCTCAGGCAGCCGGCCTCCCCAGGTGCAATCGTGACTTTACACGGTCGGTTCGAGATCTTATCTCTAGCCGGCTCATTCTTACCACCACCAGCACCACCTGCAGCGACAGGCTTGACTATATATTTAGCAGGAGGACAAGGACAGGTGGTAGGAGGTAGTGTTGTCGGGACGCTAATTGCATCCGGACCGGTTGTGATCATGGCAGCCTCGTTTAGCAACGCTGCATATGAAAGGCTTCCTCTAGAAGAGGAGGAGACTCCGCTGCCAATGCAAGGGAATGCTATTGGGTCTCCAGATGCCGTTGCTCAGCAGCAGCAACAACAGCAACAGCTTTTGGGAGATGCAAATGCCCCTCTTTTTCATGGCTTGCCACCTAATCTTCTCAACTCCATTCAATTGCCAAGTGATGCATATTGGGCTACTGGCCGCCCTCCATACTGATCACAATATTATCATTGAAGGGCATACCAGGTTTTTCACTTTCACATTCATCAGCTCTTCTGCTTTCCCAAGACATGATCACCGACATTGTAGCTACTGAAGTTTGTTTGTTGAGCGTTGCAGGCTTTTACTACTGTTTCTTTTATTAATTAGTTTTCTTTTTCTTTTTCTGTCTCGCATTTGATGATCATTAGGTTATGTGTTTACATGTTGACATGAAGGACTGTAAATTCATGGATTCTTGGAGTGAGTTTGATGTTAGTGAAGTCGTAACAAACTGTTTCTTCCGTGTTGTAGTACTACTAGCTAGTACTACTAGAACCTAGAAGCACAAGAACACATAAGCAACCAGACAAAAATGGAAATAGCTAATAAGAATGAGACTTTGTCATTCAAGTGCTTTCTTGCAGCTCGCTTCAGTAATTATTATTCCTTCACTGATTCAGTAGCCACTCAATTACAGAACTCCCTTCCGCTAGCTACTTAAAAGGTCCTCAAATTATTCACTTGTCGGACCATATATCTATATATATAAACCAATGCTCTAGGACTGCTATTTTATGCAGCATTGAGCGAGAAAGGGAAACGTATTATAAGCAGTGGTAGCCTCCTTAATTAATTATTATGAATCTTATTTCTGCTGGCTGTTAAGATGCTGATACGAACAAAGAACTCAAGGAGTGTTGATTGAACCAGTTACTGTTTCAACAATGGGGGCGACGACACAGTGCTCGCGCCAAGCTCATGATAAAGAGAAGGAATATATATTTGAGGTATGGGCTTAGAGCTTTCACATGAAAGTTTAATTTCTATATGTAGAGTTGTGATTAATGAGGGATTTACGATATGTGGGGACATGAAAATATTTAGGGTGCTGATCAAGCTCCTTTCGAGGCAAAATTACAACAACAGCAACAGTACCACTTCAGTTAAACGGCAACGATAACCACGACGAGAATGTGCCCTTGAGCGTTATACTCTCTCTCTCTCTCGGGTTCAGGGAATGGGGGACTGGATAGGTACCCTTCGAAGTTCGATCTAGCCAAGATTACTCGGAACCCAGTTCAGATTCTCTCTATTGAAATTCCTATGCTTTTTCTCCAAAAGTAGCCCGGCCTACAGCCTTACATTTTTTTTTTAAAGATAATTTCATGATTAAAGAAATAAAAATACGTGGGAAGTGAGTCTGATCGACATTCCAAAATAATGAATACAACTCAAAAACTAGACCCTTATATATAATATATAGGAGAATGATACCAATTAATTCTTATAATTTAATGATTTATCGTCATGAATTAAGACGGTAATTGGAGCAATTCCTCTATCAAATTGCTTAAAACGCCTATCGCTAGAAGATTTTACAATAGGAATGTGTGGATTAAAGACTGGCTATGATTTTGAGGTGTTTGTTGAAGGTCTTATTTCCACCATTTTTTCATTTTTGAATAGCATAGATTGATAAATACCAACTTAGTTATCCAGCAAGTGTAATATTTAATTAAACGGATGAAGTATAAAATTAGAGTTCAAACTTAGAATATCTACTCTTCTGATATCCTAGAAATCATCCCAACAGTTTAAATTGATGAGAAAATATAGATTTTATTATTTATATTTATATGAAGAGTGTAAGCTCTTTTATGAACACGGGCAATATCAATCACTATCGTCTTTGATCTTTCTCATCTTAAGTGAGAAAACATAACTTGCACGCATTCTAAGTCGCCATTTCTTTTTGGGAGGCTTCAATGCATGGCTAGCTAATTACAATAAAGTTTTAATTATTTGCAGGAAATTAACTATCTATCATTGTCATGTTTCGACCATATCGATCAAAGAATTATTGAACAAGTTTTAAGAAAGCATCAAGTAACAGGATCGATGAGAAATCCTTCGTTCAAAAACCTGCGAGAACATCATGCATTCTGCTGCATGTATTATTCATCATGTAGACGAAAGATACCAACAACACAACCATCCTTTCGTACGTACAATACAATACGACACGACGGCCCCAATGTCAACAGTACCACTCGCAGCCCTTTGCCTATTGAACGGGATGAGAGACTTTCTATCTTGGCGGTCTTGTGCATCAACAACTCGAGAAAGCAAAATGATTGAAAAACAAGAAAGGGGAAGATCATGACAATTCTTCAATACCAGCAAAGAATATCGTTCTCAGAATTGAACCAGCTCCAATTTCCCCCAAAGAGAACTGGTGGCTGCAGAATTATACAGGGGCATCTCATAGAAGCTAAAACATCAGATAACCAATGGAACAGTGGTAGATAGAATGTTGATGTTGACAGAAACAAGCATAACAAGAAAAATTAATATGAGCTACATGAATGGGTTTTTTTTTATCATATCTTAATAGATACAAAAAGGTCATTTTTCTCTTACTTTTCCCTTTTAAGTTTTCCTAATTTATTTGATATACAAACAGGATAGGCCTGCATGGGTGAAGATGTTAAAATGAGTTTATGGGATTAGTGCAATGGGGTTGTCGTGTGCAATCAACTTCATAAGACTACAGCCCAAGCATGCCCCACTTATAACAAGACTTCGGGAAAGATGGCAGACAGTATCAAACTTGACGCATTCTGCTTGTCTACCTTGAGAAAGATCAATCCTTCAAGCTGGGATCAGTTAATATGTACTTTGCTACATGCACACCTTCAACTGCTTCAATTATTTCAAGATTCTATCAATAATCTATCCTTAAACGTCTCATTTCTGCTAGGAAAGCAGAGCTGGAAGTTAATGTCCGATGTGCAAGAGTCCTTATGTCTTCCCGAGAACAGTCTCGCGAGATACGTACCAGCTCCCACAAGGCACCTCCACTAATCATGTCTTTTGCATTTGCTTCTGTAGTGTACGTAGTAATTCAAACCATCTCAGGAAACATTCTATGGGAACTCAAATCTTGTTAAAAGTCAATAGAAGGCAAACGTACCATGTTGGGCTAGATGACAGAGTGCAAGCTCAATATGACGCCTGATTGGTGAGGCCTCATTGTTAGCATTCTGCACAATCCATGGAAGTGCACCATCCTCAATCAGAAGAGACCTTCCAGTCTTAGTTCCTATACCATAAAGGAACGAGTTAGACCATAGAAAGCGGTTGAATTAACTACAAATAGTTTATAAAAATAGCAGGTATTGTTTAAACTTTCTTTTGTTTTTTTTTTTTTAATAAGTAATTTAAACTTTCTACACAGATGAATTCATAAAAAGAGGAACAAGAAAACTTATGACAAATAAAGATGATCGTTCTTATGTATCACGTAACAAGCAGATTGGCTATAAGAACATGAGGGCTCTTTACAAGATTTTCACCTTGCGCAGATGCTCTTGACTCGCATTTAGCAAAATTTGCTATCCCACGAGCAACTTGTGCAAGAACATCAGGATTTCTGCATCTGACCATTCCTAGCAATGCTTTGATACCTCCTTCACCCCTCAGTTTCATCTGTAACTTATCTGGAAGTAGGATATGATTGTTAATTCCAGTAAGTTACAAATGTAAAATGAATAGCCAAAATGAGCTTTTTATAGGATAATTGCTATTATCACATCCTAAAGGAACAAATGCCCTTGCGTACATTCCACAAACCCATCATATACCTCACAGAAAGATGGCTCTACCATAGTTCGAACATGAAAAACCCAATTTGATTTTCATTCTCTTTTTATGAAAGTAATATAAATTTATTAGACTAGAAATCCCAATTGCATCACGTAAGTGGTATACTAGAGAAGAACCTCAGGAGAATACCAAGATAGATGAACTTCACACACAACTATTCTAGTCAGACTGTTTGGCGGCTGCACTAGGCAAATAGACAACAACATAAACGAGATAACTTTTTAACGGTTAGGCAAAGCTGACTCTCTAAATATCCGGCCCATCTTTGATGACCATATTTAAGGGGAAAATACCAATTTTATCCATAACAATGAGAAGAAAGAGGAAACAAAAAATAATTTGTACGCCCAAATTGTTACAGAGCAGTCATCTTCTATATTTCTACTGATTTTCTTATGAATTTGTCTTTTCATCCAACCTTTTTTTTTTTTTTTTTATAGGTAATCTTTTCGTCCAACCTTAAGTGGTAAAAAAACTGATAGTACATAGAAGCACCGAAAGGCGCAGCCCTTGTACATAGAAAGTATACAAAAGGATCAACTAACCAGCAAGAAGAATAAAAGGAACAAAATTCTATGAATCTCTGTCATATTTCACCCACCAAGTGTTGGACTAGGGAGTTATAACTTAATCCAATGCAAGTTTGAAGTTGTGAAATCTTGTACATCCTGTGGCACAAACAACTAACAAATTTTTCTAGAAATCAACATTGGAAGAGGTCAGATAGTTTACCATTCCCACAAAGATTTGCAATGGCTCCAGCAACCATCCGAAGGGTTTGAGGATCCTCAGCATTGGCTGCTGTCATTGACAACAAACTAATGCCCCTTTGATCCATGATAAGCTCCTGATTGGTTTCTGACAGGACACAAGGTTGCACATATAAGGAAAATTATAGCCAAAACAAATATTACCAGCCAAGAGTGGAAATATTTTACGATTAAATGTACTTAAAAAATTTACCATTCATTGCAAGATTGGCGATTGCGCCTGCTGCAACTCTATGTATTGTCTCATTTTCTGAGCTCCTAAGAAGCATCAGCAAGGAAGTAAGACCACCAGCTTCTACAATCTTCTCCTGATTTGTTTCTGCACATGAAAGGAATTAGGGAACGTTTGTATCATTGTTGGCAAAGAATTGAGTTGAAAATAAGTGCTATTTAAGTCATAACCATATGTACAGAGAAAGCTTGGTTCAATACAGAACAAAATCATATACAATATAAGACATATATCATGACAAGAAAGAACAATATTCTACTTCAATTTCAGTGCAGCATCATAAACAAAGTCAAACATTTATCAAAAAAGCGCCTTTAATTGTCTGAACTTTTGCCTTCCAAATAGATCCCAGAGAAAAATAAAACCCTAAACCTCCTTGTAACACCCAAGAGTAAGCAAACTCTCATCCACCCTACACTTCCTATAACACTTGCAAATTCCAATAAGGAACCTGTTTTGAAGAACAGACCCTAAATTCATTAAAGAAGAAAGAAGAACTAGCCTAAATACAAATAATAACCCAGTCGTCCCTTGCACCTTGTTCACCTATTATAACACTTGTCTTCATCTTTTTATAGACAATCGAAGTTTTATTACTAAAAACAAAAGGCATAGTCCAAGTATACATACATTGCCTACTTATAAAAAGAAAAAGTACACCGATATTATCTTCATAAATGACTTCCATGAACAAATTTTATCTCCTTCTCAGTGAAATTTCTTCGATCTCTATTTTCCAATTTTACTCATAGTGATATGCAGTAACATCATACAATATTTTATTACCTTCACTAGTTAAACTAAGTACTTGCATATTCTTTACATCAATTGTGTTATCAACCAGAATTCCACTGATATCCAAATTACACGAGGGCAAAAACAAATGGCTTAAGCTTGACTCAAGCTCAAATCAACTTTTTAATTGTTACTTTGATTAAACTACCAATTGCACATGTGGCAGTGATATATAAGACCATGGTGCAAGCATATTATGCTGCGCAAAATTAAAACAAGCTGGTAATACAACAGTTAATAGTGCAGAAGGAAATGCAGACACCTTCAGCAGCAAGATTTGCAACCACTTTCACAGCATGAATTTGCAAGTCAGCATCTTCTGATTCAAGCAATGACAAGATCTTTTGCAATCCCACTATTAAGAACATTGAACTCTATTAGGAAGAAACGCCAAGAAAGTAGACGGGGAATAATAAATCATTAGTATCACATAATAATAAATGTCAAAAAAGTCACTGGCTTCACCTTGTTCAAAGAGTTTGGCTATTGAGGCCTTTTCCCCATTTCCTGACTTTTGCTGCTGATGCTTAACTTGAGACAAGAGAGAATCTAGATCTCCAGAAACTTTACCAAATCCACCTCTATCAAGTCTTCTTCCTGTCTGCAGATAATATATTAATTTAGAAATCAGATTTTAAATGCTATTCTAGTAGATGCAGAGGCGTACAATCAGATGAGAGAACAAAGAAAGAATTATGGGGACAGAATACCTCATCAGCTTCAAAACTTATTTGCAACAGTTGACCATGTAGGATTGCTATTTCTCCTTCAAGTTTCTCTTTCTGACGTGCCTCATCTTCCAGCATCTCCCTAAGTTTTAAGATCTTCAAATTTTCTGATGTCTAGCATATTAAAATTATCGTTCTATGTGAGATTAAGATAGCATATACTGGGGAAAGAGGGAGGCAGACGGAACATAGAAAAATCTGAAAAAAGAATTTCTTAGCGAGACATAAAACATACCTCTGACCTTTTCCATTGAGCTACTTGACTTTTAAGACTATTAACTTCCTCTTCAGCAGCCTTCCGTAAAAGACTTTCTTTTTGAAGCAATTTTTTAAGCTCAGCAACTTCCTTGATTGTAGAGATCATGGGACTCTGTGAATCAAATTGAAACAATGGAACATGCCAAGAGAAGGTTTCAAATGTGAGCCGCTTATGGTCGGAAGAAAAAATAAATAAAATGAGAGAGGGAGGGAGGAGGGAAAGGAACAAAATATCAAACTTATCATATTTTCCACTAACAGATTTAACACAATTTAAAGAGCACACAAAATAGACAAATTTCCATACATAGTCTAGGTTGACTTCCGTGTTTACCATAGGTTAAAAGAGTAAGCAACCTTGATCATACAGGCAATGTTCCGAAACCTTTGATATTAATGACTTCACTCTCCCAGTCATTACATAAACTGCATAATAATGATTTTTAGTTCTTACTGATGCAATGGATGATATAGCCAATAAAGGAATCTTTCCCCCCAACACAAGTCGTGTCACACAAAGACACTCCAGCACTTAAGCTACTGCTCCCCTCAATCATGCCATACTGCTACCATACAAATCTTATCATCATATTATTTTATATGATGCTGAACTTGATGGGTCTGCATCACCCGCAAGGAAGTATACTAAAAAGTAAGCACGTAATATAGTTGATTGAGCAAACACTATCAATTTCATTATAGGGCTTTTGTTTCGCTTGATTAACAACTAGATTATACAAAGCACACATATTCAAGATTTTCAAGAGCCATCAGCCATGTAGTATTTAATCTTTGCTGTCAATTCAGATCAAATATCAATTCTGTTATTTTTCAAATTTTTGAACTTGAATTGAAGCCAAAATTATATTCTTGGTCGTGGGAAAGGAAACTTTGGGTAAATTGCAGCTATTGAAAGGTGGCAACCGTAACAGACACAATAGCACAGTGCAGAACATCCAGTAAATTCTTTATTTTTCCGAGTATTTAAAAAGATAAAATGATATTTATGACAGAAAAAGATAGCTAAGATGTGTTACATATGGCCTCTAATATTGGCCTTTGTGAAAATGATATTGAGCATTCAACATCCGTGAGCCACATGATATATGCCATGCATATACCTACAGTAGTACAATAATGATGACAAGATATGAAGTTTATAACAAAATTACCTCTATGTTAGACATCAAAGCAGAGCCACCATCTTCAAGTCCAACGGGAACTTTTTCAATGCCATTCTTTTGCTGATTATTCACCAATTGCTCTTCAAGTTTCTTTATTGATTCCATATAGTCTTTTTGATATTTTAATCTATCCTTCTTCAGAAACAAAAAACAAGTTGGATTAGCATGATAGTTTCTAAATGAAGTTCAAGTGGCATTATCCCAATTAATATGACAATGATATTTTATAAAAAAAATATTCGTCCATAGTCAGGTGAGGTAGTGATTTTTATAACAGCCTTTTTCAAAGGTGGATTCCAGCTTAAGAAGCTTAAAGTCGCTTAAAATAAATTGTTCATCTTGCTCCAAGCTAAACACTTATATCAATGTCAAACAGCTTTCCTAAGGAGGGGATAGAATTCAATGCACATGTAGAACATGGTCAAAACAATGTAACTTTTAAAGACATCAATTTGAGCATTATTGCTTTTTTCCTTTAGACAAACACCCAAAGGTATCAATTATGATGCCTACAGTTATTGCACCATGCTTAAGACACAATCCAAGTTACTATGGCAAGCTTTTGCATCACAAGTATATCGCATGGAGGAAAGAACATCTACTCCAATTTATATCACAAACAATATGTATATATTAGCATCATAAGCTATAATGTTATATAATTCTCTGTTTCTCTCTCCCTCACCCACACACGCTTGTGTATCCACAAACATATGCACGTGCAGATGTAAGCACATACTTGAAGTGATAGATGGATATGTAAACATAAGTGATTACCTCCAGTGCATCCGCATAGCTTCTTTCAACCTCAGAAATACTATTTTTTGCTTCTGTGGTTATTCGTTTGATTTCATCCTCAAATGATTTCTGCAGCCTCTCATGTTCAGCAATAAGCTTGTCTAATTGTACATCCAGCCTTCTAGATAGACCTTTGTAATCAAATTCCTCTTTTAGTTTCAACATATTTTCAACCTTCATAGCCTATGAAATAATGAAACATCAGCACCTTCAAAAACATTAAAAAAATTTAGAAGAAAAAAAAAACGCAAAATATTATGTAGTTTAAAGTCCCCCATGGCCATGATAAATATTCATTGCTGCTGGGAATGACAGAGTTGAGATCCCAGCACACAAGAAAGATATTTTGAAGAATACGACCTGTGGCTGCTAGAATGATGTCAAAACTGACTCGAAAGAGAAGTGGCAGACCACCAGCATATGGATTAAAGTAACAAGTCAGAGATATTTCAGAATGTGAGAAAATAAGGCACTGATTTTGGAACCCACCCTCTGTCCAAACATTATGGTACTTGCCGTCTCTCCTCGATGACGTGGGGATGGACCAATAGTAACAACCAGTGAAGTTCTTGCTGTGCCTGTCAAAATTATTCAATGTCAGGTAACATACACAGCAATAACAAAATATGTACTGCAGAGTACTTCAAAGATAAACAAAAAAAATTTATATAAAAATGGGCATTTGCATTGTACGAGGCACTGCCAAGCCGGAATAATATGCCAAAAGAAAAGGGCTCCCTGAAATTGTATGTGCAATCATTGAAATAAAATCAAATTGTCTTTTGTTTAAAATCTCAGGCACTAAACAAGGTTTCTTAATATAATGATTATATATGAAGCTGGCGAAATAAGTGACTCAGAGGTCTACATCCCAGCATTTCTTACAACATTCTGAACGCCGAGAGTTAAGACACATCACACCATATGATAAACTCGAGAGAGTAATTGGACTCAAACTCAAAACCCTCACATTCAGCTATTTGATTTATATAACTTAAGGAAACAGGTCCCAAAATCGCTGGGTCAAAATTGAGTTCATTCCAAAACACAAATGACAAAAAGAATTCACACATATGTCAAGCATACCTCCAAATGAATCCCTAAGCAGTCTTGTAAGCTTTGAATCACGAACAGGAACATGTACACTATTCTCTGCCAGTGCATTAATGCACTTCCCCAATGCACTCAAGGAGAGATTAATAGATTTAGCTTCCTCTAGTGTGTGTCCCTCACTTCCTGCCAAAGAAAATACTTTATATTAAAACAAAACTTCAACATGTGATGGATAGTTTAACAGCACTGGTGCAAGCTCACATAATACTATTCAAATTCAGAAAGTTGGAACAACTCCCATATTCTAGTGCTCCCAGTTCACCAATCATCGCTACAAGTGAGAAATTTAAAATTCCGTAGTTCGAATAGATCACTAGGCATGTATATGATTTTTATGAATGAAAAAGGGTAATTTCATTCAAGGTAATCCTCATATAAGATGATTCCATTATCAAGCTTTGGATAAGTACGAAAACTGTTGACAGGGGGTCGGGGCAGCCTCAATGGATATAAATACGGGCATTGCATGTGTGCCTGTTGCATAGGTCTATTAAAACAGGGGTACGCCCATGCAATGCACAAAGTGCCACCTAAAGCTTCAGCCAAACCTAAGAGAGGAAGAATCCAAGTTCGCAAGCCCGGTATCTCAAATGCTGGATTTGCTTAGCTGTCTTTGTTGACACATCAGCCGTTAGTGATTAACACCACCAGCTTTGCAGCCACTGATTGAGTACACCCTAATGTCCACTGCCTCCATAGTTAGTGTGATTGAGATATAGCTACTACCCCACTGATGGCAGGTAACTTGCTACAGGAGAAACAATTAATTCTATCACAAACTTCTGCAATCATCTTCAGACCTCCGTAACAGAAAGCCCTCTATCTATTCTCCTCCCTCAGTCTATCCTTCTAGCTGGAGACTAGTATCCTTCTTTGACACAGACCTCTACATTATGGGAATCCAATCTTCATATTCAGAACCATCCTCAATAATCCTTGGGACCTCCAGGGCTTAAAACCTGCAATTTGTTCTTCTCCTCCCTCATCTTGTTTCACTTACATGGCTTGACTTCCTTCAAGGCATAGTGAATATTTTGCTCAAGCATTTTTCTAGAACACCTATGCTTACAGAACCACAGTAATAATGTTTGACCTGAACAAATATTTCATGCTCTTACCCTGTCAGCCTTCAAACAAGTCTGATTTTGAGTACCAAAACAACACTAGAGGGTATGATAAAAACTATCTTTATTTCAGCGATGAATATTGTAACATAATCTAGAAAAAAATTTGAAATCAGTAAGGAAGATATTAACATGAATAAAGAGTAGGTACATAAACAAACAACAATAGAAAAAGTACCAAGTCATTATGAGGGAAGAGCACTAATCAAGTCCTATAGTTATGCTCACACACCTGATTTGTCAATGCGCTCTGAACCAGCAAGATCAACCACAACTAACTTGCCCTTCCGAATAATGGCAGGCTTTAATGTCTTAATATGAGCATTGTTACCATTTTCACCTGAAAGAGCTGAATGTTTTCCCTTGACAGACCTCTCCACATGTACCTGTCCCATTAGGGATATCTGTTAATTCTTTCTTATTGACATTAATAAGCTCCAAGAAATTTCAAAAGCATAAGCATCACAAAGCAAGAAATATGCATTAATCCACCATCAGTATAGCATGACTACGAGAAGATTCTGCATTCAATTTCGTGTTTGCAGCAAAGCGATGAGATTCCCCTAAGCGTAGTAGTTCCACAAAACTCTGCTGGTTCCTGATTTCCACTATGTTAGCCCCAGGTAATGAAACATCGCCAGTTTTGGGGTCTTCCATGATAGAAATGTTATCATTAGCAGGATCAAGAAGGTCTTGAATACTCTCCATATAAAGCTGCATTTATGCATGGAACTTAACTGTTAAACATGAACTTGGAACAGCATTGGCTGAAAGTTTAGTGTATAGTTCAGCATATGAGACAAATTTAAAATGATAACAACGTCATGTATCCATAAACCATCTAATAAAAGATTAAACAAACCTGCAGATATGAGACACAGATAGAATCGGTCTCCAAAGAAACATCTGCCAGAATATCCTCCATGGCACGCACCATTATTCCACGAGCAGCTGTGTCTTCCTCTCCAAGACATCCAAGAGTATATGTTTTACCAGTACCAGTCTGCCCATATGCCATGATGGTCCCATTGTAACCATCCAGAACACTCTGGAAAAAACAAATTATAAAGAGGCATGTGAGTTGGAGAGAGTTCCATTTAAAAATGAAAGATAAAAAACCAAACATATTCAATTTCTATGACACAGATATAAAACCATTCACAGCTATGACAGAGATATCTGAGCCGGTTTCATATGCATAATTCAAATAAGTGAATCATACTTTTAGATGAGATGAATAACAAACATAAAATGTAGGTATCAAAGAAAAGAAAAGAATTTATTTTAATAAATAAAAATAAAACTCAACTTAAAATAATACCTTCAGGCACTTCTACTTGGACCATTTTACAAATTCAATGAAAATAAACGAGCTATATATTCACATTTTTATTGATGATTTAGAAGCATACATGATCCCAAGTTCTTTTCTTATTGTCTCTACAATATCTTGAATACCAAGTTTTTCAATTTTTTTTTCTCAGCTGGGCTTTTCCACAAATTCGTAATATGCAGTATACTTTTCTCACAGGTATTGTAAACTAATTGATAGACCCATGTTTGAATCTTGAACAGCCGAGTGATATGATTAGCTCTCCTTATTATACAGTCCGAATGGAATACCAAGTAGAATGGCACAATCAAAGATTGATCCATGCATCACCATTTCTTCAATATACAAAACCATAATTGAAATGCATACAGTCCATCACATGTATGTACACCTCAACAACGGGCTTTGCCACGACTTCGTAAACACGTTTTTGTGATGCAAACTCAGTGAGCACTTCGTCAAACTCGTAAGTGTCCGAGTCCCAATTGTTTCGTCGAAGTTTTAACCTTTTCAGCTGAAATGGTTCACAGAAGGTACAAATTACTATGCTTTGAAAAGTTAATGTAAACAACTAGAATTACATATCAGTATCAGTAGAAGAGTACCTCTGGCTGTAATTCTACACAATCAGCAAAATCAGCATCTGCCATCATTTCCTCTGCACTACGTGGTCGCAATCTCACAGCTACACGAACTCTTCCAGGAACTACTCTCAAATAGAAAAGCATAATGCACAAGTAAGATTTCCTATTTAAAGAATCTGTTGTTTCTGAATTTCGTTGGATAAGGAACTTTCTGATTAACAAAAACACGATGTTGCAGAAATTTATTGAAGAAAAATTCTGCAAAGTCGCTACAGGTAAATAGCATCATAAAAAAGCATCAACTGCTTTAGTTATCAGAACTAACCTGTCACTCAACTAACTTCATAGCTTTAAGAGGAATCTGAGGGTATAAATAAGCTATGAAGGAGTCGTAAAATTTATTTTTTTAAAAACACCCAATAAGCTTGATGCCAAATCTTTACAAAATTTTTACGCCAGCCCATAAAAATTTAATTAACAACTTGAAAGAACTTCGGTTCAAAAGGAACATAACGGCTTATAAGTGTTAGGAACAATAAGAGAAAAAGTAACGTAAAAGTGGAATCAAACACACAGAGTTCGGCAACATGTCTATGCCACGGAACTGTAGAAGATTTTGTTCAAATGATAATCAAATATACAGTACGGCAATTTAATACAATGTACAGTAAAGGTCGGGTCGGATTAAGAGCCACATGACTTTCCCCCACATTGAAAATTCACAAAAAATCCTTATCAGGTCGGGTCGTCAAACCGAACCATCGCGGACACAACCGGGCTCCACATGTAGCAAAGCCCAACAATAAGGTAATCAACCTCCAAAAAAGTAATTACATAAGAATTCAATCTCCTATAGTCCCAGTTGCTTAGTATATTGGAAGTACTTCTCTTCCTCGTAAGCGCCAACCCGATGCAGTTTCGCTTACAATAGCAAAAGTAGCTCAAAATGCAAAACCCGAAACGCCAGTACCAACCATCGGAATATGACAAAATTCACATTCCTTAAATAGACAAGTCAACCCATACCAACCCAAAGAAGAAAATGGGTAAAACAAGATCTCATTAACCAAGTACAAGAATTTCAAATTCTGTGAAATTCTTGAACCAGCAAAGACAAAGAAAAACCACACAAGCTCACCTCCAGCATCGTCGTAGGCGGCTCCCGTGGAGGCACCAATAGAGCCGGTGCTGCTCCGGCGGGGCCCGGAAGACGAAAAAGGCTTGGGCTTGACGGAGGTCTTGGGGTTTGAATTCACAGAGAGAGGCCTATCCACCTTAAGAGAGCCCCTGTGAGTCCCATTTCTGTAACTACTACCACCACCTGATGCGGCCATTATTAACAACAACTAGTGTAGCTTCAATGTGGTTCTTCCTGCTGAAACCGTTGTCAGAATGGCTTCTGCTTGCTTGTACAGGGGGAAAAAATGAAGCGCAAAAAGGCAAAATTTATTGGGAAAATGCAGAAGATGAGGCACACCCAGCAAGACCCAAGTGTGAAACTGAAGTTGGCAAAGGCAGTATTTAGTGTAACTGTGAAATGGACCTAAATCGTGTAGGATGTGACTCAGAGAAACCCGGGATTTGCTCCGAGTTCTTTTCCTCAGTTGAAGAGGAGAGAGGAAGAGAAACTGAGAAAGAGTATTTGACTTTTTTCTCCTTTCTATTTTTAAGATGAAAGTACTTAGTGACCCTTGCGGATTTGAAAATCTGTTTACATCCTTTAGGGTAGAGCTGGAAATTCGAGCCTCTTATGGTTTAACGGGGTTTTATGAAGGCACGTCGTGACACGTGAAGGGGCAAAACGAGAGTTAGCATCTACCGATTGACGTATTTGCCCCTGACAACCTCACGACGATTGTGACTTTATAATCTGCATTTGGAGGCTCCAATGGTTTAAGGTCTACAGTAGCGAATAACGGGGTTTTATGAAGGCGCGTCGTGACACGTGAAGGGGCAAAACAAGAGTTAGCATCTATCGATTGACGGATTTGCCCCTGACAAGCTCACGACGATTGTGACTTCATAATCTGCATTAAAGTCATAATCTGCATTTGGAGGGTGAGTTGATTGAATTAATATGTAAATAATAATATTTTATAAATTTTATTCAAATTGAATATAAATAAATTTAAAAAATTTTAACTTTTTATAATAAATTTACAAAATAATGAATCTCATAATATTTGAAATGGATTGAAATGATTTATCTTCCAAATCACAGCTTTAACAACAAGAGGCGGGGCTTTGCTGTTTGCATCCAATTTCCAACTTCCAACCGCTGAATTTGTTGGGTAAACACTTGAACCTGTTCAAGGCATAGTAGTGTACAAGACATGTCTAGATAGACTTAAAGTGCAGTTTAAAATGAGATGAGATGACATGACATGATTTATATAAAAGTTAAAAATTAAATAAAATATTATTTTTTTATATTATTATTATTTTAAATTTTAAAAAAATAAATTATTTATTATATTTTGTATAAAATTTTGAAATTATTTATTATAATATTTTTGGAGTGAAAACAATGCAATTTACAAATTTCCTCAGTGGTAATGGCACTACAAGAAATCTGATTTATTCCAGCGATTTTTAAATCGTTGTAAATAAAATTGTTGGGAAAAGTTATATTTCCCAGCGATTTTTTAATCGCTGCGACTTTTAAAATTAAAGCCAGCCGTTCCAAAGCTGATTCATAAAGTAAAACTATCGCAGCGTTGATTAATCGCTGGGAAACAAAGAAAAAAAATTCTGCAGCGCTCTAAACAACGTCACGGGCGCGAAATGAAAAAATTTATTTTTCCCCCCGATTTCTTTCATTCTCCACTTCTCTCTGTTCCTCCCTTCTCCAAAATCGGACGAGCACCCTTTTCAGCCGATTTCGAAGACCACCCCCACCCCATTTTCCTCCCAACGGAACCTGAACCAGACTCGATCGGCCCATTTGTGGGTTTGGTGCTGCGGGCGTAAGGAAGACCCCTCGAGCATTCATCCATTGTCTGGAGCAGATCTAGCCTCAGGTTATGCCTCGGACCACCACAGACAGTGCCGGCGTCACCCACAAGCAAGATCGTGAAATCCAGCCCCCGGCGCTCTTCGCCTTTGTTTGTCCCTTCTTCTTTCTTATACGGAAATGGCCGAAATGCAAACCGCTCTCACCAAAATGCAAGCAGCAGAAGCAGAGGTAATGCTGGATTCTCGTTTGTGTGGGTTTTCATTTTACAGTCTCGATTTTTCTGAAATGGGTAATGTTGGAAATCGGCTTGTAGCTGCTCTTTGAATCTTGTATTTTATTTGGCTTAAAGAAAATTTTAATACATCTACTTCAACAAATTGCATGAATTTCTTAACTCATACCATTGACATTGACTTATTATCATCCACATTCTTGTTGCCAGTAAGTGTATTTATGCATCAAAATGATTCATATTTTCATTTCCATTGTTTTGTACAGTTTATATTTGTTTGAATCAAAATAACATGAGCAGTATTCCCATCTTTGGATTTAGAAAAAGGGGTTATTCCATTTTTTCAGTGTTAGTAAAGTGGTATTCTCAGTTTTGTTTCATAGGCAAGTATCCATACACCTGGGAGTGGTTATGTCCTGCTACATCACGTGATGGGTGAAACTGATGGTGAACATAATATTTGGTCGTAAGTATCTCATATATATCTCATTTTTTAAGGTCTTTTTATAGGACGATCAATTTTGTGATTATACATTGTAGAATAGCAAGCTCAGCCCAGATATATGTATATTTCTGTGTGGTATCTGGATCTCCTTATCTCATATGTGATACCTATTTCTGTGTTGATATTCGAGCTATTTACCTCACCCATGCTTTTATCATCCTTATTGTTGATTTAATGCGATAGGCATGTTGAAGGTGGGATGGGTACTGTATCTCTGGCTATTAGTAATGCTGCTAAAGAAGCTGGTGTTCATATTTTTACAAATGCAGAGGTATGCTTATTATTATTATTATTTTTATAAGATGTTTATTAACAGTATTATGACGCATGACCCTTTATTCAAGAGTTTCTTCCTCAATGTGTTTATTTTTCTTCTTCTTTCACATTTCCGAGTATCATTTAGGGGAGTTTATACTCAGAGATACTTTATTTTGATTGATATGGAAAAATGATGTCACTTCTTATTTTAAATGAAACATGCTTCTTTAAGCCAATTAGCTTCAACTGAATTGGCATATCCTTCCTTCATAATAATTGAATGGAAGGTGAGGTTATTGGTTTATTATCCTCTTGCTGAATGTGTAAATTACTAGTTGAAAGAGAATAAAAAAAAAAAAAACTAGTTTAGCCTTTTTCATAGTTAGCTCATGTTCAATAAGATGGTTTAGTTTTCATCACTCTCTATGTTGCATCTGTATATGCAACAATTCACTTCCCTCTGTTATAGGTTTGTTGTCGCTCAACTTTGAAAGTTCATTTTCTGTTCAGGTTTCAAAATTGGTCATTGAAGAGTCTGGCATAGTAATTGGGGTTAGTTTGGTTCCTGTATTGCCTCAACTGAGTAATCTCAAAGCATTCATAAAATGTTCTGAGATCTATATAGTGTTGACAATCAGGTATTGATGGTTGATGGGGAACAATTGCATTCTTCAATTGTTTTGTCAAATGTAACACCTTACAAGACTTTCATGGTTAGAAGCTTAACATTGCTATTTTTGCATTTCCTTACTGGGAGTAGCATTGACAATAACATATTATTAAGGAACAATGTAAACAAATTCATCTTCTAAAGGTGATAGATGATAGATTCAAGTCAGCTTCACAAATTTTCTATCATTAATGTTTGTTTGTTTTAATTTGGTTAAAGGTTATTCACATGTTTGTTTGATCATGAAGCAGTAAGCTATTTAAGTTGACAAAATGATTCAACTGAGTTGTGAGAATTTATTGGTAATTAGGATGATAATTTCTTGAGGAATAGCTACTGCAATTCAACCCTTTTTTTTTTCTTACTATTCTTTGAATTACCAAAATTATTAACGCACTTATTTTGATGCAGAAAAATCATTGAATTCTCATTAATTTACAATCCAAACTGGTCATTTTTTTCTAATAGCTCCCAAGAGGCATTCTCATTGGCATAACTTGGATAGGTTATGTGTTTCAATGCTTCCTACTCTCAGGTAAGGATGCTTCTTTACTTCATGTCCTTTAGTGGTACTTTTATCATAACTATTATGCCATGTTGCGTGAAAGCTTAACCAAGAGGCTTGGAAGGCTTGGTATTCAATTTTTGTGAGGGCTATTGTGCGATTGATTGTGAGATCAAGACCTTCTCTTAATATACTTGCCGTTGGAATCCTGTGTGGAATCATGGTTGTGTTTAGTAAACAAAGCAACCACTTTTCTTCTCATGTCTTTACTTTCCAGTTTGCACATTTAATTCATTGACCAAGTAATATGATCCATTTTAAACTTTATAGGAGAGGACTATTTTATAGAGCATGTTTTTCTGGTACTTGTTGATGTTCTGAAAATTGGCTTACTTAATTATTATAGAGCATGAGTTTGGCTTAGTTATTCCTACATTTAAAAAATAATAGCAATTGATCCTGATTATTTTGTGTGCAATAAGTGAAGGAGGATGATGTAGGAGTACCTGAAAAGGAAGCATGATAATCAGTTGAGATTAATAATTTCAGATGATGTTGATCTCTTATCAACTTAATTACCATCCTTTTTTTTAAATTATTTCCAAAACAAAACCAGAAATTTACCCATAAAACTTTCAAAATTTCCATTGTTCAAAAGAAAATTTTCCATGTTTAGCACATGCTTTCTTTCTTTCATTGGATAGTAAAAACCTGCCATTGCACTGCAACAAGTGTATCTAAACTGGGCAAATAGTTAGTTGAGCAGTGTTTTAAAAGCCATACATATCTACTGTATGCAATACTGCAATTTATTCACCATGATTGAGGTAGACACAGTGCACCCTACCCCTCGACCAATGGAGGTAGGTGCCTTTAAATTTGCCTGGTCATACCCCACGGCAAAAGCAATGAGAGGTAGAAACAATTTGAGCCACAAGACACATAAATTTCTTATTTTTTTTATGGTTAATTTTGAAGAATGTAGGGTAGGAAATGGACTTGTAATAAAGAGGATAAGAAATATCATTGTCTAACCGAAATCTATATTCAGAAGATTGCAAGAGCTTTGTCTAGTTTTTGTTGTTGATTTAGGGATCAAGGAATGTGGCCTTCACAAAGGTATTGTATATTAGTCTTACTGGCATGAGAATTCAACTTCCAACCAGATGTTGGGTTCCCATTTCCTCATTAAAATTTAGTAAGAAGGTGGCCATACATCTAAACCAGAATTCATCTTCCAACCAGATGTTGAGGCTTTACATGTTCTGTGTTTAAATTTTGTTTCTTCGTTTTACTCCATCTGATTATCAAATCCAGAGATGAGAGCAGCGTAGGGTAGCTGGAGATTGAAAGACTGAAAAGAGAACTGGTCAGAAGAAGATATATACCAGGACAATACAAGAAGGGAAATTAAAATATCAATTTAACCACTTCAGTACTGGCCTTCTTTGTGAGAGCAGATATTTTCTGCTGAATAACATGAAAATAATTTATTATATAAAAAAAATCCCACTCTCTTTCATTTATCTCTTTCTTCTTTCTGCTCATTTCCTTTTTTGCTCAACTCAGATTGAAAAGCCATTATAGAGACATGGTGGTAGGCTCGAGCACAATGAGACATATTGTGGCTCGGGTTACGGTGCAGAAACGGTATACTTGTCTGGGTGGACCCTTTTGCAGATACGAAGTTTTTTAATTTAGTGTTGGAAGTTGTATCTTGTATGTAGCTTGTTGAACATAAATTGTTGGAAGCTATTTGTGCATTGTGAGAATATCACCATATGGACTAGTGGATGAATGCCTGCCTATTAATTCAGTATTTTGGTAAGCTTTTCTATTATTTTTGTCTAGATTATAACACAATGATCCTTATCCATATTATTGTTTTGTTAGATATTCCTATGGAAACATCTAATTCTCTTTTTGATCTTATGAGGTTTGTGGATTCTTTAATATTTGTGACACTTAGTGCAAAAGAGAAGAAGGTGAAGGATGTAACATATATGGATTCTTGGAAGTCAATAAGGTGGCGGGAAATTTTCATTTTGCACATGGAAAAAGCTTCCATCAATCTGGTGTTCATGTAATGATCTGCTAGTGTTTCAAAGGGATAGCTTCAATGTAAGTTATAAGCCAGACGCTTTTGAATAATTTTTTATTGATCACACTCCATGCATTTTCTTTGTTAATGTTTTTCCTTTGTCTAACCTTTTACCTTCACCATTCTTTATGAAGCATCTGATAAATGTGATATAGATAAGTCACAAGATCAATAGACTGACTTTTGGTGTCTCACAAGATCAATAGCATCTGATATCTGTGTCTCATATGCACTGCAACTTTCTATCTTGTTTTGCCTGTGTTGCTGGTTGTGTCACAGTACATCTCTGTCCAAATTATGCAGTCATCACAGGTCAGTCATTACCCAGGTGTTATTAGCATGACTAAGTTCAAATAAAATGCTATACTCATTCTTATTTATGGTTATATGTTTAAATATTTATTGCTACTTGATAACAAGATATCATTTCTTGGCTTTTGTCATTGGTCTTTGCTGTACATGACTAAGCTATTTCAGCCAATACCTCTTATCCTCTACTAGTGCCATCTCTATCAAGCATTTTATAGTTATCTGGTGGTATAAAGAAAATAATTAGTTAGAAAGAGATCCCAGTAATGGAGGGGAATGCTTGCAAAATTAAGGCCATATTTCTTTTCTTTAAAAAAATTTCAAAAGAAAACCAAATATTTAACCAAATTATCATTTCCTCCACCATACTTTCTACTACTCAACCAAATGAAGTTAGGATATTTGAAGTTAGGATAGCACACCTAATAAAGTGCTTACATGACATAATTTCACAGATATTACATGGGGATTTATGCTTCTCGCCCCATTTTAATTATTTGGGTCACCAAGATGTCCTGGGTAGAAATTAAACTGGCTGCCTATATTATTCTACAAATTATAACATTGAAATCTGTAGCATCCTTGTATATGTCTGAACACTCGGGCCTTTGTCTATTTTATGCTCAATAAAATTTTGTTTATCAATAAAAATAAAATCTGTAGCATCCATTAAATTAACCTTTTTTGTTCTTAAATTTTGTGAAAATGGTTTTTGGAAATTGACCAAAATTATAGCTTGCAAGAATTGTTTATATGATTATATACATGAGCATCAATCATCAATTGGTTCCAACTCTTAACTGGTGTCTTCATGATCACACAGATTCCCACTCCATGGGTGGTTGCTTCCCTTATACCTATTGTTGGTGGAGTGGCACTGGCATCAGTCACAGAGGCATCTTTTAATTGGTATGATATGTCTGCGTATGATATTGTTTAGGATTCAGTATTACTCAAGTTGTTTCCAAAGATGATATATCATCTTATTGTTGTACTTTGGAGAAGGGCTGGATTCTCGAGTGCAATGGCTTCCAATCATTGTCTAACCAAAATCTATATTCAGAAGATTGCAAGAGCTTTGTCTAGTTTTTGTTGTTGATTTAGGGGTCAAGGAATGTGGCCTTCACAAAGGTATTGTATATTAGTCTTACTGGCATGAGAATTCAACTTCCAACCACATGTTGGGTTCCCATTTCCTCATTAAAATTTAGTAAGAAGGTGGCCATACATCTAAACCAGAATTCATCTTCCAACCAGATGTTGAGGCTTTATATGTTCTGTGTTTAAATTTTGTTTCTTCGTTTTACTCCATCTGATTATCAAATCCAGAGATGAGAGCAGCGTAGTGTCACGGACTTAGAATTTCTTCACACGTCCCGTGCGGCCTTAGGAGGTTTTGCACTCGCAAAGCTCCTAAGTAAGCCTTCTAAGTGACTTAAGACAAGAGAAAACAACTCTAGAAGAGAAAGAAGAGAGAGGAGCTCTAGAGAACTTGTTAACTCTATTGCTTGGTGATTTACACAAGTGAGGAGGTCTCTATTTATAGAGACCTCTTGGTACAAAGAATGGCTAGGATTGTGACACTTGTCACCAATCCAAGGTAAAGAACATTCTAGATTTCTACTCTACAATTGACTATAAGGCCCTTTCTAGAACACTCCTCTAGAATTGTCTATAAGGCCCTTTCTAGAACACTACTCTAGAATTGTCTATAACGCCCCTTCTAGAACACTACACACAATTGTACATCATTACAAAGGACTAGGTGGCTCTAGAAGGTTGTGGAATTCTCTAGAAAAATCTAGGTGGTGACATTCTCCCCCACCAAGCTTCGCGACGTCCTCGACGCGGTGTCTTCTTGGAACCTTCGGATGTGATCTTCAAACTGCCACAATGACTCTTTTGGTTCCCAAGTCGTCTCGCTTTCGGGCAATCCCTTCCACTTGATCAAGTATTCTTGGCGTGGCTTATGACTCTTCTGTCTAATCACACGATCTGCCAAGATTTCTTCTACTTCTTTGTCGAAGGTGGTAGTTATGCCCAATGGTGCCCGCTTAGACTCTCCTCGTACTGGTTCCTCTTCATCCCCATGATAAGGCTTCAAACAGCTTACATGAAAGACCGGATGAAGCTTGAATTTTGGAGGTAAGTCTAGCTTGTAGGAGACCTTCCCTATTTTCTTGATGATTGGGAATGGTCCCTCGTAACGTCGTACAAGCCCCTTGTGTAGCTTCCTTGTAAACTTGTGTTGGCTTGACAAGATCTTTACTAACACCAAGTCGCCTATACGATATTCCGAGTGTCTCCTTTTCTGATCAGCCCACTTCTTCATCTTCTTGGTTGCTTTGTCCAAGTAGGAGCGAGTTTCATCCAGTTGTTCGTTCCAGGATTTAGCAACCTTGAAGGCTGTTGGACAATTCCCCACATAGCTTGTCTCCAATGACTGGGGAGTGAGTGGTTGTTGCCCCATTACAACTTCAAATGGGCTTTTGTTCGTGGACTCACTCCTTTGTAAATTATAGGAGAATTGAGCTACATCCAACAGTTTAGCCCAATCAGACTGGTTAGCACTTACAAAGTGCCTCAAGTACAACTCCAACAAGGCATTCACCCTCTCAGTTTGCCCATCTGTCTGTGGATGAAAGCTGGTGGAGAAGTGTAGGGCAGACCCCATGAGCTTGAATAGTCCCGACCAGAATTTGCCTGTGAAGCGAGGATCCCGATCACTGATGATGCTTTGTGGTAAGCCCCAATACTTAACCACATGTTTGAAGAATAACTTGGCTGTCTCCTCAGCCGAGCAATCTTTAGGAGCGGCAATAAAAGTGGCATATTTAGAAAACCGATCCACCACAACAATGATGGTACCGCATCCTTCAGATTTGGGGAGAGCCACTATAAAATCCATACTAACACTCTCCCAAGGACGAGAAGGAGTGGGTAGTGGCTCCAACAAACCAGCAGGGCTTCGGTTCACCACTTTGTCTTGTTGGCACACAAGACAAGTCTTCACAAAGAGTTCCACCTCATCTCTCATCTGAGGCCAATAATAAGAGGCTTCCAACAAAGCCTGAGTGCGGCGTTGACCAGGATGTCCAGCCCATAAGGAATCGTGGCATTCCTTAATAAGGTTCCTCCGTAGCTTTCCCCACTTCGGAACATATAATCGTCGTCTGGTGGTGTAGAGTAATTCATCCTCTACCCAAAATCTTTTGGCCTTTCCCTCCTTAGCCAAATTCATCAAATTCTTGGCTAAGGGATCGTGCTGCAAGCCTTCCCGAATCATCTCTAGTGTCTCCCCTTGGACACTGGTGATGTGGGCAAGTTCACCCTTCCTACTAAGGGCGTCAGCAACAATGTTAGCCTTCCCAGGCTTGTACTCCAAGACATAATCAAATTCTGCCAAGAAGTCTTGCCACCTAGCTTGCTTTGGGCTCAGTTTCTTCTGACTCTGGAAGTAACTGGTGGCAATATTATCCGTTTTTACCACAAAACGGGAGCCAAGCAAATAGTGTCGCCAAACTCTGAGGCAGTGGATGATGGCCGTCATCTCCTTTTCCTGCACCGTGTACCGTCTTTCGGTCTCGTTGAGTTTGCGACTCTCATATGCAATTGGATGTCCCTCTTGCATGAGAACTCCCCCAATGGCAAAGTCTGATGCATCTGATTGCACCTCAAAAGGCTTGGTGCAATCTGGTAGGGCCAAGACCGGTTCCTCCATGACTGCTGTCTTCAGATCATCGAAGGCTTCTTGACACCTTGATGTCCACTCCCATGTCTTGTTTTTCTTGAGCATGTCAGTGAGGGGGGATGCTCTTGTAGAGTATCCCTTTATGAATCTTCTATAGTAGTTGACAAGCCCAAGGAAGGATC
Organism: Carya cathayensis; assembly: GCA_011037825.1. Classification (NCBI taxonomy): domain Eukaryota; kingdom Viridiplantae; phylum Streptophyta; class Magnoliopsida; order Fagales; family Juglandaceae; genus Carya; species Carya cathayensis. The sequence goes on along the minus strand of QGSO01000495.1, from coordinate 203,209 downwards.
GAAGCTCGGTAACCTTAGTGGGAGGATCCCACTTCTTGATGGCTTCAACTTTCCCATCTTCCATGCTGAGTTTTCCTCCTTGGATTTTATGGCCAAGGAAATGGACTTCATTCATGCGAATGAGCATTTCTCCCTCTTGACATAGAGTTGGTTTTCCCTTAAGACACGGAAAACAACCCTTAAATGCTCCACATGCTCCTCGAGGGTAGAACTATAGATGACGATATCATCTAGATAGACCACCACAAATTGATCAAGATAGGGGTGGAAGATCTTGTTCATGAGAGTGCAGAAGGTGGCTGGAGCATTTGTGAGGCCAAAGGGCATCACTAGAAACTCGTATGCTCCATAGCGAGTTACACATGTTGTCTTTGCTTCATCTCCTTCCGCAATCCTCACTTGATAATACCCCGATCTTAAANGGATTCTCGAGTGCAATGGCTTCCAATTTGACAAATCAATCTCGTAATGTCCTTAGCAAAAAAGTCATGGTTAAGAAAGAGGTAATCTACATTTTTGCGATGCATATCTTCTTAATCCTGTTGCTTTTATATCTTGATCATGAAAGAGTGTAATTTACAACAGTTGCATGCAGTTGGTCTGTCATTCAAGCTTGGAAAAGTACTTTGCATGGCCCAATTGATCAAATAAATCAGCAATCAATGGAATAGGGTACTTGTTTTTTATGGTTACCTTATTTAAAGCCCGATAGTCGATGCACAGCCGCAGAGACCCATCATGCTTCTTTTGGAACAACACGGGTGCTCCATATGGGGCTTTAGAGGGTTGGATGAATCCAGCATCAAGCAACTCCTTAAGTTGCCTCCTTAGTTCTTCCAACTCTGGAGGTGACATGCGATAAGGCGCCTTGGCGGGTGGTTTGGCACCGGGTTCCATCTCAATCTGATGGTCCACCTCTCTTCTAGGTGGAAGTTGCTTGGGCAACTCTGGGGGCATGACATCCCCATAGTCCTTAAGGACTTTTTGGATCTCCATAGGTGGAGGGGAGGAAATCTTCACTTCATCTTCCTCCATAGAAGCCAAGTAAGACACCTCGCCCTTCTTCCATCCTTTCTTGAATTGCATGGCAGATAGAAGTTGGGTGGTGTTTGGCTTAGACACGGTGGGTATCATACATGGACCACCTTCTAAGATGCACACCGAGTTGTAGTGGGGAAGAGACACTACATTGAACTGTCTCAAGAATTCCATCCCCAACACAATGTTAAAATCATCCATAGGAGCAACAGAAAAGTCCACCATACCTTTCCATGTGCCAAGTTGTAGCTCCACCCCATGAGCTACGCCATCAAGTGGTCTGGCCTCAGAGTTCACGGTCTTCAACCATCCTTGACCCTTCTTAAGAGGAATCCCTAGCCGTGCGGCCTCTTCCTTCTTGATGAAGTTGTGAGAAGCTCCTGAGTGGACCATGGCATGACTCTTTTTCCCATTGACGAGTACCTCTACAAACATCAAAGACCCATCCTTAGTGGTTGGCTTTGTGCTTGCCTTGAGGGAGTTGAGAAGTTGTAGACACCCCAGGTGCGACTTCTCTTGGACTTCCTTCTCTTCTAACATGGCATTGAGGGCCTTCCTCTTAGGACAATCTCTAGCCCAATGTGGCCCGTTACAAAGGAAGCAAGCATCCTTCGGCTTTTTGTCATTGGAGTGCTCCTTCTTGCCTTCCTTTGATGATGAAGGCTTGTCTCCTCGCTCTTTATACTGTGGGGGCCTAGACCCTTTTGCTCCCCCACCCTTGCTGTGATTATCTTTAGAAGACTTGGGCTTTGAAGAGTTGTCACTCTTGTGGTACTCAAACTCTTCCAAGGTTTCTGCCACTGTCAGGGCGGTGGAGATATCGTTGACCCCACGGCGCTTGAGCTCTTGAGCCACCCAAGACTTGAGACCATCGATGAAGTTGAAGAGGAGATCTTCTTCACTCATGTTTGTGATTTGAAGCATGAGGGCAGAAAATTCCTCAACATAGTTGCGGATAGAAGAGGTGTGCTTCAACTCCTTCATTCTTTTCCGCGCATGGATAGCCACGTTCTCAGGGTAGAACTGCCTTTTAAGCTCCCGCTTGAACTCTACCCAAGAGTCGATGGTGCAGGTACCCTTCTCAATCTCACTGTGCTTACGACGCCACCAAGTACCAGCAAGATTAGTAAGGTAAAGAGAGGCAGTACGTACCTTGACACGCTCATCTTGCATGTTCAAAGCTTCAAAGTAGCGCTCCATGTGCCACATATAGTTGTCTAGTTCTTTGGCATCACGCTTGCCATTGAACTCTTTTGGTTTGGGGGTATCCACCCTTGGTGTCGCCATCGTCCCAGCTCCAATGGCACCCCTATTGGCCACCGCCCGCTTGCACATGGCCCAATCCGCCCTGGTCTCCTCTAGACCGACGCGGTATTCCTCCATTTGCTCATGGAGTTTTGTTAGCTCCCCCAAGACCCGGTCTTGGAAAGCAACATTCTCAACATGCTGTGACTCGATGGTGGGGCTGATGGTGCTTAGAATGGACTCCTTGAGCGATTCGGATTGTCCCTCCAATCCTAGCTCCTCCAAACTTTGCTCCACGACGTCAAGTCGGTCCTTGACATCCGCTACAGCCACCTCCACCCTGGTCACAGAGTTGTCAAGGGTGCTCACCTCCCTGTGAGACTGATCCATTCCTCCATTTTGGCCAATAACTTGGTCATGGCCCTCTCGATCCCATCGAGACGAGACTCCATAGAAGAGGTTGAATCCTTCGTCCTCTTGCTCTTTCGTGGCTCCATGGGCTCCATGGTGATCTCACTTGGATCCGCCATTCCTAGCCTGGACGGCTCTGATACCAACTGTCACGGACTTAGAATTTCTTCACACGTCCCGTGCGGCCTTAGGAGGTTTTGCACTCGCAAAGCTCCTAAGTAAGCCTTCTAAGTGACTTAAGACAAGAGAAAACAACTCTAGATAGAGAAAGAAGAGAGAGGAGCTCTAGAGAACTTGTTAACTCTATTGCTTGGTGATTTACACAAGTGAGGAGGTCTCTATTTATAGAGACCTCTTGGTACAAAGAATGGCTAGGATTGTGACACTTGTCACCAATCCAAGAGTAAAGAACATTCTAGATTTCTACTCTACAATTGACTATAAGGCCCTTTCTAGAACACTCATCTAGAATTGTCTATAAGGCCCTTTCTAGAACACTACTCTAGAATTGTCTATAACGCCCCTTCTAGAACACTACACACAATTGTACATCATTACAAAGGACTAGGTGGCTCTAGAAGGTTGTGGAATTCTCTAGAAAAATTTAGGTGGTGACAGTAGGGTAGCTGGAGATTGAAAGACTGAAAAGAGAACTGGTCAGAAGAAGATATATACCAGGACAATACAAGAAGGGAAATTAAAATATCAGTTTAACCACTTCAGTACTGGCCTTCTGTGTGAGAGCAGATATTTTCTGCTGAATAACATGAAAATAATTTATTATATAAAAAAAATCCCACTCTCTTTCATTTATCTCTTTCTTCTTTCTGCTCATTTCCTTTTTTGCTCAACTCAGATTGAAAAGCCATTACAGAGACATGGTGGTAGGCTCAAGCACCATGTCTAATTCTCTTTTTGATCTTATGAGGTTTGTGGATTCTTTAATATTTGTGACACTTAGTGCAAAAGAGAAGAAGGTGAAGGATGTAACATATATGGATTCTTGGAAGTCAATAAGGTGGCGGGAAATTTTCATTTTGCACATGGAAAAAGCTTCCATCAATCTGGTGTTCATGTAATGATCTGCTAGTGTTTCAAAGGGATAGCTTCAATGTAAGTTATAAGCCAGACGCTTTTGAATAATTTTTTATTGATCACACTCCATGCATTTTCTTTGTTAATGTTTTTCCTTTGTCTAACCTTTTACCTTCACCATTCTTTATGAAGCATTTGATAAATGTGATATAGATAAGTCACAAGATCAATAGACTGACTTTTTGTGTCTCACAAGATTAGTAGCATCTGATATCTGTGTCTCATATGCACTGCAACTTTCTATCTTGTTTTGCCTGTGTTGTTGGTTGTGTCACAGTACATCTCTGTCCAAATTATGCAGTCATCACAGGTCAGTCATTACCCAGGTGTTATTAGCATGACTAAGTTCAAATAAAATGCTATACTCATTCTTATTTATGGTTATATGTTTAAATATTTATTGCTACTTGATAACAAGATATCATTTCTTGGCTCTTGTCATTGGTCTTTGATGTACATGACTAAGCTATTTCAGCCAATACCTCTTATCCTCTACTAGTGCCATCTCTATCAAGCATTTTTTAGTTTTATTTTTTGGAATTTGCACGTCACCATTACTTTATCCCTTGCAGGAATCTTTGGACAACATTACTGTCTTCTCAATAATAACAGTAATGTCCTTTTTCTTGTTGGCTCCTGTGGCTATCTTCATGGAAGGTGTCAAGTTTACTCCTGCATATCTCCAATCAGCTGTGAGTAAATTCTTGAGAGCTAAATGCTGATACAAATTCCATAAGGTCTTGATGTCACTCAAGATAGAAGCACCTTTAATATATGGGTCTATCTAGTTGATTAACATATATCATATTACTTTCCAGGGATTAAATGTTAAACAACTATACACCAGGTCTCTTTTGGCTGCACTCTGCTTCCATGCCTATCAGCAGGTGAGATGTTTTCCATACTCTGGTTTTTTTTTTCCAAATTAATTTGTTTCTTATATGTTAATTATGACCTATCTAGATTCCCATGCTTGTCCAAAGGAGGATTTTTTTTTTCTTTTTATGAGGCCAAATTGACTGGAAAATGTTTCTTTAGTGGTTCTTGTAAAGCCTTTTTCAGACTGCTTTGTACAATGCTCAGATTTTTGAACTATTGATCCTACTTTTCTTTCTTTCTGTGCTCCCAAGGATCCATTATGCAGTCCTTTTATTTTTTTATTTTTTTTATTATTAGTTAAGATGATTTGATTTTATTGATCACAAGAATAGGCAAGAGTCCAAGTATACGGGACATATACAAAAGTAATGCCTAAGCATGCCAGTTTAGTGATACAAGTGCAGTCCCTTAGCACTATAATGTATGAGTTCTTACAAATTCAGCAGTTGCGTGTTTTATTGAGTTAAATATTGTTGTGCACTAGAAATGTATCACTTTTGAGTTGGGATATTTGAAGGTTTGATTTAATTGGGGTTTGTGACATGAGCTATCAAACCTACATGAGTTATAAGGATGTTGTTTGATTTAATTGTATGATAAGGATGTTGTGTGTTTTAGGCTATGACAGCCATATAGGTTCAACTGTATTATAATTTTTTTTTATTTTTTAAAATACTATTTGCGGCGAGCAAAAGTCGCCGGAAAAGACCATTTTTTCGCGGGCAATACTGATAAAATTGCAAAGGGTATTTGATGGCGGCGCTCATTTAATCGCTGGCAAATCCTTTGGCAGCGATTTTTAAATCTCCGGAAAAGGAATTTAAAAACAGAAAATCATTTGCCAGTGATTACAAAATCGCTGCTAAATTCTTTAGCAGCGATTTTGTAATCGCTGCCAAAAGAATTTAATAACCAAAAGTCATTTGCCAGCGATTCAAAAATCGCTGCCAAATTATTTGTCAGCGATTTGTTAGTCGCCGGAAAAGGAATTTAAAAACAGAAAGTCATTTGCCAGCGATTCAAAAATCGTCGAAAAAGAATTTGCCAGCGATTATAAAATCGCTGGAAAATGACTTTCTGTTTTTAAATTCATTTGCCGGCGATTCAAAAATCGCTGGCAAATCCTTTAGTTTAGCGGCGATTTTTTAGTTTCCACCGCAGTATATAGGAAATGGCTGAATAGTACCGACGAATTTGCAGCGATTCAAAAATCGCCGGTATATGTATTTGGCGGGGATTTTTCCACTTTTCTCGGCGATTTATAATCGCCAGGAAAAGTGCATCTGTTGTAGTGTGGTATCGTCCAGGAAAACAAAAAATAAAGTTTCTAGCTTGTTGAATATTAATTATTAAATCATTCCATGTTTAGGAAAACCGTCCATTGATCTTTATCTCATGATCAAAGCCAAGACATAATACAACGTAGAAGGGCGGCAGCCTTGACTCGTTCAGAAAAGGCAGTGAGATTAGTTCCGACTGCTCCTTTCTCCACTCCGGCTCCCCATGATAAACTATATCTAGAGAGAGAGAGAGAGAGAGCTTTCTGCATAAAGAGGAACTTAAAGTGAACAGAGATGGAATCCACTGAATCTACACTATTACGGACAGCCAAATATTTGAATTCAAATATTGAGCGAAGGAGAGGCCGAACCTTTTCAAGCCAATATTTATCAGATGAAACCTGGAACATGGATGATGGAACGGGAAATTAGACATGATGGAGATTATTACGAATTCGTCAAATGATATTTACAGTCTTGAAATGAACAAGACAATATAAAAAGAATTATTTTTTAAAAACATTGAAAGATGGAAAATTTATATATTATAATATTGTATCTAACATTATTTTTTATTAATTATTAACATAATTATGCGTCGACGATGACTAATCCGCGCAGATATGGTTATATATTTCTTATTCAAATCAATCAAATAACAAAAGTATCTATACAAGGCTTAGGGAAAAAAATACCCACCAAGGAAGAAATTAACTTCTATTTATAAGTATAATTTTTCTTAATTAGAATCATGTCTTTTGACTATTAATAATTTTATTATGATAAATATTTCAATCACAATTTTTTTTTATATATAAATTTATTTATAAACTGACTTGAATTATAATATTATTTTTGTCATAAAAATATTCTCCCACTCACTGCGCCTAAATATCTGTTAGTCAGCGGTTTAAATCAACTCAAATCCATCGTTATAACAAAACGAGAAGACAATAAAATGCCAAAAGGGTCTTTTAAGAAAGATATAAGAATAGTCAAACACTGAGATTTGAAAAATATTTCATTTTATTATTATAATTTTACATAAAATATAATAAACAGTTTAATTTTTTAAAATATTAATTTAAATTTTTAATAATATTATTAAAAAATAATATTTTATTTAATTTTTAATTTTCATTTAAAACTATTTCTTCTTATTTTATCTAATTCTAATATGCAAACAACCTCGAGGAAAATGAGCCTGAATTTTCTGAGTGCATGCATGGTTTATATGGCTACATGGTCCAAAGAGATGGGCTGGCATGATGTGATAACCGATTGAGCGCTCAAATTTTCACATCACGAGACTGCATGCAATGTCCTTTACCTAAAGCATATTGTGCTTGATTATCCTTTGAGTTCTAAAGCCTGGCAGCTAGCCTGAGGCACTGAGAAAAAAGGAGAAAGGATTCCTTCGGGGACTGCCTTTATTATCATCATTATTAATTCTCTCCTCCTTTAACTTTGTTCGACAAATACCAGTCAGCTTTTCAAGTTACGAGTTCAGATCAGCAAGTTGCCATAGACTCATGGCTACCGGCATGCATGCAGTACATGGCAATACCTCAGCAACGCCATATAACTTGTCTCCTTCGCATAAACATGAACTGTATGTGAGCAGCGAATGATCAATATCGGTGTGTATATCTTGTTCACCAGATTGTCAGGACAACTTGAACTGGGGGAGTTGCGATCGAGCAGTAAGCCGTAGACCTTCTTTCTGCAAAGGTAGGTGTTGCTCTTTTTCTTGTGTTGCCCACTTGGACATGATGGCATGCAGGGGCCAGCCTACAGCTACACCAGTACCATGCATGCATAATGCATTCGTGAATAGTGACTCATGGCACTTCGGATTCTTCATCGATCTTATCTATTATGCCTATCAACGAAAATGCTTCGTCACAGTACTTGAGCTGTAAAACGCACGGCAGAAAACCTCTTAAAAAGTGAAGTATTTTGTCAAATACAATGTTTAAAACTGAATTAACTTGCTTTTAGACGTTGAGTTGAAGTTAAATTGAACTCTTTATAAATAGTAATTAGTTGAGTTATAGAGTAAGTTATGTGAAGCTTATCTAAGATGAATTTATATATATTTAAATATTAACATGATTTTAGAGATATTTATAAAAAGTTAAAAAGAGTTTTGAGTTTTAAGTATAAAAATTGTGGGTCATACGTGTAAAGAAATTTTGAATTGATCAGATGAGTTTAATAGTTTAAGATTTTGATATTTAAATATTAAATTTAATTTAAAATTAGATTAAATTGAATTAATCTTAATAGCCGAACTTTAATACTGAAGTACAGGATTTACTTATTCGGAAAAAAAAAAGCGTTTTTTATTTGTATGAAATTTCCACGGAGTAGGTTGAAAGTCGCATTCAGTCCAACGACCTTCTTCCTTTACCCGATGGTACTCGTAAAGTCGGCTTTATGCTTTTTTCTCGTAGACAACTGCTACAAATTTACTGAACCGACATTTGATTTCTAACGTAACGCTCACTTCAACGACTTCGATCCTGAGATAGTTAAGGATAATATGTGACCCGAGCCATAAGCTAATGGGAATATGATATGAAATTAATATATTTAGTTTTGATATTAACGATTTTGAATTCAAATGAATTGTTAAGACATAATTTATAAACGGGTTAATAACAACTCAACACACTTAATATGAAACTAATTCATAATAATCTGTTTATATTTTTACTCACAATCACAATTTTCTTATTGTTAGATTTTAATATTAGTATTTTTCAATATATTTATATTTTTATTATTATAATTATAATTTTAAACCTATACTTATATTTATTAATATCGATATTGTTCTATTTATATATAATGAATTGAAATAAATAATATCGTATTGATCCATTTATAATTAATTATTTAATAAATTAAAATGAATTAGATGACATAACTCATTATTTAAATAATTCTAACATTAAGATACTTAACGGATGAGCTTGAATTGAGCATTTGATACTACACAAACACCCTGCAAACAAATTGCCGCCCATAGTTCCTGCGACGAAAATTGTTGATAATAGAACGAACGTCAGTCGTCATTGCTGTGCTGTCAATGCTTCTTTCCTATGTACGTACTTCCGTGTAAAGTGGGATGTTCTGTAACAAACAGAGCCTGGGAAAAGCAAGATGAAAGAAACAGGCAAAATTACCTGCATCTTTGGGAGCTAATACCCCTCTCATATAAAAAGATTATATAAAAATATATATATATATAAAGTGACATGAATTCATTATATCTGTTATATTTATTTTATAATAAAAATAATTTTATATATCCCATCATATCACTTTATAATTTTATAATTATGTAATCATTTTCTATATAAATTATTTTTCTTTAGCAAAAAAACAAGATGATAGAGGCGAAACAAAACTGCAGTTGGAGTACTGTTGCTATTGACTATTGAGAGATGCATCTGCCACTTCTCACATGCATGATTCGTCCAAAATGATAGACATACAGTACTATTCTCTTGATTTATGACCACTCCTCATGTGTACCATGCATTCTCTTGGTTCTTGAATATGGTAGTGAGTTGAATTCTATAGTGCGTGAGGTTTGGGGAATGAGAAAATTACTTTTTATGTTTAATTAAGAAGATAGGAATGGACCTACCGTGTTGTCTATCCAATCTTGTATCTGTTACTTTTGGGCAGGAGATACTTCCTACAAGTAAACAATTAAACGTACTCTGATCTCCTCCAGCATTATACAAATTACATCTAGCTAGGCAACACCCTAGCGGGTAAGGCAAAGATCTCACTTGATTAATTTTATTGGGTTACTTCTAATTCAAACATGCCTGGCAGGCCCAAAAGAAACTGGCTAGGATATGCTCTTTTCTTTTTCTTTGTTTTTGAGAAAATAGGAATTGATTAGTGTCGAGTTCATTCATGCCAAAATAACGAGGAGAATTGGACGGTGCAATGAAGGAGTAAATGTTCCGGTATTTAAATCATTGGCTATTGCATGCAGTAGGCATAACACGAGGAGTCAATTAAGGGAGAAGTTAAATGACATGACATTTCATAACAAGATGAATGTACATGTGTCTGCATATCAATGTTCAAGAAGTGCACTTCTCGCTCTTTCACCTCTCTATTGGGCGCACCCTAGAATAACTTTAGTTGGGCAATAGACAAGAAAGAAAGAAACAAGATGTCCTATTTCTTGAACAAATTAGACGTGCTGAATGATTTCTAAATGGATTTCCTTATCAGTCTCAAAGACCTCCATCGATCCATTAAAAGTGCGATTTTAGTGCTCCATGGGATCAATAGAACGACATGGTAACATTCAAAAGCTTCCAATTAAGTACCAAGACATAAAATTATAGAAGTGTTGCCACCACAACGAAATTTTATAAAAATAAATTTACAAACTTACATCATTTCATGTGATTTTTTAAAAATATTTTACGAAAATATAACGTTTCACATCAAACTAAGTAAATTTATAAGTTTATTTTTATGAAATTTTTTTGTGACTAGAATATTTATCAAAACCAAATCCTGCTATGAAATAATAGATCAAGCTCATGACAAGCCACACTATCATTCATCATGTACCGAATCATCAGTAGTAACAATGGTAGAGCAAGGGCATCCAAGAAAGACACAACGATCAAAGTTGTATAGGCAAGTGGGGTAATTAATCCCTCCTTCGAGAAGATCTCACGATCAAAAAGAAAAATGAAGAGTTGAACCTACTTCAATAATGGACACGTTAAAACCCTTCGGCTGAAAAAACCTATAAAGTACTTTAACCTTTATTCACCTTTATAAAGAGCAATTGTTCCGCAAGGTCACACATTTATACCAAAAGGCGTTAGGAGCACCTACCGCTTCGTTACACAATAACAGTATAAACAAGATGAATAATTCTATTGAGAAGACTTTGCGCTACACATTATCTTACGTGACATAACTTTATTTAGAAATAAATTCTCTAAAATCTTTCAAATATCAATACTTGGAACAAGATAACTGTTGCACCAATACGATAAATGCAGAGATATAAATAGCGTGAAAGACGGACACAGAAAAGAAGGTGAAGAATCTTAGCCAGTACAAAAGAAGAAAGCCAAACAAAATAAAGCAAAGTGCAAATAAACAATTCAATGATCCAACTTTATTATGGCATCGTCCAACCCATCCACCCACCACCAAAAGGCAAAAACACTACCGTTCAACCGCACCAAAGCAAACCACCTTCCCCACAAAGTACAAACCTCCTAAACAAATACAACTATCAACCCAATCAACCGAAAAACGAAAATACAATAAGGCGACCCACGATCAGATCAGAACGAGTCTATGGATTTCAGATCCTATCCACCTTATCGGCCTTGATTACTGGATTAGCCTTGGCAATGGCGTCACGACCGCAGGCTTTGAAGTCGAACGTACAATCGTGCTTCTCCGGGTACCGGTGGAGCCCACAGAAGGTACTCTCGCACTTACACCGAAACCCAGTCAAACCCACCTTCTTGTTACAGATAAGACACCGGCTGGCCACCTTTGGCGGCTGCGCTTCACGGTCAGCGGCAGCACTGAACACCGAAGACGACGAAGAGGGTCCCACGCCCAGGCTCTCCGTGGAAGAAGCAGAAGGTAGGACCAGGTGATCATTGTCTGGCCGCGTCGGCGTGGGGTTGAAGGATTTCTCCATAGCGACTTTCGCCGAAGCCGCTTGTTCCTCTTTCATCCGGTAATCTCTGTGGCACTTGGAGCAGAGATTCATGGTGGCCGCGTTGCCGAAGAAGCCGCAGTTGTTGACGCAGAGCTTCGGCTCCGAAGGCTGGTAGCTCGTCCCGTCGTTCTGTTCAGAACCCATCTCTCTCTCCCTCGGTTCGACTGCCTTCAGATTAAGAACAATAATTACACAGGAAAAGAATTAGGCACAAGGGCTTTGAAATTTTCTGAGGCTCCGCGTTTGTTCGTCCAGAGAGACGACGTTGCTGTTGATGTTGTGTGGGGTTCAATGGCTCTTGGATGTTATATAGAGGTTTCGTTTGTCAAAAGTCCAAGTACCAACCGGAGGTCATTAAACAAATTGACTAGTATACCCCTACCAAAAAAGGTCTGTAGTAGCTGGATCTTTCGAGAGATTTTCACTTTCGAGTTGAAGTAATATTTTGTCTTTGTCCGTCTTCTGTAGGGATTTATTAACAATAGAGTCATAGACAATGAAAAATACCGTGTTCCGTGTCCGTTCAAAACTCGTGGGATTTTTTGAAAAGTCCACGTTAAAATCCGAGAAGACGCAGTTGTCCCCATGAGACTTGGTTTTTTAGTTCACGCAGTAGAGGGTAATTTCGGACAAAGTGGACCGAGTTCACCGAGTGAGACGTGGCAGCAGCCGTAACTTAAGACAACTTGCTCTGACCGTCCAAGATCATTCAAGGAAAATGCTTGGGTGTCCTTCGCATTTTTTTTCACTAATGATTAATGATTAAAGAAATAATTTTAAATATATTGATATTTTTTTATTTTTTAAAAATATTTAAATATATTAAAAAAATCTGAAAAGAAAAATTAGAAAAAAAAAAAAAAAGACCGTGCGGTCAAAATGGCGGCAGAGTAGCACCGCTCATCATTCAATATTGGCGGGAGGAATTACGCGGCAACGATGAAGTACGCTACATAATAAATAGTTTCCGACATCGATGAACAACAACCAGAAATTTTGGTCGTCGATGAACACGAAGGAAACCCAAAGGATACATAGAAACAGCGTAAACTTTTAAAGTTCTTTTTATAAAAACAACTGGATCTGGTTCTTAATCGTACACATCGAGAGAGAAGGTGAGAGAGGCACTACGAAAAATCAATTGAATTCAAAACTCGAAACACAACAGATATGTGGGGGATCTCGTACCTTGATTAGCTCCGATGATTTCTTTCTCCAAGTCTATCCCGTGCGCCGTCTCTTCGTATAGCAAGGAAAAGAAATTCTGAGCAATACCAGGAACAAGAAGATCGAGAGTATTCTGAGGAATAAAGGAAATTGAAGGAGCCGAACGGCAGAAGGAAACCCCCTCTCTCTGCGCTCTTTTTGCCTTCGCCTGTGCCCGAACACTTTGATAAGCACGCCTGTTCCCGAGGCACGGCCACGGGGGAATGACAAAGCTGGTGGGACCGGTTCGACTATCTCGCAAGAGCATCCGCATTGACTTATGTTAGGGCTAAGCAAATTTTAATTAAAATTTAATTAAAAAATTTATTTTTACAAATTTTAACTAATTATTTTTTACACTTAACAAATCTTTCATTATTTTATTAAAATATTAATTTTAAACTTTTTATATATTTTAATCAAAGTTTGAGAATTCAAAAATAAATAAATAATGTAGTAACTAACGATGAGTTGAGCTCGATTTATATTGAGCTCAATCCATAAATCGCATCAATTTAAAAAAATTCTGATTGAAAATTCACAAAAGATTAAATCAAACAAAGTAATTCAATCTAGAAATCGCATCAAAAATAAAAATAAAAAACCGGAAGAATCAAACTGTTCGAAGAATCCAGTAGCCTATATTCCCAGATAAAAAATAAATAAAGTTCCCTGCGTTCGGAGGCTCGCCAGTGCTCCTTAAACCCACTCGGAGTGGTGCCACCGTTCAGTGCTGCAGCTGGGAGATGATGGAGAGTCTTTCGTTCGGTGCGATGGAGCTCGTTCGGTGCTATAGCTGGGAGACGCCGTTCGGTGCTACAGTTGAGAGACGATGGAGAGAGTTTGGTGTTGCGGCTGGGTTCGATTGTTGTAGCTGGGATATGGGTTTTGAGTCCTCTGATCACAGTGAAGGAGATGAAAGGGAAATATAGAATTAAGGAGGCTACGCGGGAGAGAATGGGCAGCAGTGAAAACAATTATTTTACTCTTTGCCTCAATAAATTTGTTGAGCCATTTGGTTGATAGCTAAATTTACTATACATTTATTGAGTCAATTGTAAGACTTTATTTCACATTTTAACTATTCTTCGGCTATAATTTAACTTTGTTGAGCCTCCTACTAGTGCTCTTATCATGTATAGAAGGCTAGAAGTTGCATTTCGTCATTCAATTTTTTGTATTCTTTCTTAATTAATTATTATAATTTTTCTTAAATTCTAATATAAAATATAATAAATAATTTAATTTTTTCAAATATTAAAATAAAGATAATATTAAAAAATAACATTTTAATAATATTTAATTCAATTTTTAACTTTCATCTCAATTCAACTGAACTCAACTTAACATCTACACCAGCGCACTTCTATTCAAACTTTTGGCTAACATCACGTTAGACTGCCTCAGTATAAAGTTAATAATCACCTCTCTAATTAATCGAAGTTGTTCTCATTATCTATAACATGTATCAACAAGATGGAGACTAATCATACACATTATCTATAACATGTATCAACAAGATCGAGACTAATCATTGAGCTCATAGTTCAAACCCTAGCGATTAAAATTTGGGCCCTTAAAGCATATGGGCTTATTCCTCCGAATTCCCAAGTATCCATTCTAGCTATATTTGTAATGAGCTATAGGTTTAGATAATTAGTTAAGAAAAACATTATTGTTAAGTCATATTTTATAACCACCCGCTCCGAACTGCACTGAGTGCTTGTAAAAGGAGAGAAATGTGTGGTTGGATGTGTCCTTGACACCTTTGATGCTACAGTCAAAATGCATTTTCACCATAGAAAATATAGAAAGAACTAAGAGCTTATTTAGAGTGATCAATCCATCTCCTTGCATGCTCCTCCTTATTTATACTCCTGTCTCATTAAAGATATCGTTTTGAACGACACGATGTCGTATTTAGTGGGGCTATTCCTGTCAGCGGCTCAACCGGATACAAAAACTCCATTTCAATTATTTTCTCACCATAAAAAAATCTTAACGTAGCTCTAGGAAATTAATAAAAATATGCTTTGTTGCTTTGTGTTTTCATGTAAGTTGATGTATTTTTTATGTTTTATGTAATTTTCAATTCGATTTGATTTGATGTATTTTGATTGTATAGGTTGCTGTTTTTGAAAAGTATAAAAAGGATAATGGTTTTAAATATACATTAGAAAAATAGATGATAAATAAATAAATAAAAATATTTTAATATTATATAAAGAATTATGGCTCCTTTGTACGGTTGATTTTGAAGACATTAGTCCAAAGGTGCTTGAATTCGTTAATAAGCCGACGAAGGAATATGCCCATAATGTCGTCATACAGTGGTGTAATAAGTCTGCGAGGTTCGAGCCGCCACCGCATAATTTTTTATTCTTAGTTTATTTGTGAAAGAATGTGCTAAGGAAGGAAGACGGGAAGGTCGCCACCGCCATAAAACTCCCATTCAAAATAGAATATCTATTATATTTAATTTTTTAAAAAATAATAGTTGCATTTATAAATTCGCTTACTCATTTAAAATATATATATATTTAAATCACATAAAAAATTTAATTTATTAATAATAGACCTTACTTTTTTTAAGAAAATTATACAGTACTTACACAATCTATAAATGTATGAGTAATATTATATACAGTCATGGAATGTGTAAACGCCGCGCAATCGATTTGAAAAAGAGTGGAGTTCACGATTAAAAAAGTTACTACACAACGCTTACACACCTACACTTACAAATATCATTTATCTAAATGTATTTATTATTATTATTAATTTGAGGTTTGGGCTCTTCTCCAGGTTTGTCGTTGGGTCCAAATGAGTGCTTGGAACTGTGGGAGCAATAATAGGGTGTATGGACAAAATATAGATGGGAAAGCCCAAATTAACGGCCCCAGACCAAAGGTGCCTAGAACTAAGGATGGGAAACTGATGATACTAACATAGCCCAGGGCCCAACGTTCTGAGCTGAAGATCCTGATCATCCTATCCACTGAGATGCATCAATTATCAGTGAAATCAAAATATCAAACATTTAGAGAAAATTTAGATATTGTTCCGTGTGTTCTTTTTTTTTTTTTTTTTTAAGATCAATTATTAAAAAACAGTTTTTCATGTAGGTCTAAGATTTACTGATTTTTAAAAAAATAAAAGCACGAGACTTACACATTCTAGATTGCCAATATCATTTCTAAAATATTTAAATATTCGGTGGACTTCCCTCTAAAGAAAAAATGATTGATTCTGTGCCACCACATGAACATGACTATGATGTTGTAAATGTGTGTGCATAATAACGTAAACTCCACAACTACATATAATTATGTACAAGTTGAAAACTACATATACACTTGTGATTTCCAAAAATCAAAATCGCCATTATGTGGTGAATAGAATACAGCTTGATGATGAAGGAGCATACCAAAATCGATGGAATGTAATTGATTGCAGGCGGGCAACTTGCTCGTCGGATGGAGTCGATACGTAAATGCGATGGATGATGCGAACCTGGACCCATAATAATGCATATATGTATATATATACGCATAGCCATCATGATTGATGCGTGTTATGCATGTCATATGTTCTGTAATTTCGGGCAAAGCAGTTCGGAAACTTGGAGGGAGGAGAAGAATAAAAGGGTTTCATTTATTTTTAAAAAATTACTATTGGGCTTTTTTAATCATCTGATTCGATAAGAATTCGTGACGATCTTTTTTTTCTTTAGATTTTCAACGAGACTTAGGTCATAAAACAAAGGTTTGGGCCAATATTTGGACCCGATTTAGCATTCAACCGACACGACCCGCTAATTACAGTTTCGCTATATGTATATATATATTGCATTATTTCGTCGGTCGTACCATTGCACTATGCATGTACTCGACTTTTATCTATATAAAATTTTCTATAGTTCCATGGATATACGCACATTGCCGAACTGTATAAACCTTGTGATCATGTATGATTGATTTTGTTTTTGTTTTACCTTTTCTCCAACTATTCTATTGCATCTAAACTCAACCCCCATGTTTAGCAGTCGTAGCAGTAGTAAAAAAAGATATTTATAAGCTGTAAAGGTCTTGAGTGGTTCGTAGTCCTTCTGAAAATGCCTCTTCGATCGCCATTCAAAATAAATTCATTAGGTTCCAATTGCATGTATACATGACGAGTCCTTACAGTGAGGGAATTGCTTTAATTCTAGAGAAAAATGAAAATAAGTATGGTCTAGTACTGGTGCATGCCTTTCTAGAAACTTTCCCGACGTACCCATGTTTTTGTTTGGCAAGATAAGAAAATCAAGGAAAGCTCATCGGCTGGATGCTTCTAAACTACGATCATGATGAAGAATTGGACACGGTCACACAATCATCACATTGTCATCATAACCATCTCTCTGTAATCAAATGTAGGTGAGGATTATTAAAGGGAATATTGGTGTTTGCAGGTCCTCAATATATCATTTGACTCTTAGATATCTGTGTTCAAACCAAGTATAATGAGAGAAATAAAGGGTGGAGCAAAGAAGGGTGGATCGAGCTAAGATGCCAACCTTCCCTTCTAATGGTCCATCAAGTCACAAAGCTTAAAATGAGTGAGAGAGAGAATATGGACATTCTCCTACAGCATTGCAATATGGGGCCCTAAGCTAAGGTGATGAGCACTGAGCAAATAGGAAAAGCCTACCCATCCATTTATGCTGACCGTAACCAGGATGCCATTCCAAATGCACCATGACAACGCTAGACACTACAAGTCATGCTTGAAGCTTGAGTTTGAGAAAACAGAGAGCGATTTGGGTTTGGGAGAGGGTGATAATTGTACCAAATGAAGAACTGGAAATCACAAGGCCTCGTCAAAAATAGCTGCTGCATGTATAGACAGACCTTCCCACGGCATCCATTTCTACGTGACAGATAATAACTGCGTCGTAATAAAAGTATCGACCGCGTGGTTTAGACTTTAAACCATCCCAACAAGACTTTAGCTATTTTGGACACTCTCTTCGAAACCGTCAAGTCTGTAATCGAATTTTCTACATATCTACTCAAATCCTCTGTTTCATATGGACGTTTAAACCCCTTGCATTGCCAAAACCTTTCCTGCTTCAAGGGATAGCTTTTTCCTCCTCATTTGTTGATACAGGGTTCTATGCCCTCTACAATCATGAATCCACTTGCCATCATTACCAGCAGAGAAATCACTCTTCTCTCTCTCTCTCTCTCTACATGCCAACCACATACTACATACACAAAGGCGAACCCATGCATCTATATTTATATGAGCATGCAAACCATTCTTCTCTCAATTTCCATTCTCACCTCAACACCATAAATCTTTTGCTCCTCCCAATTTTAATAGGAAGGCCGACAATAACCCAAGAAGATGTGTACCAACAACACTGAAAAGCTTCCATCTGGTCTGGTCCATTCTTTTGAAAGAAAACGACGATCGAAGCGATCTAAAGTTCAAGTTCCCAGGCGAGTCAGGTATGTTGTATGTGTATTTCATCACATAAAACCCATGTATCTCCTATGAGAAAACCCTTTTCTCTTTAATGTTTTAACGGCTCCCTTCTATTATGATCGTTAATATTTTAGATGGATGTAACGTATGGGTGTCTCTCAGCAGGAAAAAGTGCGAAGAAAAGGCAGAGAAAGATATGGAACTAAAGAACCTGAAGTTATTTTTGGAGAACCAAAGTATAATTGAAGAGAATGAGAAGCTGAGGAAAAAGGCCAGTGTTCTTCACCAAGAGAACTTAGCCTTAATGTCCGAGTTTCAGAACAAATTCCCCGACTCGGACAGTTTCTTCGATTCTCTACCCTTGTTCTTCTTCACAAACACTGATAACAGAAGATGAGAGACATATTCTCTGTTTTTTAGTACAGAAGGAAATTAGTATTTTCCTGGGCTCATATCTTGTTTAAATTTGGTGAAATATTGTAAGATATGAAAGTTTGGACACTTTATATATGGCTATGTTCATGCGTTTCTACACACACAGAATGATAAAGTGGTGCGGGTTGTCTCCGTTCAGACCAGACCGGCGACATAACTTGTGTGAAAATCAACTGTTTGGGAATTCAAAATTTCAAATCATCCTAGTTTATGTGGAGAAAGAATAAAAAGAAAACTTAGTCGATGTAAATGGTATTCGCTTCCTTTCTTAATCATCTCGTTCGCTAATTTAGGTAATTGCACTCTGGGCATCGCATTTGGTGGATAAAAAAAGGATTTGCCTTTGGATTATGTAGCATTTGATCATTTTCGGCAGGGTTTTAGCCGTCGAAGTACAGAAAGGGGAGCAACTGGGAACTTTGACTTACACTTTCGACGATGTGAACAAAGGTGGCATTTTCCGCCCACCATCTTGCGTATCTTGCATGTTCTTGTTTCAAGATCCAAGGGTTACAACTGTAAGGAAAGAATTCCAGACCCGCTTAGTCTTAAAGATAAAAATGATGCTTTGAACAATGAAAGCTGCATATTGAACGGCGTTAACACGAAGGCATGGTTCCCGACCACAAACTTTTCATGTTATTGATCTGTGCACGTCAATATCAATTGATCTGTGTCCACTTTGTTTCTCAAATAAACTGAACTAAGTATAGCTCTGCTTATGTCATATATAGTACCATGGCAGACGAGCGGAGCAAGTATTATTATATTGTATTAGGCAATTACTCCAGTTTAGGTTGCCGGGATGAGTACTAAAACGAGTAGTAGGCGTTTACCAGATTCCGCTGTCCAGATATCAGATTGACCGACTTTAACGTGGATTTCTCCGGAGGTTCTCGTTGCCCCAGAAATTATTTTTGAGGGTTTTAATCAAGATTTATCGGGAGGAATATGGTGGTGAGTTAGTGCCGGAGCAGAGAATAGGGAGCGACGGTAAGACAGTAACTGAGTGCAATTGAGGCCGGGGCCGTCCGATCGCGAGATCGAGGAAATTTGTGGGGGTGGGAGAGCCTTCGTCTTCAATGTGACGAAGAGGGTGCTTGTGGTACGAGAAATCATTAGTATGTTCAGAGTCGTATTAATTAATATTTTTAGTCGTGGTACTGACGCCTTGCACCATACTTCATATAATTACAAAAATATTAAAATACAGTCGTAAATGTGTTTCATTTCTTACTATAATTTGATGATAAAATATTTCGTCTTATTTTATTTTATCTTATTTATTATTATAATTATTTTAAATTTTTATATAAAATATATTTTTTAAAATTTTAAAATAATAATATTAAAAAATAAGATTTTAATAATATTTTATTTAACTTTTATTTAAAATAATTTTATTTCATCTCATTATTTAAACATATTTTAAAATTTTATTACTAAAAAAATGAATATTTTACTTCAATCTCATATTTATCTTTTGTTTTTTTTTAATAAAAGAGAAAAGGTGAGCGACACTGGTATGGTACACAGTATCTACTATTATTCTAATTTTATTTGTGTTTTATCACTTTGGGCCATAAAGGTGCATTGGCTTGGACTAGAAATGAGGGCCCAAAGGTGCAACAGACTGGATTTGACATCATCATAATCAGAAAAATTATATAATTTAGAAAAATGATAGATACAACCGCTGATACAACATGCATCTGAGTGTCCATGCAATCTATAATATGTGTTTTTATTTTTATTTTCCACTTCCTCTCCCTTCCCATTCCATTCCCCTTCTTTATCTCTCTTCCTAAATTTCATTTTCCCCTCTCTCTCTCCTTCTTAGCTTGCTGGCTTTGACCAGACAAAGACGAACTCCTCCACCTTACTTCCCACACGAAAAGTTATGAGATATTTCAAGCGCAGACAAAGTTGCTTTTGTTAGAAACCAAGTTCAAATTGTATTGTATGACCACATTTAGCCATCAATGGTAATCTTAGGTACACCTACCCCCCAATAGTGATTTTAGGTACACCTAACCTCCTTTGTACTCTTTACCATTGGATTGATGACAAGTGTAACAATCCTAACCATCCTTTGTACCAAGAAATCCCTATAAATAGAGGGAGTCCTCATTTGTGTAAGACCCCAAGAAATAAAAGAAAACAAAGTTCTCTAAACATCTCTCTCTTTTGCTCTCTATCTTTTCATTAGTTTCATAACAGCTTTGAGTGTTTTGGTTTGCCTTTTTTGAATCTGTTTTTTTTTTTTCTTCTTAAATATATCGGCTGACTTATCTTGTCGGTCCTGTTCTTCATCTTCGTTGTCATCGGTTCATCTCTCTTTTAGATAATTAGAATAGCAACAAGTGGAGGCATGGCTTAAACATCCTGCCTTTGAGGGGGAAAAATAAAAGAAACCCCAATGTATTTATGGGTGTTTTGTATTTTTCATCTGCAGCCTAGTCAAGTGTGAAACCTGAAAATTTACAAAAGCAAAAGCAAGTGTGAAATCTGGACCAATCATTTCTCTTTTATGTTTACACCAAAAGATTTAAAGCATATTCACCCGCGACCGGCTTGGATTAATGGTGTGTGTCCAAGAACACTTTTGGACACTTTTGTTGTGTCCAAGTGACGTGGCTTTTGCCAGCCTGAATAAGCAACAGTCCAAGCTCCCCCCAAACCCGAGTCCTTTTTAAGTTGAAGCAAAGCCATGTGCAGAAAATTGGCCTGCATAAAACTTTGTTCCAAGTTGTTGTCTCGTTGTCTGGCCTCTGCCTCTGCCTCCCAAATTAAAATTGCTGAAATTGAGAAAAACACAGATAATATTGTCTCGTGTCAGAAATTTTTATATGGAAAGAGGATTCGGATTTAGCGCGCCCTATCATCAAAATTCCTGCTTATGTCCAGGCAAGGAATCTATGGACTCATAAAAAGAGAGATTTGCTTTTTATGGCATTCAAAGCGTTTCGTAGACCAGCCAAATAGAGGCAAATATGAACGAAGGAAAGTAAGAACTTCTGACACGTTTAGACGGGTCAAACCGCAAAAGTATCCAACATCAATCAAATTACGTTACTTTTTGTAGTACTGTTTTTCTAATTCTACCTAAACTCCAACGTAGTACATCCGAATTCTGACAGAGAAGAACAATACAGTTTCTAACTCAGTTTAATTTTAAGCTAATTTCAATGTCTAAATATATAATTTTTACATTCATTTCAATTTAAAATTTTTATATACGTCAGCTTCATAATCTTTTTTAATTTAATATTTTTTTTATATGTAGAACTCATCACTTTTTTCAACTTCATATAAATATATATAAACTCATTTTAGTATCTAAACCCATCTTAGATGTGTCATATAAAACTTACTCTACCATCTCAACTTACTAATATTCATAAATAACTCAACTTAGCTCTGTATTCAAACGAGACCTAATTATCCGCCATTACTTAAAAGTATTTACATCTCATGTTATTTATAAATCATAATTTAATTTATAAAATTTAAAATTTACCTTTTAAATTAAATTATACCACCTAAATAACGTGTGTAGTAAAAGTTTTCAAATAAAATTATTCATATATCAGAAAAAATTAGAGAATGGTCAAATTTAAACCCAAAATCGAGCTAAAAATTAAAATTAATAAAAACTCTTTGACAAAATTGGCTACTAGGGTTCTGATAAGCTTTTTGCATGATCTGTGATGGAACTCTATTTGAATACTCTTAACTAATCAATAAGGATTAAGAATAATATTTTAAAAAATTACTTTATTTGCAAATGAATTACATAAAAATAAATTTATAAAGTAACGTAACTCAACGTGCTATGTTATATTGTAAAATTAATTTGATTATAAATTAGATATAACAGATTACATGAAATTATGTCAATTTGTATGTTTAGTTTTGAATAATCTACTTGTATCTGTAGCACTTATCTTAAAAAAACAACAGGGCACCAAATAAGAGAGCAATTATTACATATTTTTTCCTACAATAAAGAGAACTAAAATTGACGTAACATGAAATAGAATTTGAAATGGTGGTATAGATAAAGCTCAAGCAAATGAAAAGAAATCAAATGAAAAGAGCATCTATAACTTCAATTAACTTGGGTTTTAATTCTATAGAATTTTTAATTACAATTTCAAACTCAAGATGTTCATGCAATTTGTTAACAAGCTTGTACGCTTAAAATAAAAATCAAATGACCAGTTACTTTCATTCATTTTCTATGACTAATTTTTATAAGCATACTTTAAATTGTGTGATTGGATATGTGGCATTGATATTGATCTTAAAATGATAATAAAAGAAAACATAGTTGGAGCACATGGCTATGCCATATCCTTGTCTTTAGTCAATATTGGGAAGAAAACTTTTTACCATTCCTTCGAGAAAAGGGGGGAAAATGTGACGTATCTTCTGCATGATTAAATAATAACAAGAAGAATAATAAAGAAAACAACCAATGCTTCTCAAAGTCACGATCGAAACGGATAGAAAGAAAGTTGAATGCAACCACAGAAAGAAAAAGGCAAAGGTCCTCGTCAAACGGTACAGACAGACAAGAAGGCAAAGGCAATGGCTCTTCTCTCTTCTTTTTTGCTTGTCCGTCTTTGTATCCCTAGTACTGGTAATAGATAGTGATGCTGGTGATTCTTGCAGCGCTGGCGGGGTTGGTGGGAGATAATAAATGCTGGGTTTCGTAGAACCGAGCTACGAGAAAGAGAGAGAGACACAGAGTAAGACAGATTGAGTTTCATGTTTGGTGCATATCATTGGTAAAAAAGAAGAAGTCCTTGGCGTTTGTGTAAGGGAGATAGAGAAAGAGAGCGAGTGAGAGAGAGAGAGAGAGATGAACATGCACGTGGTTCAAAGCTTTGTCGGTTGCAACCTCTAAATACATGGATTTTTAAAAGCAGTTTGTATTAAATTTGGCTCACCCGCTTCCTTTCCGGCAACGACAGCAGTCACCATTTCCATTGCATTTCACTCCCATGCATGCTTGCCTGCCCTTCATTCCTTCTCTCTCTCTCTCTGCAAGCTCAGATTTTGGTGCTTGGATTCAACCTCAGAAAGGAGAAAGACCAGATCTTTGTTATTCAGCCTTCACCGACAGAACCCAGATTCCAAAAGCAAAAGACTATAATGCTAAAGGTACTTGAATTTTTTAATTTTTGCTTCAATAAGTGGGTTCAGAAATTGGGTATTGTTTCTCTTAAATTTCAGTGAGAATATTGTTATTTGGTCGTGATCGTGATGTTGTACTCGGTTACTAGAAAACCCTGATCTTATCTCAGCTAGATCACACTACTACAATGCCGACGGATAGACCCTTTTAATTACCTTCCGAGTTTTGGGAGCATGAGAAAACTCTATCAATTCCGTCTGTCACACTCTCTTTTGTGCTTTCTCTCTTGCTTTCTTGGAATCGTTTCAGTTTCACCAGTAACCGAGAAAGAGGTTTTGCTTCAATTCAAGGGGAACATCACCAATGACCCATACAATAGGTTAAGTTCATGGGTTTTGAGTGGGGATCCTTGCCAGGATTACAGTGGGGTGTTCTGTAACTCGGCTGGATTTGTAGAAAGAATTGTATTGTGGAACACTAGTCTTGTTGGGGTATTATCCCCGGCCTTATCGGGTTTAAAATCTTTGAGGATTTTGACATTGTTTGGGAATCAATTTTCGGGCATTATCCCTCAAGAATATGCTGACATTCAGACGTTGTGGAAGATCAACTTGAGTTCCAATGCGTTATCCGGGTCAATCCCGGAGTTTATTGGTGATTTACCAAGCATTCGGTTTCTGGATTTGTCAAGGAATGATTTTGCCGGGGAGGTACCATCAACATTATTCAAATATTGTTACAAAACCAAGTATGTTTCTATGTCCTATAACAAGCTTTCGGGATCGATTCCTGCATCAATATTGAACTGCATGAACCTTGAGGGGTTTGATTTCTCTTTCAATAATCTCAGTGATGGCATTCCTTCGGGAGTTTGTAGTATTCCATTGTTAAGGTACATGATTTTAAGTAGCAATAGGCTATCGGGAAGTGTTCAAGAACAGCTTTCAGGATGCCAGAGCTTGAAAATATTGGACCTTGGTAGCAATATGTTTTCCGGGCTGGCTCCATTTGGTATTCTCGGATCAAAAAATATTTCTTTATTTAATATATCCCATAATGGGTTTTATGGGGAGATTCCTGACATGACAACGTGCAGTGGGAGAATGGAATTACTGGACGCTTCAGCGAATAATTTGGATGGGCAAATTCCGTTGAGCATTACAAAGTGTAGAAGTCTTAGAGTTTTGGACTTGGCATTTAACAAGCTGAATGGGAGTATCCCAGTAGAAATTGGAGGTATGGAGATGCTTTCCGTGATTAGATTAGGTAACAATTTGATGGGGGGGACCATTCCAAAGGAGTTTGGAAGCATTGAGCTGCTTCAGGTTCTGGATTTGCACAATCTGAACCTTGTTGGCAAAATTCCTGTTGAAATAAGCAATTGCAGGATTCTTCTTGTGCTGTGAGTTCAATTACCTTCTTAAATTATTCTGCATTCACATCAATCTGCTTTAATTCAAACCTGAAAAAATTTGTAATATGTTTATGCAGGGATGTTTCTGGTAATGCTTTAGAGGGAGAAATTCCTGATACCCTTTCCAGCATGACTAACCTAGAATTTCTTGACCTACATCAAAACCAACTCAACGGGAGAATCCCTCTAAGCCTTGGAAACATTACAAAAATCCAAGTTCTGGATCTGTCCCATAATTTACTTTCTGGGTCAATCCCTCCTCTTGGAAATCTGAAAATTTTAGCTCATTTTAATGTATCCTACAACAACCTCTCAGGCACCATTCCTTCAGCTCTAGGCGGTTTTGGTCCATATGCATTTTTTAACAATCCCCTGCTCTGTGGCCACCCCTTGAACACATCTTGCTCAGCAAAGGTCAACGGATCAAGTTCTTCACCGAGGAAAACAAAGGTCATAAGTAATTCTGTCATTGTTGCAATTGTTGCTGCTGCACTGATCCTTACTGGGGTTTGTGTGGTATCCATCATGAGCATCAGGGCTCGCAGAAGGAAAAAATTTGATGAACCAATGGTTGTTGAGAGCACACCGCTGGGTTCAACCGAGTCAAATGTAATAATTGGGAAGCTGGTTCTGTTTAGCAAAAGTTTGCCCTCTAAGTATGAAGATTGGGAGGCTGGCACCAAAGCTTTGCTTGACAAGGAGCGTCTGATTGGTGGTGGGTCAATCGGTACAGTCTACCGGACTAGTTTTGAAGGTGGGATCTCACTTGCGGTGAAGAAGCTTGACACTCTGGGAAGGATCAGAAACCAAGACGAATTTGAGCAAGAAATTGGACAACTAGGCAACCTTCGTCACCCAAATCTAGTTGAATTTCAGGGTTACTACTGGTCCTCGACAATGCAGTTGATTCTATCTGAATTTGTCCCAAACGGGAATCTGTATGATAACCTTCATGGGCTTAACTATGCAGGCACCAGTACTGCTGGGGGCAACACTGCATTGTATTGGTCTAGGAGGTTTCACATTGCTCTTGAAACGGCAAGAGCCCTAGCTTACCTTCACCATGATTGTAGACCTCCAATTCTTCATCTCAACATCAAATCAACTAACATACTCTTAGATGAGGAGTACCATGCTAAGATGTCAGATTATGGATTGGGAAAATTGCTTCCCATTTTGGATAACTATGGTTTAACTAAATTCCACACTGCAGTTGGGTATGTCGCGCCAGAATTGGCTCAATGTTTGAGACTGAGTGAGAAGTGTGATGTTTATAGCTTTGGGGTTATTCTTTTGGAGTTGGTTACAGGCAGAAAACCGGTGGAGAGTCCAAATTCAAATGAGGTGGTCGTTTTGTGTGAATATGTTAGGGGACTATTGGAAAGTGGCTCACCTTCAGATTGTTTTGATCGGAGTTTGCGTGGTTTTGCAGAGAATGAGCTTATTCAGGTAATGAAGTTGGGGCTTATCTGTACATCCGAGGTTCCTTCAAGGAGACCAAGCATGGCAGAGTGTGTCCAGGTTCTTGACTCTATCAGAAATGGATTGGGTCATTCTGATTAGGATATATTAAAGGGTTAACAAATTGAATTAACAATTCATATTTGGAGCAAAGATCAAAGCAAATAGTATAGCTGCCAGCAGACAATAGAAATGGTATAGTTGTGAAGACGGCAGGGGAAGTTGCTCATTTGACAGATATAGGTTGAAAAATTGATTCTTTTCTTAGTTGTTTCTGAGTTACCATCATCAATTTGTTTGTGACAGTTCTAATTTTTATCAATAAAACTATTCGATTATTGTTACTCATTTGTTGATCAATACTGAATGAATCGAAATATTTTTCCCAGCTTATAATTTTCTCTTGAGAGCTGCTGCTAAAAATGGGCATGAACCTTGTTTCTTGATGATCACAAAAACATTTCCTCATTTTCTTCGTTATTATTTGTATGAATTAATATATTGGCAATGTTCATTAGATCAAGAATATTTCCATGATTTGGTGTATAGACTGTGGTATTTCAAATACAAATAAAAAATAAAAGGAAATATAGCAATAGCAGACTACTGGTTCAAGTGTTTAAACCTGCTTCCTGTTCAGGGCTGAAATCAATGAATTGTTGAGAGAAAATGTTCAAAGGTTTTAGGTAAAAGGCCTTCTATAGAGCTTGGGCCCCAGAGGAGGGCTTTCTTTGAACTGTCCTAAAATTGAACTTTATTCTGTATCCATTTGTCACACCGTTGGACCATATCCATTTCTCGGCCCAGTGAAGCTAATGGTATTACCTTTCTTTTTACTGTTAATTCTTACATGCGGACTTTTTTCCTTGCAATCGAATGGTTATAATCTTATTAATTTATAATGAGCGGTGGAGGAGGGAGAAGGATTTTTCTTCTTTTATAGTACTCTTGTGGATTTCGATCTTCTATAGTTTTATTTTTTATCCTACTCTTGGCTTTCGTACTAAGCAGACTTCTCAATATTTATAAATGAATTTATCTAATAACATTAAACGTTTAATAAATAAAATAATATTATATATAATTTTTTAGTGTATAAACTGAACTCTCTCTCAAAAATATGAGATCCATTATTAAAAAAAAATAAATTTTTTATATAAATCATAAATTTATCTATTTTTTTTAAAAATAATACGCAAAATTTAGACATCTTAAAATTAGAAATTTCATTTCTACTTAAGTACTGGTTTGGTTACACAAAACTAAATTATCTCACCTGATATAATAATTAAAACTTTCTCAAACTCATATACAAAATATTATAAACAATCCAACTTTTTCAAATTTTAAAATAAAAATTGTATTAAAAAAATATTTTATTCAAGTTTCAACATTTCATTTTCACCATTTAACTAAACAAGATACTAAACCTTAAAATTTAGTAAAAAACTCTTAGCGAAGGCTATATTGTTAGGATTGGTTCGATTACACCAAATCAAATTATATTATCTCATCTCATATAATCATTATAATTTTTTTAAATTCTCACGTAAAATATAATAAATAATTCAATTTTTTAAAATTTTAAAACAAAATTAATATTAAAATAAAATATTATTATGAATTTATAATAATATCTTATTTAACTTTTAACAAAACACCTAATTTATTCTTTAACATCGTAACTACACACGCCTTATGATGTGTTTGGGTGTTGAGAATAATTCAACACTTTTCAATATATTTTATTATTATTTATTACTTTTTATCTATTTTTTACTATTATTTAATATTTTATTATTATTTTTTACATATTTTTTTTATTTCTATTTATAATATGGAAGCTGCTAGGGTGCCGCCCCAATCATACCGCCCAGTGCAAAATTTTTATTTTTTATTTTTCATTTCACATTTTTTTAATCACTTTCTTAAACATTAAGTAAAAAAAAAATACAACAATATACTTAAAATCACTTCCTTAATCACTAAATAAAAAAAGAAAAAAAATTTTTTATCCAGCGGTCCACCCGGACGTAAACTTGAGGCCGCACCCAAGTATTTTCCTTATAATATACCTCGACAACCTAACCCAAGCTCACTAGTGTACGTCGATGCAGACAACTTTGCTGAGCCATACTAGATTCTCGTGTCTTGTTTCTTGACTTTCTTCTCGGATTTTAGTAATTTTTCTCATATATATACAGAGAATTGTTCTATCTTTTATCTTGAGGACATGACTACAAAAACGATGATGAAATTGCTTACGTTGACAGCTTAATAAGTCAGGTGAGACAGAGAGGAAGGCAGGGGAATCCTATGTCAATCCACCCCCCAATTGAATGAACCTACCTGCCACGACCAAAGTCCAAACCACATTTAATGCAAATTTGTCGGTTACCATTTTCTTATATCTCTAACCAAACAAGACAAAGTTTCAGTTTGAAAGCAGAAAGTTTTCTCTTGTTCAATTCTGTCATAATTTTGAGTATTTAAATTATAAGTACTAAAGTCCATCATTTACTCATTTAACTCTTCTACTATTTTGTATCCCAACAAATCCAATGAACCCATTATTTAAATTAAATTAAATTAAAAACAAATGAGCCATCATTTCCTGTTTTTAACTCTTTGAATTCCCAACCCCTAATTTTGATATTTGCTTGTTCCCCTATTTATCATAAAAGAGTTTTCAAAATAGGTGACTCCAAAGATCCAACACTTTGTTGTATGTCTTTCTCCTTTTTTTTTTTTTTTTTTTTAATGAAAATAAGATTTCAAGATTGTGCTTGCATTTTAGAATTTTGATATCTATATTTTGGATCATTAATGCATAACAATAAGCCATTTTTTTTATATAAATAATATGAACGATATGTTCTACGCACTAATTTATAAATAAAAATTTTTTTTAAACATATTATTCAATAATTTTCTGGTTTCTATTTCAAAAGGGTTGAGAGTAATTAGGGTGGGTTTAAGTGTTGAGAAGAGTTGTAAATAGTAATAAAAAGTATGTGAAAAATAATAATAAAATAATAAATAGTAATAAAAAGTAGATAAAAAGTAATGAATATCAATAAAAGTAGATGAAAAGTAATAATAAAATAATAAATAATAATAAAAAATTATGAGAATACCTCAATAACCAAACATAGCCTGAGGCTCAAATTTATCCCCCAGCTTTTCAAATGTAGATAGGTCATTTGAATTATAGTGATTGTTGTTAACCGCTTAAATTAATTATTCAAGAATTTTCTAATTAAGAATTATTTTATTTTTAAATTAGTGCATAGTGTATACTGTTTATATAATTTAAATGAGATACTTATTTATGTTATAAATATAATTTTTACGTCCGTAATTATATTCATTAAAAATAGTCATAAAGTGCCATTTTTACCCTTTATCCTCTCCTCATTTGAATATGCTGACACGGGCCCTACCCTGGACCCAATCCATTTTCTTTTCCTACCTACCTGCCCAACGGATAGATCCGTTAGGGTCAGTCTTGCAATTATTTGAAAACCATAAGGGCAAATCCACGAGACGCCGAAATTTCAGACCTCTCGACAGGATGTCGCAACGCACAGAGCCCGACGAGATAACACTGCAACTGACTTCCAACACAAGATTTAAAAAACCAATTCAAAAAAATAAAATAGAAAACCGAAAATCACAGCATTACCCATCACTCCAGTCCAAAATTCCGAATGCCCCAATATCCTTCGTGCGAAATCCCTGCCATTTCCCCCAGAAGACAGGGGTATATTCGACACTAAAATTAAATAATATTTTTCCTCCGGATCCATTGATTCAAATTTTGGATGGATCCTATACACATCGGAACAACAAATAAAAATACATTAATAATACTCTTAATTTGAAATCTTATTATTTTTAACCACAATATTTGTAATAAATAAAATAAATTCACGATGGACCGGATTATAATTTATTAAAAATTTTATGTATAATTATATTTATTTATTTTTTATACATTCTATTAATATAATTAATAATATTATTTTTTTAATATAAAATAATTAATTTAAACAATTATATTTTTTAAATATATAAAAATGACTATACGTAACAAAAATTATTCATAACATTTAAAATTGATAATTTTTTTCAAAATCTATTAATCCAACAAAATTTAAATACAAAATCAATGAAATTTAAATACAGCACAACGTGAACGAATTTTTTTTTTTATCAAATATATAAATTTATTAAAAATTTATGAAAAAATATATAAAATTTTATGTAAATGATTTATGTAGTTGGCTTTTCGTGCCCAAACTTTCACACCTGTATGTTTTTCTTTTTAGTTAAAAAATAGGATCAAAATCCTCAATGTCGTTCCAACAATCTGAATAAGCTAAAATATCTAAAAAGCCCCTAGAAATTGCCGTTTCTTTGGAACTTCTTCGGAGTCTTGAGTGAGGCAGCAGACGTAGCGATATCTGCGCCGTTCTCTGCTACTAAGCCCAGCGACGATTTCCAAAGTCGGGGGGGGATTCGCCGGATCGGATCCGGACCTACGAAGGGAAGCTTCCTTGGAGGGAGAGAGGGAGAGAGAGAGAGAGTTCAGTGGAGAAGAGCTTTCAATGGTAGTCCCGTGAAAAGCCGAGTGTGGGAGATTCACGGGCTGGCATTGTAGAGAGAGAGAGAAAGAAAAGGTCCTACAGAGAGTGAGATAGAGAAAAGGGCATGGAGGTTGAGCCATTCTTTGAGGTCCATGAAGTCGACCTCGACTACGAGTTTGACGCGGCAATGTGCTTCGATTTCACCCGACCGGAGACTCAAGCGGAGACTCTTCAGGCCGAGCTCTGGTTCCAGTCCGCCCAAGAATATCCTCCTTCTCGTCAGTACCTCCAGGCTCCATAATCATCCCTATTTTTCTTTAAATCTTCCAACTTAATATATATATTTTTTACATATATTTTATATTTTGCGTGCGTGCGTGTATTCATACTTGCTTAGCTGATTTTCCAGCATCGTTAGCCCCGGTGTTCAATGCTCCTTACTTAAGCTTACTGTTTTAATTTCTTCTTTTATAAAATCAAAACTCTGCAATATGAGCGTTCATTTTTTTTTTTTGAAATATGAGCGTTCATTTGGTAATATTTGCAGCCGAGATTTTTTAATTTTTGTTTTGTTTCTCTTCCTCTTTTTTACTTAAAAAAACTGTTTCTTTTCCTTTTACATGCTTTTTTTTTTTAATATTTATTTGATTATAAAAAAACCTTCCATTTCTGCGAGTCTTAGGCTCATATACCTTTTTTTTCCTGGTCCAGCTTTTGTTGCAAAGTTAGAAATGAGAGAGGATATCTTAATGGAAAATGTTAATACGTCTCCAAAATCAAAGGACATGGAGAGTATTATGGACGCTGATGTTGGCGTGAGCCGAGATTTTTGTGCATTAGATACGAATAACAAAGGTATTGTTCTTGTCCATTATGCTTCGTCGAACTGGTTCTTTAATAATTATAATCTAATCCAAGTGCTAAAATTCCTATCAAGAAGACTATCGCCGCTGTTAATCTGGTCAATACTTTCATCATTCCAATATGTTCGCTATTGGCATAGACAGGCCCATTGCCACCTTTCGACCGTTATCAATCACTACCTCCAATGCCGGAGTAATATCCCTAGATACCAACTTCACCAGAAAGCCGCTACAACGTACAGCTGCTGCCTCTGATTCTGTCACTCCTCTGCTTCCGCTGCTACTATTGTAGGTTGCACGTATAGACATTGGAATAGGCATTCCGGTGGAATAATAGTTCGAACTTTAGTGATGTTTAAGTTGATTTAGTGGGATGATGGAAGTGCAAGATTCTATGATTTATAAGGCTTTCAATAAGCTCCTCTTTATCATGAAGTTTTTAGCCCTCACAACTTTTTAGCTATGCTGTTCAGTGTTTTTGGATGGTTCAAGGAAACATGATTCTGATTCCTGAAGACAATCATCTTAATTGATTCACGTCTAGACTCTTGGCTTTATAATAATATGACGTCTTACATGGTCCTCCAGATTGTGAAGGAATAGTTAGAGGTATCTTCACCAAATTACAGAGTGGCAATATACAAAAAGTTACGAGCCAACAATTGGAATTAGCCACAGGTGAACAGTTTTCTACCTTGTCAAATGATGCATGTGCATGCATGAATGATCTTTCCAGAGGTTAAGGACTTATCATCACAATACAGTGATTACTTGAATTCATATAAACATCTAATTTTTAATGTCATTTATTATAATTGAAGTTCTGTTGAGCATTGGTTATTTGCGGTCTGGAACATGTTTAGTTTCTTGATGTGGATTACTACAGTTAAAACCGAACACCTTTAACATATTAATTCCATATTTTAATTATTTTTCTCACGATTCCGTCTCAATAAAGCTACTCCAGTAAGAATTTGTGCTTGTGATGCTGTTTCTTGGCAGAAATGACATTTTACAATCACACGTCCACTGACAAACTCAAAACTAAAATGAAGTCTACCATCAAGCCTTCTCTCCATAGGAGCTCAACCTTGATGAAACCTACAGCAAGTCAGTTGGCTAAACAAAATCGGCCTCTCCAAGTTGCTGTTTCCAGGTGATTTTCAGAAGTGCTGTGTTCTTTACTTATGTTGTCACTTGTGCTATTCATTTCATAATGAATAAATCTTAGATTGACAGCTAACTTATCAAAAAAAAAAAAAAAATCTTAGATTGACAGCTATAGACCGTATCCACTTTTAAAGTTGCTGATGATTGTTCATTGTTATAAGATGAATCTATTGCTGGGTTAATCCTGTATGCACCTTAATATGTTCCCTCTCCCTTTTAACGTGCATCATGATTTGAATGCCCCCCAAATCTCTACGTTCCATGCCCTTGATTCCAACGCTGTGCTTTCTGAGAAGACATGGGAGGTCAATCAATTGACTTTTCATATATTAGTCATATTCTTTTTAACATTCCACCACCGTTTCGTTAGATTTCAGACACAACTGGTTCAACAGAGTGAGAGGAGCTTGCATATTTCTTCCAGGGTTGAAAGTCAAGCTTCCAAGAGGCAGAAGCTGGAGGGAGGTCACTTGCGAATGGTACAGAACTTGTTTCAGTTTATGTCCTTGCCCCTTCGAATTGCTTATATTATCAAGAGCTTGCTGTGGAAGATATACATGATGAGTTGCTAACCATATTGGAAGTTTTAGTAATGCTATTAAGGGCTTCTTTTTTCATTGGACGAAGTTTCTGTCTCACCATAACCAATATTGCATGAGTGCATGTGAAATACTCTTATAATTATGTTCATGGAAATTGATATATATGAGCCCTTTCAGAACAGTCCAAATGGTTTTTAGTGTTAGGGTGGCTGTGTTTCAGGCAGCTGCCTACATGGCCCAACTCTTTTGGTGGGCTAGGTCGTGCATTCTTGCTTCTAGTTACCGACTGGGCTTCCAATTTGGGGCATGTGCCAAATTACTTTCTCATGTAGTTTACTGTCAAAAGGAATATCCCAGGCTCACTGTTTGTTCTGTGCGACAGGTTACTGAGTCAGACCAACAAAGCAGTCTGGTTCACAAGAAGCCTAAGAAGGTATATTACTCACATCTGATACTTGAGTTTGCTACTCGAATTAAACTTTGATTTATCTAGTACATGTTAACTAGCTGTCATTTTATGTAGTGGTTAACACCTGTCGATATTAGAATTTTATCCCAATCCCCAATTCGCAACAGTTTCATAAGTCTCTGTTTGTAATTTGCAATTTTTGGAAAATAAGGCCCTTGGTACTATTGTTTCATTAAACTGAATAAAATGTTCCTCCTAAATTAATGGAGCACTTTGACCAATGGGAGCAAAGTTTGTGGGATTTTAGTTTTTTTGGGAAACGCAAATGTTTTAAAGTTACAAACTCTAGGTGGACATGTTTTGTTTTTAGATAGTTGTAAAATGTTCTCACAATATGGTTGGATTAATTGTCGAAAAAAAAGTGTTTATTATTTGAAAGGTAGACTTGATATAAAGCTGACGTTCAACTGGAGGATAGTATAATGGCATCTACATAGGGGGAATTTTTTTTTTTATCATCAACATGTCTGGGTGGGCTTGCAGGAAGAAACCGTTGATAAGAATTCTGCATATAGCACAATGAGGCTTACCATTCCAAGACAGCCCGAGCTTGAAACAGCACATAGGGCCCAAAGGATAAGGTTATTTTCTTATTGCTATTTTATCAAATCTTCCCCTATACTTTCTGCTGTATGACAGACTGCAGGGTAAAATAACTTTTTTACATTTCAGGCCCAAGGATGATACAAAACTGGATCCAGTGAAATCAGCTGCAAGAATATTCAAAGCACGCCCATTGAACAGAAAAGTTGGTACTTGAAATCTGTAAAGATGGAATTTGGTTTAAATTGCTTTGTTTTGCCTCCCTCCCTTGAAGTTTATGTTTGTGATGTGCAGATTCTCGAGGCCCCTTCATTGCCACTTCCAAAGAAGAGCACTCCAAAGTTACCAGAGTTTCAAGTAAGTGCTTTTATATATGTGTCTTGCTTGTTGCTGGAGTAGAACTACTTTTAGGTGCCAATTGTCATTGCAAACCAACACTTCCGTGCTTGATTTTGTGAACAAGTTTCTTGATTATTTGCAGTCTGATTTGTCTTTCCTATTGCTTCTCAGGAATTTCACCTGAAGACATTGGAGAGGGCTATGCAACACACATCTGCTCTTTCATCATCCTCAGTTAGATGCAATGATTCTGACAAGGTTGTCAGTAAATTTATCTGAAGAATTGACGTAACCTTGCCCAAATTAAAATTTTTCATTGGTTCAAACCTTGAACCCAAGAAATGAGAACTGGAACTATAATTGAGCCAGTGATGTACATGATTAATGTTATGCATTCTCATTTCTAGTTGGTGATTGCCAGTTTAATCATCCCTCTAAGTTTAAAGCTCTTCCTTTCCAGGGGTTGGACAAAGCTGGCACTTCTAGTGTTGCTGAAAACGTAAACAAGGAGTACAAAAGGTAATATAATTCCACTTAAGAGAAAAATGAAATTCTCAAATTACATTTGACTGTGTATTCAACTGAGAGAAGAGAGATTACTTCAGATTGACTTCTACTTTGTTTAGACCAAGTACCATGGATGCTCCAAAGCAGAATGAATGTAATGTAATGCACCACTTCAAAGCTCGTCCTCTTAATAAGAAGGTAAGCCTTTTTCAGTATGGATCATTAGGTTGAATGTTGTGCAAGCGATTTTTAGACTTATATCTTATACCAATGCAGATATTTTCAAGTAAGGGAGATATTGGTGTTTTCCGAAATAGCAAGCGACAAGCAACATTACCCATGGTAGTCTGTGGATGTTTTTATATTTCCTAGACCTAGTATCAATTAGATTTCTTGCTGACGGAATTATTGGAGATAGTATGATGTTGTTACTTCCTATGCAGGAATTCAATTTTCACACGGAGAAGAGAAGTAATAACAATCCACCAATAGAGCTTTTCAGTAAGGTAAACTTGAAATAAATAAGTTGCATTCAGAATGCGCCTTTTCTTCATTTCAGAAGTTTGTTGTACACAACATTTGTGCAATGTTTTATTGTAGTGATGGATTTATCTCCTTGTTTCTATCGTCTCCTTTTTAAATGCTAGCTCTCCCTGGCATCTGGACTCCAGCCAAGTAATGGTTCTCAACCTAAATTGCCTCAGCCTAACTCTTTGCCCCTAAAGGTTATCCTCGCTATGGCAACTTTCTATTTTGACATGAATATACCTACTATTGATTTTTGTTTTCATCTATTTAGAACTGTATTGAGTTATTTATTTTTCAATTTTTGGTACAAGGGCTCAAAAGAAAACAGATCAAATCATTTTCAATTAGAACATGAGGTGAGCATGCCACTCTATTATTATTTTTGCTTGTTTATTTTATGTCTATAGGCAAACACCACTCATGCACCCATACAGAATTCTGTTACCTCACCCTCTGGCACTTTCTAACGAAGGAGATGCCATTTGGTCCAAAAGAGCATTTGCTTTTTGTTTTTGTTTCATTTCTTTCCCATTCCAGTGATAATAACCCTACCGAAAAATGTGCCTGTAGATACTGCAGAAAGAAAAACCTTCAATTTTCGGTGGAAAGCAGTTTCAATGTGGGAGTGATGGGTGTATCTCTGAAGCTGGTGTGATGCGTCTGAGGTATGCCAATTGAATAAGGAACAGATGATGCTAGAATGTACTTCTCTCACTCATTGCCTTGAATTTTTTTAGATTCAGAATTGGATAACCTTGCTTTTAAATTGCCACAGGAGCTTGGGCATTCGCTGAGAGTAAAAAACGGCAAAGTTTCAACAAGGCGTTCAGCATGGGAAGCAAATTTGAGGTTCTGCTGTTGAGAATGGAAGATTGACATTCGTACATAAAAATGTACTACACCTCAAAGATTCAAGCTCGCTTGCTGCATATGGAACCCATCGAAGTCTATAGTGATCTCACCTCTGAAGAAACTGATGACGTTCTCACAAGATTATGTTGAATTAGCCTTCTGCTTTTCATACACTTTCTAGGTTTCAGTTCATAATCCAATAAATGTTAAAAGCCGGGGTGTTGTGTATAGGTATTAAAGCCACCTCACACCCAGATAGCATCTTCTACCATTTTATGTAGCATCAACACATGTAATGACTAAAGTCAAGGAATATATGAAATACATTTATGTTCCAGTGAAACGTATTGCTCATGCAGATGAATTGTTGCAGCTTCTTTTTGTACTTACCATTCTGATCGATTACTGCAAAAACATGCTTGCATGGTTTGCTGCAATGAGATGTGTGTATCTACCATCATGGTTCTGACTCTTATTAAAGAAGTGCGAGTTCTTGACGACGTAACATATGAGATTAGGGTAATCTTGCAAAGAAAAATGTAAATGTATATGAAATTATTACTTGTCGCTTAAACTGTACAGTAGTTCGAACTTAAGACCTGGTCTGAGATCCTGTGCAGCTGATGAGGAAAAGTATATGTTTATTATTTCGTACACAGTCTTCCATTTGCTCGAATGTGATCTTATTCCAACTGTTGCACAACTTATAAAGAGACAGACAGCAATTATCTTACTCCAAACTAATTTTCTGCATCAGTCCTTTCGCTGAATCTACGTAAAAGTAGGATGCTTGCTCATTTCGTAGTAAAGCTAAAATTCAAATCTAAGAAGCTTGGCATATAGGAGGGCTTCTCACGGTCCAGAAACTCCATGCGATGCCGGAATGGCGACTAGAGCTTCTGACCTTACTGTCAGTACTACACTTGAGAATCCTTGTCAACTGAGTTGTGCTTGGTTAGAGCCTGCTTTGTCCATCGCTTAATATCATAGCCTCTTTTGAAGGGTTTCTTCTCTTTGACAAGTCGTCTCTTTGTGATGGCGATGGCGAGATCATTTGGAAACAAAGTGCGCCAAACAAAGGCATGGAGGAGTGTAGAAATGAACAGCACAGACACCATTGCTGATGACATAAAAGAGAGGGTAAGCGCAAGGCCCTTGCTTATAACCGAAGGGACCTGCTCTGCGTACTTGATGGTTGCCACTGATGCAGTTGTCATGGGGAAGGTGTAAGACCACCATGCCACGGAAAACCTGCAAGGATTTAGGGAGACCATTAACAATAAGAGATTAATTTGTATTCTTAACCTAGGCCTAGAGTAGTTAAGAGGAAAAAAATTTCAGTTGTTGTCTAATAAATATTGTACGACCTAATTCACGTATCTTTTATCTCTTTTATTTGAAGCAGGCAAGAACTTGAGAGAGCTTCAACAGTGAGTGAGTAGGAACTTGTCAAGTGATGAATTTATCAAGAAATAGCTTACCCAAAACCCGTGAAAAAGTTTATTCTTACAACCAGAGAGATATAAAGAAACAATGCAATGAAGTAGCACGTCCTTGACAACCCGTCAAACTCGTCATAGATTGTTTGCCAAGCAAGGCTTGCTGCAGATGGAGCGGCAATAAACATGGAGTAAACAGGGTGTAGTTCCTTGGGCAAGGCTTCACTGGTTGGCAATCTCTGGTACAAAGTCACAAACACCACAAGATAATGTGCAAATCCTACTGCCCACAAGAACTTGGCCGCCTCATTCCACCCAACTTTAGAAGCTAAGATAGCACCCACGAAGTTGCCAACCACTGAGAGATGAGAAGAGGGATTAGCAACCTTACAAAGACGTCTCTTTCCTCCAGAAAGCCACTGGCCATAGATCTTGAGCTCCAGGAAAAAATAGGGAGCCATGAAGGTGCACCATATTGCTGGGTTAAGGATTTTAGGGGCAAGCATAGGAGGTGCACCGATGGCCAGGAACATGCAGACTACCCAGGGGGCAAAGAAGAAGTTAACACGTACAGGGTGGAAGTACTCTCTTTTGACGGCTTCAAAGTAGAAGATGCATTTGAGTATGTACGTGATGGAGACAGAGATTAAGACTGCAACTGATAATAGCCAGAGGCCAAGGTTGATGTATGGGGTAATGTGGAGGAATCTTGTAGCAGGGCTTGTTGCCAGGGCACGCCAAAGGACTGCTTGGCTGCTAAGACCGAGACAGATACCAAAGCATCCGATTGGGAACCGGAGGAGGAATGGCCATTTCTCATTTTTGGGGAGGAGAATGTCCTCATAGTCCTGCACAAACGCAAATGTGAGTGGAAAAAATGAACATAAATGTAATGAAGAGCAGTATTTAAGGAAGAGAATTCCAAGAGATAGCAGTATCTACAGGTTAATCGCGTTCAAATGTGAATACCTTGACTTGATCTAGTTCAGCTCCCCTGAGAGCAGCGAAGTATCTTCCAACGGGAACACTTCTATTAACTGATTCATCAAGCCCAGAAGAGCCATCAGTCCTCTCGTGAGGCTCCATCTCCTTTTGATCTTTTCTTGATGGCAACAGAGAATTCTGCTTACTGAGACTTGCTTTCGTCTTGAACATGCTGAAGTCTCCTTTCCGGCCTTCCAAACCAAGCCTGTTGGCCGAATCAAATCCTCCGAAACTCCTTCCACTTCTTGGAAGAACACTCCTCTCATCTTTTTCCTTAGACTCCCTATTGAGTACTGAAAACCCCGTCTCCAGCGACACTTGCCTGTTTAAACTCCTAGGTGGTCTCCTTGTTTCTCTGACTTTGGTAAGTCTGTTTAGACGCTTGTCTGCTTTATCTGCCTTTCGGGTAGTTTTCTTCTCTTCTTCTTCTTCGTCGTCTTCTTCTTCTGGCAAGACTTCAGGGATATCTACAAAATGGGTCCCAAGAGAACCAGCGCCAGAAGTTGGCTTTCTATTCATTTTGCTGCTTCTTCCAAGACCTAGCAAATAAAATGCAAAACTGTCCAAAAGCCAGTACTCTTCATGCTTGGTTTCTTATAGACAGGAAAGTTTTACAAGTTTTTTGTGTTTTCTATGAGTGGGAATGCTTCACGAGAAGTGGCAAAAGAAAGGGTATAACCTTAAAGGTCGTTGGTTTTTTGGTAGATGAAATGGGAGCCAATGCTTTTTTCCAGAAAAGTTGAGTCTTTGGAGAGAGATCCCGTGATAGGGATACAAATTTTGTGGCTCTGGAGCTTAGTAGTTAGCATCGTATTAAACCGTCAGACCAACTTGGAGAAAGATAGATCACTGGAAGAACCAAATGTTCCAACTTCCATGCATGCACGCAGCTTCAACGCTTCACGGTTATGCAGTGGAAACAGATGAAAAAAAGGCCAAGTTGACCTTGGAAACGGGGTAACTCCTTGATCCGTCATTGTTGCACAAGTCAAAAGAATCCTAACGACATTCAGCAAAAGAAAAAAAAGTACCCTAAACGACCGTCATTCGTTAAGCCAAACATGATTCCACATGCCAAGTGTGATGCGTACGCGCGTACATGAATTTCATTTCTGCCACACGGCAAAATTAAGGAAATTAAATAGCATTCGCACAAAATCTATGTACAAAATTAATAACCAAATATTAATTATGATCAATATAGTCTGTAACTTTGTTGTCAATATTCTTAACATCTATAATCCTTTAAATAAAATTTTTATTAATTTTGTGCGTCATTTTCTCATGTATTAAACTACTATAAATTTGAAAACACCAAACCTAGGCGTCGCCTTCCCCCTCTCATAAACAACCAAAGGCTCTAAATTTGACTTTCGCTGCAGGGGAGGAGGCCTCAGCTTTCCCCTTCTCCTTTCCTCTTTCTTCCATTTACCCATTTTGTTTATCAAGATTTCTTTTTCTTAATTTTATTTTACTTTTTCTAAGGCCAAAAAAGATAGATCTATAGTTTTACGACAACTTCTGAGAGACACGCACGGCACAAATAGATTCATTCGTCGAAAATCATTGGAAGAAAGTGGTAGTTTTGCAAAAATCACTGCGCGTGGTTCTCATGCGCCACCCACGTCTGTGCATGGTCTTCTTGCGCCACCCATTCAGACAACTCTCCTCGATACACGCACCAGATTACTAAACTCGCCACTACCAGACCTTTTAGATTTGACATTTGTAGCTAAAAGAGACAAGTGTGTTACTTTCACGGGCTGTCACAAATTCCAAATTCTACCAGAGTTGGTTCAAACTGTAATCCGTCCTTTTTCGGAACTACTTACTGCTTTACTTTTTGGTTTCCTTATTGTTGATTAAAATTATAAAAAAAAAAAGTCTGTCTCTCGGACGTTTATCTATAGACGTTGAATCATTTATTTCTATGAAGGGTGAGGTTGAGTCTGTTTAGGTAGAGAGTATTATCTTTTGGACGTTTGCAATGAGAAGACTATTAGCAATGAAAAAAAAAAACTATATATATATAGTCTTTTCGTACCAAAGACTATATATATGACGTTGGTACTATTACCAAAATTGTTATATAATAGCAACATTGCTAATAGTCTTTTTGTTGCTATAAAAGAAAAGACTATTAGCAACCAATTGCTAATAGTACCAATTTTGATTGTTAATAGTCTTTTCGTTACTATAAATTAGTCGTAAAAGTCCGTTTTTCTTGTAGTGCCATGTCGGTAACAAACTTGGTAAATCTTCCCTAACTCTCTATATATATATATATATATATATATATGTATATATCTCAGATATTCTTTTCTCTATATATATATATATATATATATATAAAAGACGTAAATATTTTCTGTATATATTTTAGTCTCAATTAATATTGGTGATTGAAGAAATCTGACTTGTTGGTGCAGTTTTGAAGTACACAGAGAACTCCCACAGTGTGCTTAAAGTTAATGGTACCGGCTTCCAAGATTGCGTTGCACCTGCTGGCACTGAAGCCTTGACAAGTGGAAACGATATTATACCTCTAGCAACCCCAGGAAGAAAATGGTACATCTGTGGTGTTTCCAAGTTGTGAGGTTGGAAATCAGAATATGTAAAAGTATTATATATAACAAAATTCTTAAAATATAATATAAATAATTAAATTTACTTCTTTTTAACCGTTTAAACTTTTGAAATAAATAATAATTTTGTATAATATCGAAACAAAAGTTTAAAGTTTTGAAACAAATGATAATTTTGTATAGTATCAAAACAATGATCCTAAGAATGCTAACTCTATACACTCTATTTCATTTAATTAAATATTTCACGTGCTAGACTGGAAAATTTCGCGCACATGTTTAGACGTCATTTGTTTTCGCAGATAAGACGAGACGAGACGAATTAAGATTAAAGTTAAAAGTTAAATAAAATATAATTAAAATATATTTTTATTATTTTTATTTTAAAATTTAAAAAAGTTGAATTGTTTATTTTTTTTTATGTGAAAATTTTAAAAAATTATAATGGTAAGATGATATAAATTGTGAAAATAAGATATAATGACAATCCCCCGTGTCTAGACTCGTTCAGAATAGGAATCGACTAAATAGTCTTGTCATTGATTGACAAACAGCATTCCTTGTTAGTTGTTTCAGTAGATCATGATCACGCATAATCTCTCTAAACTAAAGGTGAAATCGAAGACCATCTGCTGACATGAAAAATAGAACATAGCCCACAAAGAAAGGGGAAGAAGATGAACAAAAACTGTTAAGGATAGAGGTGATAACGTACTCAAATCATAGACAGTATCATTTACAATACTTATGGTATGCTAGTGCAGGAGATTACAATTTATGTAAGGAAAAAAAACAGGGTAACTCACTTGTTCTCGTTTGAACGAGTTTAATCCACACATATCAAATGGGCTTCTTTTACTTCTTGAAATCACTACAATGAGTCTGTTTCTCACAATCATACAAGAACGAAAACCTTGAGTTTTTATGGATTTCATTTTTCCAGCAAGAAGGAATACTGAATCACGATATGATTTGTGAATCATCAGTTAGGCTCCCTCCTTGCCATCATCACTCCAGTCAAATACAAGAGCCAAGAAGCTTTAGCCATGACTCGAAGCTACCATGAAACTAATATTTCTCTCTTGAATCCATTCCGTGGTAGGAAAGCTTTCATCAGAAGAGACCATTCATTAACTGCACCATCAAAGCAACAGTTAAAAATCTGAAACTTTTACCAGAAGAGCTAGAAATCAATGAACTGAAAGATTCCTTGGGTTAGGTGCCAATTGAATATAGATAAAGATCATAAGATTTTGTCTCATCAATTACATTACTATCTCCTACTTCGAATGACATAAGATTGGGATCAGAGGAAGAAGCAATAGTTGCAAAATATATGGTTGGGAGGTAACCGAAACTTCAATATCAGCAGAGTAAAATGGCAGA
Source organism: Carya cathayensis (assembly GCA_011037825.1). Taxonomy (NCBI): domain Eukaryota; kingdom Viridiplantae; phylum Streptophyta; class Magnoliopsida; order Fagales; family Juglandaceae; genus Carya; species Carya cathayensis. Next base: position 159,600 of record QGSO01000495.1, on the reverse strand, counting down.
AATTCGAAAAACTTTGCTTCTTATCAATCCATATAATTGGTGTAGGCTGATTTGGTCGTTCATCAAAATCCAAGTTTTGCTTTTGTGCTTCAAAAATCAATTTTTAACAAAAATAAACTGTCATGGGTGTCCAGGAAAGAGCATCCATCATGCTACAAATACAAAAGTGAAAAGCATTTAGATGCCATTTGATAATAAACCATCACTTTATTCTTATACTCTTCCATCAATCGAACTGGTTTTTTTCTAAAACTCAGAGGCGATTTAAGGTCCTAGATGATAACAAGGACATTGTGAGAAATGCAATACAAACAAACAAAAACTTATCTACCAGTACCCACCAAAGAACCAAGGAAAAAGAAAAGAAATTAAAAAAAAACAATAAAAACACAAATACATGCTAGTTTGAGAAGAAATGGAATGTGTACCGATCCAAAAAAAAAAAACAGAAGAAATGTAATGGCGTAATGACAGCAAAAGGCGGAAGTATAACTGCAGAGAATGTCTCTTTTAACCAGAATAAAGTGACATGTAAGGTTAGACACGGGAAAATATACAGAGAAAAGCTTCTTACTATTCTTCTCCTAAGATTACTACCACTACCAACTATAGCCACATAAAATGAAAACATTGAGACAAATATTAGAAAGAAAAGAAAAGGCCCCGTTTTCATTTCTCTCCACCATCCTCGACAATTCAATTTCCAAGTTTCACTTCGATCATCCAATTTCTTCTTTTCTTCTTCCATTAAATAACAAAAATTGAGATGAAACACAAAAATCAGACAAACAATTGAAGAAAAGAAGAAGGAAATGAGCCGCACCCGTGCTTATGGCAAATCAAAATCAAAAGTAAAAATCTTTCGATTTTCAGTTCTTTGTTTTCACTATCAATGGGTGGTAACCTTGGAACGTTTCTTGGCCTCACTGTAGAGCCCGACGCCCATGATGGTAACGGCGAACCCCGTCATCCCCATTACCGTAACCGGGTTTCTAAATATCAAGACGGACACAACCGCCGCTACCGCCGCCTTGGCGTTCCCCAATACCTGGAGGGTCAGCGCGCTGGTGTACTTGGTCACCAAGAAATTTGTCAAGTTGACCAAATACGCCACCGTCGCATTCCCAATCAGCAAGAAGACTATGTAGGGGTCCCCTTTGGCCATCTCGGCCGTAATCGCCGCCACATTGCCCTCGATGTAAAGCGTGAACGGTAAGAGAATCAGAGCGGCCATGGGGGCCATGTACAGGAGGAGGTTCATTGAATCGAGCTTTTCGGCCTCCGAGGTTAAGAGAATTCCCTGAACGACGGACTTCAATGCGCGTCCGGCGGTGGACCCCACGCAGTCGAGGAATCCGAATAGGTGGAACAAGGGCTCGCTGTTGGTCGCCAAGACGATGCCGAATACGACTGGAAGGAGGGCGAGGTAGACCTCGGCAGACTCCTTATGGCAAATGATGACGAAGGCGAAGATGGCGGTGAAGAACGGCGTCGTGGCGCCAATGGCCTGGTTGAACGAGACAGGGAGGTAGCGGAGGGAAGTGTTGCCGCATACGACGGAGAAACAGAAGATGGCACTGAGGGCAAGGATCTTGAGGAACTGGCGCTTGGAGTGGATGTGCTGGAAGGGGACGAGCTCGAGGAAGTTAATGGCGGCGTAGCTGTAGGCGGTGCAGGAGAGCATGTGGAGCATGGTGAGGAAAATAGGGAAACGGAAGCCATAGAAGCTGAGGAGGTACTTGTTGAGAAGAAGAACGCCAATATTGGAGAGGTACCAGGAGGCGACGATGAGAGCAGTCAAAACGTTGGGAGAGAACGGGAAGTAGGTGGAGGTAGTGTTATTGCGAACGTCGCCAGGCGGGGTGACCGGAACGTCAAGAAGTAGGTCGGTTGCGGCGGTGTCCAGCCTGGGGTTGCTCATGCGGCGCGTCGTCCATGTCTGTGCCTCCACCATTGCCAAAAAGCATGAAACGGGCAACACCAAATCGGAAGCCCGTGAGAGCTAGCGCCGCCGCTTCCTCTGAACGAAGAAATTATATGTATTTGTTCCCGTTTCAGCGTTGAATTTCGAGGAAGAGAGAGAGAGAGAAAAGGAAAATGGTGGCTTAGGAGATCAGATCTGGAGGAGAGAGAAAGTGGGGATTGCATCGAAAACGAGAAGGATGGAGGATTAGAGTGTATGCGTGTAAAAAATGGAGGGTGGGGATTCAGATTTGAAGTGTAGGACTGGTGAGAGGCGTTGGATTATGTGGGGGCATGGAGGAATAGAAACGTCCTGATTAGATTCTCAGCGGGAGCTTAATGAGAGAAAGGGGGTCCGAGTGTCGATACGTTATTATGTATTGGATGCTGTCCAAAAAACGAAGAGAGTAAGGGCTGATTTTGATCAGATATGAGATAAGAATCGATATAGTTTTAGATAAAAATAAAAATTAAACAAAATATTATTATAATATTATTTTTTAATATTATTATTATTTTAAAATTAAAAAAAATTGAAATGAAATTTATAAAATTTAAATTATTTATTATATTTTATATAAAAATTTAAAAAAATTATAATAATTAAATGAGATAAAATAAGATAAAATTTGTTTCGAATATCATTATACGTATCTGGTAAGCAATTATAAGAAAATATTATTTTATAAATTATTTTACAATTATTTTATAATTTTTTTAAATAATTAAATTAAAAAAATTTAATTTGTTTAAAAACTTAAAAGGTTATTGACTTAAAAGGAGAAAAAACTTTAAAAATTATACCAAAATTTTTCTTGGAAAAAGCCGTTTTACTTTTATTTTGTTAATACTACACACCGTATTTAATTATTTTTTAAATTAAAATAATTCCGTTCAGATATCACATATTTAAGAAAAATAAAATAAAATAATTATATATGATGTGTGACTTGAAAATAATGAGTAATTTTTTCTATATAATTTTATAATATTTTTAATGAGGAGATTTGGGGCATGGTTGAGTGAGTATGACAACAGTTGATTTGGTGTGGTTAATATTCTCTATCAATTTTTGTTTTAAATATTTAAATTTTTTTATAGTTTAAAAGATAGATTAAAATTCATATTAATTAATATTACTTGTTTTAAAAAATAAATTAAAATTAATATTAATTAAAATTACTCGTTTTCTGATTTAAAAGTGTCGAGTCGCAATTTATATGATACGGTATAATTAAGAGTAACAGTAGATATAATTAGGCGGTAAATCAGTCTGGTCCGTTGGGAGGTGATGGACTGAAATTTTCTGTCCAGCATTTTACCCAAATGCGAAGCAGACCGAATATTCCTAGAGACCAATTTAGTCTAATTATTATTTTTATTTTTTTCTCAAATAAATTAATAAAACTTTTTATTTAAATTACTAAATTAAAATTAAATAAATTATTAATATAGATTATGTAACTAAGTTGTTAAAAAAATTTCTTATCTGGTTAATGATAATAAATTAAATAAAAATTACATCATTAACTTCTTTAATTATTATATATAAATAATCTATTATATTATTAAAAATATTTTTAAAAATATATATAGGATTCAATCTGTGTAAGTGATGTACATTTTAAAAAAAAATAATAATGAGATCTATTATTAAAATAATAAAACTAATCCCATATTTATTTATTTATTTTGTAAAAAATATACAAGACTTACCTATTTTATAACTAAAAATATCATTTCTGTTTACGCGTGATGATATTCATGTCTTAAAAGACTTTATTGGTCAAGAGGAATGGCTTTATTAGAACTAGAACCGCTTTCACATTAAACGGTTTCTTGTTTCTTCTAGCCTTGTAGGAGAGAAGCTTTTGCCTTGGATTTGCTGCTACAGTTTGTGGTTTGCCCATCTTTATGGAAAAAGCTCAAAAGAAAAAGAAAACAAAATTTATATTATGAACAAAACAAAAGTCTCAATTAGATCAGGACTGGCGTCGCCCGGGTTCGAACCGGAGACCTTCAGTGTGTTAGACTGACGTGATAACCAACTACACCACGACACCGTGTTCGTCAACGAATCGCTTCTCCAGTATAAGGTATTTTTAAAAGAAAAAGACGGAAGAGACCCAACGCGGGTGAGTCGAGGATTTATGCAACCTGGGCCGACTTCTAAACTTTACCACTCCAACATCTAAAGTTCTCAACGGCCTTTTCCTCCCCCTCTTTTCAAAGAAATTCCCTCCCGGTCGACTCAACTCGGACGAAGCCCACAAAGAACTAGAAGTTCACCCAGTAATAGTATAATTTCAAAGGTTAGTAATAGAGGATTTCTCAACTTCTCAATGCTCAGTTTGATTCTATAAAGAGTCCACTCTTCTCCTCTAAGGGTGTTCTCTATCTGGGTGCATTATCTTTGGTGCCTTCTGTGTCTGAAAGCTCTAAAATAGTCTGCTTGGATATGCTCTGTAGGCTGTTGGGGGAGGAGTACCAGTTGATTGGTTCATCAGAAGACCTTATTTCTTATATCCTTGCGGGGATGGGTATGCTCTATCTTCTTCTGTGAATGTTCATTATGTTAAAATTTTAGATTCTCTATTCGGAATTTGGGGGAGAGAAGGTGGGCCTCATGGTAGTGTGTCTCATGGACTCATGGTTCTGATTTGATTGAATGAGTGTTATCTGGTTTGATCAATGTCCGTTCTTTTGATAAAATTAATGTTTTTGCCCATGAAGCTTTAGAGACTTCAAAGGCAAACTATGTTCCGTTTGTTGCTGTCATGGCTGCGGCTGGAGCATTGAGGGCTCTCAATAAATCCACAATGAGTGGTCTGTGACTATAGACTATTTCCAGACTATGGATTTCTGCAGAGAATCGGATAGAATCTGTTGCAAGAAATATTATTTTTAGAAGTGGTGTTACTAATTTAGGTAATGATCTCACAAACAGTTCTCTCTACAGTGTTTTTCATTAGCACTTCCTCGAAGTGGCTTGGTTTCTGCAAAGGCCACTCTGCTTATAAGCCTTGCATCTGCATTGTCGACTGAAATCTTTCCCTTGAGACGTTTATATACTAAATTACTTGACTTCCCACATGCCAATTCAGTAAGACTGGGGCATGATGAGGTAAAAAAACATGTGGATAGTGTTTCTTTTAAGGAAGCAGGGGCCATAATTGGTGTTTTCTGCAATCTGTATGCTTCAGTAGATGTAGGAAGGAAAGCAAATGTGTGGTGGAGAATCTTCTATGGGATTACTATCAAGATATCTACTGTGGACATAGGCGGGCAGCTTTGTTGCTTCGAGGTAGAGAGGATGAACTACTTCGGGATATAGAGAAAATTGCTGAATCTGCTTTCCTTATGGTTGTACTTTTTGCATTGGCTGTCACAAAATACAAATTAAATACAAAATTCAGCCAGGAAACACACAAGGACATATCAGTACGCATATTAGTTTCATTTTCCTGTCTAGAGTACTTCTGCCGCATTCGTTTACCAGAGTATATGGATACAATTTGAGGGATTTTAAAAATGAAACCCACGTGGAGGGATTTTGGAAAGAGAAATTCTATAGATATAAAGAGATTATATAAAATAAATTTATAAATAAAAAAAAATCTTATAAATTGACGTGATTTCATAAAATATGTTAAATTTATTTTATAATAAAAATAATTTTATAATCTAACGTATTACGTCAACTCAAATTAATTTACCTATTAATGAAAAAGGTTTAGGACCAGGTGGAAGGTTTATGGGAATTGCTTTGCTTCTTGTAAACATTCGGAAGGTTTGGTTCAGTGTCCAGGCGAGGCAAAGGTATATGATACTACTCAAGAAATCCATGTTTGTCTGTTGAAACTTGAAACTCCCAATGGAGAGATCCGAGGACGGAGATGACTTCTATTCCCTTGTAGACCAACAATAAAAACGCAGCCTTGGAAGTACGCACAGCCCTAATCTAACCGATCGATTTATTCTTATACATATCAATGCTAAGGCATGCCAAGTATCCTATGATTCTATCTACCACGTTTATTTCGCAATAAACATTTATATTGTTTTGTTGATATGTCTCCATTTTGTCGCAAAAATTAAAAAAATCGCTGCAAAAGGCTAGTTTTAAAACTTCATCTTAAAAGTCTACAGCAACATTATAATCGCTAGAATTGATTACTTATTGCATCGATTTTATTTCCAAACAATACTAAAATTGCCAATAATGACTCTTTTATTGTAATGTTTAAAGTCAATGATAATGGGAAGTGGTCTACTATGTATTGTGAAATATGTTTTAAACAACCTTATTAGGTATTTTTGTATACTACCTTATAAAAGTAACATCATTTTAGCAATATAAGGAGCGGATTCAAAATAAATAAAAAACAAAAAAATTACATGGTATCTAAGTTTTACCTATTGAAATTAAAATTCTAAAAAGCACATATCATATATATATAAGTGTTATAGTCACAAAATGATTACATAAAAGTAAATTCACAAATTGATTTAATTTCTTGTAATTTATTAAATTTATTTTATAATAAAAATAATTTTATAATCTAACATATTATATCGAAACACATCAATTTATAAATTTACTTTTATATAATCCTTTGTGGTTAAAATATTTCTCAAAAATATATATTATACATAATTAGCAAATAGTTGCAATGTAATTATTGGTCTCATGATAGGGGAAGCCGGTTTAAAGTCAATAATAAGAGAAGTGGTCCAACATGTATTGTGATATATGTCTTATAAAATTAACATTATTTTATCAAAATATTCTTATTTTACAACATGTATTATAAAATATGTTGTGTGGGTATTATTACTTGTAATAAAATAGTTTAAGTTAAAATTTTTATTAGATTTTGAAAAATTTTATATGCATGATGCATGGCAGTACGGTATATCGATTTTTCATAAAATCTACCGTGCGCCGACCGGTTCTAATCCGGTTCCGGCCGGTTCCGATCTCCGGCGGCCAGTCTGAGTCGGTTCCGGTTGATTTTTCGATAATTTGTACAGCCCTAGTAGTATTTCACCTCGTCTCTCTCCTAGAATTTTAAACACAAAACTGATCACCACCGTCCACACTGGTGCAGTAAGTAAGTCTCTCTACTCTCTTTTTTTTCTCTCTCTCTCTCTTCCACAAATCACTGTTGGCCCGTGGTGGTGATCGGCAATTTTCAAAACCCTGGACAGTGTGGCCGGTCTGGATAGTGAGACAAAGACAGAGAGACAGAGAGTTAGTGTGTGTGTTGGGCTTGAAGGTCACCGTTAGCCTGTGATGCTGACCGGTGATTTTCGAATCCTACTATTTGTGATTTTGGACGTTTAGCTGGAAGTTGGAACGGTGGGTGTGCATGGCTGGTAAACAAGTGGCTTTACTCTTTTTTAAGAGGGAGCGGTGTGCACCGATTAGTACATTTAGTGTTTTTTATTTAAATAATATTAAAAAAAAACATCAAATACACCATAGGTGCACTTGATATTTCTTTTTTTTAAGTCAATGTTTTTAAGTTACTAGTTTAGCTATGCTGTGAATTCAAAATAAAAAATAAATAAATAAATTGCATGGTATCTAAATTATACATTGAAATTTAAAATTTAAAAGAGCACATGTCATATATATATATATATATATTAAATATTATAACTACAAAAAGATTACATAACAATGAACTCATAAATTAACTTAATTAAATTTACTTTATAGTAAAAATATCTTAACAATTTAATATACTATATTAAACTACGTCAATTTATAAACTTACATTTATATAATCTTCTGTGGATAAAATATTTTTCACACACACACACATATATATATATATATATATCTTTTATATATAAAAGAACGAATGCTGAAATGAATAGTGAGTACAACATTTCTTCCAATTTTATCCTTCCTCTTTACAGTAATATCCAATTTCATCCTACACAGTAATGCACAGTAAAATGCACAGTAAATATATTAATAAAAAATTCAAAATGCACAGTAAATATAATAATTCGATTCCTACACAGTAAAATGCACAGTAACTATACAGTTATACACAATAAAATGCACAGTAAATATATTAATAAAAAATTCAAAATGCACAGTAAATATAATAATTCGATTCCTACACAGTAATACACAGTAAAATGCACAGTAAATATATTAATAAAAAATTCAAAATACACAGTAAATATAATAAAAAATTATATAAATCTTCGATATTTTCCGTTACTACACAGTAACGATGCACAGTAAATATAATAATTCGATTCCTACACAGTAAAAATAATAAAAAATTCGAAATGCACAGTAAAGATAATTATTTCTTCTTCTTTCTTTCTTTTCTCTTCCCGTGCGTTTCTCTTTTCTCTCTCGTGCTTCTTTCTTCGTTTCTCTCTCTCCCCGTGCTCTCCCCTTCTCTTTTCTCCTTCCCGTCGCCCCTACTTCGGCCGGCCATTGCACCCCCGTCCGGTGGAAGTGTCGTACACCACCCGCCCAGTTTTCTTCCCCTCTCACTGGTGAACATCCCCACCAAATTTCACCTCCATCCGAGCCACCGTTAGCCACCTACAGCCCATCTAAGCCGCACGGTTTTCAGCCGTTTCCAGCGCCGTCGCACCACCTCCGCCCACCATCTCTTCACAGCTTCTTCCCCTACAAACAGATCTGAACACATCTATAAAGATATGAAGAGATCTGTTTTTGGTTGATTTTCTTGCATTTATTTCAGATCTGTTTGTAAAAAATTTATTCAATTTTTTTTTCCTTTCGTTTGATTTCTATTTTTCAGATCCACAGAACAAATTTCTTTTCTATCTGTGTTCATATGTTTTTTTTTTCTTTTTGATTCAAGTTTTTTCTCTTTCAGACTTTCATCTTCACTTTCTCTTTTTCAGATCTGCTTTTTCTCTTTTTCTATCTGTTTTTATTTTTCAGATCAACACGCAGGTGACCTTTGCTAAGCGGAGGAAAGCTGTACGAGTTTTGCTGCAATTCAAGGTATTCACCAGAACAACAAAACCACTTTTGCACTCTCTAAACCACAAAATGCAAATCAAAACCATCAAAACTGCTTCCTTCTATTTTTATTTCTCTATTTTCTAAGTCATCTTTATTTTATTTTCATCTCCGTGTTTATTTTTTGAAAGAGAAAAAAGGTGATTTTTTTGGGTGTTGAACATGTATTTTTGTTGTTATTGACAGATCTATATCTATTCCTTTAGATCTATTAATTTTCACTTTAAACGTAGAAGTTAATGCAACCCTCATCTGCGCAGAAAAAATAAAATGGAGCACAGAAATTACAGAAATATTATTTTATTATTTTGAAACAAAATTACAGAAATTTGAGGCTCTTCGCCTCAGTCTTCAAACGATCTTGCTCCTCTAAAATATGCGTAGCATCTCTGTCTAAAGGAGTAGGCAATCTAAAAGAAGACTTAAGCATAGATTTTAATTTCCTATTCTCTTGCTTTATTTCTTCTATCTTCATGTTAGACTCGTGAAGAAGGCGCTGAAGGATAGAAATTTTCTCATTGAGTTTGTCCAAATCATAAGGTTTGGATTGTAGTCGCTGAGAAAATGCATAAATAGCTGATGAGTAATGGGTACCTAGATTTACAAGCTCGTAGATAGCTTCAACATCTGACTTATTAGCCAGATCATTATTGTATTGCACTATAGCACCAATAGCGGAAGCAGAAACAGCTGATGAAGAAGGTGTTGAATACCTCATGTATTGGTTACGAGAAGATTGCTGAGCCATTGCAGAGTCAGAATGCATAAAGAGATTACAGAGTAAGAATGCAGACTAATTACAGAAAAGTAAAGAAGATGGGATGCGAGTGAAGATGAGCTGAATATCTCTTTTATAGAGAAAATTATGAAAGGAAGGACGAAGCACCTCTATTGCTTCACGGCGTCCATCGTGAAGCGTCTCTCTACAAGAGACAAGAGATGTAGTAGACTAGCCTTGCGGCGCCTGACAATTCCAGAAGATCTATAAAAATAATGCGGTGCTTGTCCGGTCTAAAAAGCTGGCCACCGTTTTTGTCTCTCTGGATCTGTGTTTTTCAAGCTCAGCTAAGTCTCTCCGTCTGTTTTTTTTTTCCATCTGTTTAATTTCTGGCACTTTTTTTCCTCCTTGTTGTGCGATTGATGTATATTAAGTTTCTATTTCTCAGATCCACATAACAATTTTTTTTTCTATCTATGTTCATATGGTTTTTTTTTCTTTTTGATCCAAGTTTTTATTTAATTTTTTTATTATACTTTTGCTGTTAAAGAATAAGTTATGAGTAAGCACCTCTTAGTTTTGCAAGATCATGAAGAACTCCTTCTTTCAGCGATTAATCATTCATGTACTCTTTCCAAAATTAATTAGTAATTTTTAGCGATAAGATCAACGCATGACTACGCGTTGATGAAATCTAATTGATGATATTCGTAGGGTCTACAAAAAAGATATGCACGCGTAAGAAGACAGAAGATTTTCCCACGTTAGGTCCCACCTTCCTCAATCAAATTTGGATTCTTGCAATTATAATAACGTCCAAAAGATAAGGTAGCAAAAACCAAAAGCAAATGTCATCACGTTAATTTATGATTAATAAAGTTAAAGATTCTCGCAACAATAATTTAAGATGTAAGTACTATTTAATCATATAGAATGACTCAAAACAAAAGTTTGTGATGCATGGTCCACTTATACAGGGGTGGGGGGCGGATAAGGGGTGGCCCCGCCCCGTAAGGGGCGGGTAGCACCCCTAGTATATACATATACACGTACATATTATACATAATTAGCAAATAGTTGCAGTATAATTATTGGTTCAATGATAGGGGAGTCCGGTTTAAAGTCAATAATAACGACATGCGGTCCAAATTTCAATAATAATTGCACCCTACGCTATCCTTAAATCATTCACATCCATTTAGTTCTTTGCGGACTAATTATCAAATAAGTAGAAGTGCCTTTTGAATGAAGTTGGTATTCTTGGAGACTATCAATAGTTTCTCGAAATTTTGTAACAAGTAATGCTAGATAGGGTTCAACTTGGGTCTTGTAATTTTTAGAATAGGAAATCTCCTGTTAAGTATACCGACATTGTGTAGAGGTTACCAAATTGATGTCGTGTTAATATATTTCTTTTTGGCACGAGAATGTGAAAAGTTTGGATACACTGGCCAGTAAACATATACATATTTATTATTTTTCTTAGCCGAACTCATTTGACATATACTCTTAAAAATCATTTTTCCTTTCTGATAAATTACTTGCTCGTACATAGAAGAATGAGGAGCAAAAACTTGGAAAATTGGAACACTGGCAAGAACCGATGTTATGTATATATCTCCCTGTTTTTTCCATACACTGGCCACTATGACTGAATAGATATCTCATATCTTTCTTATATGCTGGCCACCAAAACTCATGTGGAACACTGGCAAGAACTAACTGCAAAATTGTGGATTGACAAATGTGAAGTGGGATATCTGGTGTTATTTGTAATCTGGTGTTATTTATGAAATAGTCTATTGTTGTTGTGAATCTAGTTGAAATTGTACGACAAGTGTTTTTAAAAAGTACTCTTAGAATGTGAAGCGGGATATCTTATTCTAGTTTGTAATATGATGTTGATAGATGATATGTTACTCTCAAAGGTGTAATTAGTAGTTATATTTATCAAGTTTGGCTTTCGAGAATGCAGTTCATAAACAATACATATGTAAAACTTGTGCATCAATGCACCAATACTTGATATTTTCTCCAATATACAAAAAATAGCCTCAAAACTACTTCTTTGTATCCTTGGACCAAGCATAACCATATGTTGTCTAACTGCACATACTTGAGTTGTGAACATATTTCTTGGAGGAAATCATATGGTGAAACATAACTTAATTTTGGAAGAAGTCCCAGATACTCGTGTCTTGAACATTTGTACTTGCATAAGGATATGATTTACTCATGGCATCATGTAATATTCCAAATTAGATTCCACCAAGTTGTAATTATTCAACGAAGACGAAGATAATATTGTTAGTTTGGGTGACATAGAAACAATGGATTGGAACTATCAACTCCACTAACTTGCATAGATGAAGTACTTACACTCTAACCAAAATTCCTTTTTACAATCACTAAATTAAGATTATATGATAGAGGACATATATAAATTTAAAGTAGAGTGTCAAGATTTGTACTTGTAAATGTTTATTTTCATGCTAGGTTGGTCGTTGCTACTTTTTTTTTCTTTTAGCATAAAGGGTACACTGATTTTTTTGTGAGGGACGTTGGCTGCTAATTTTTTTCTTCTTTTTAACCATCTCAAGGCAACTTTTGTATCGACGTCTTCCTTTACAACCCTGCTTTTTCTTAAGACCCCTAACACTGGTTGTAATGTCCTCTAATGAATGTTGTTGAGAATCTTCAATTTGGCAAATATCTTTTTTTTTTTTTTTTTCTGAATATATCTTCAATCTTTCCACTCATGAACTCATTACAATTTCCCAATGCTAACATGTATGCTTCTTCACATTGAAACGCCCGACTAATAAGCTTGACATACAAGGGGCACAAAGACTTATATCGAGTTGTGACTTCCAAATTAGAGTCTGTTATGATATCATGTCTATTGAAGTCTTGCACACTTTCATTTTTTGCTTCTTTTGTCCATTTCTTAAGGATGTATTTTTCTGAAAGTATTTTAATATCCATAACATCAAGAATTTTTAAAGCATGACTACACAAAATCAGACACCTTTCAAACTTCTTACAACTACATGAAACATTGTTTTTCAATGAATTCGATATGACTCTACAATCTTTAGGCTTCCCATGTATTGAGACTACATATTCATGAGATGAGTCTCTTTCACTACGCTCTTTAACAAAAGCTCATTGAAACTCTTCATATTGCTTTTGAAATTTCAAAAATAATTGAGAAGTGTATGTATTTGCTGCTTGCATCAACATAGGTGATGCAATCTTAACTTTTGGTAACTTTTGCCTCAAGTTGTACTCTACTTGCAACTCTTTGTAGCGTTTAGCATTGAGTAACCTTTCAAAATGTGCGAAGAATTTTACAATATCATAATCTGACTGGAAATAATTCTTTAGATCAGAGTTCAAACTTTCACTCAATTGTGTGGAAGTCATTCTTGCAAAAAATGACATCTTCACATATGCTTTTGCCCATTTTTCTTTCAATTCAAACAAATGTTGTAGCCAAGAACTGTAGCCAAGAACTGTCACATACATTGTACTTATGAAGCATAGAATCCCAAGCACTGAATAACACTTCTTCCTCTTCATAAATTTTAAAACATGCTCTAAGATCAATTCTAAAGCCACTCTCACCTCTTAATAAATGACCAACATGTTTCATAGCATTTTGCATTAAATGCCACTTACACAGCCGATGATAGGTACTTGGCATTGCCATTGAGATAGCTTTTGCCATTGTTGGATCTTGATCAGTAAATATTGTCTTTGGTTTCTTTCCTAACATTGCTTCAAAGAAAGTTTCAAACAACCATTTAAATGACTTTATGGTCTCATCATAAAGAAGTGCAGCACCAAATATAGCAGTCTCTCTGTGATGATTAAACCCAACAAACATTGTAAGTGGTCGATACTTCTTGTTAGTCCTATATGTCGTATTGAAAGAAACTACATGATCACCAAATAAATTATAATCAACAATCATTTGGACATCTGCCCAAAAAATATTTGGTATGAAGATAATTCTTCTGATCTTGCTTGGTGTAACAGAGACCATCTTTTCCACCAACTTGCCTACCCATGAACTCATAGGAATCCTTCAATTTTAACTATCATCTGCCAAATCAATTTACAATGCTTGTGCTTTTGAAATATTTCGTTGCGATGGCATCATGTGAGCACATTGTGGAATATGGAGAGCATGATTATGATTGAGCTCAATACTATGTATGTAATATTTTTGTTTTTCTTTATCATGTCGAATTATCATATGTGCTTTCAACTTGTCCTTGTTTCAGCTCACATATTTTTTTTGTCCATCTCTCTCGCATTGGGCTCGAAGTCCCTCTTTGCAACACACGAATTTTCTTAAAGTCACCAAGCCATCTACTTTTCTTTTATTATACCACTCTCTTCAAATGCTAAATCCATAGTTCATTCCATACTCATTATAGAAGTCGTATGCCTCTTGTTCATAATCAAACTCAAGTCCAAGCTTTGGTGTATGATCTATGACCAAAGTTTGATCATTACTCTTGATTATCTCTTCCATATATATTATGGTCTCCGAAAAATTACAATATGCACCTAAACTTTTAGATTCATATCAAGTACTTGAAAATGACAAGTACTTGTCCAAAACAACATTTAAAAGCGATTGAAAATAACAAAAACTCTGTCTACACGTTTGAAAGACCTATTGGTAAACACAAACTACAGAAATATAGTCAGCAAAAAAAGCAAGCACAAGTGACAAGAAAACCAAATAATGGCTTTGTCGTAGAGACTGGAAGACCAAACTGGATTTAAGGAAATAATATGTAAAGTAAAAATGGAAGAACCTTTAGGAGATAAACTCAAATATAAGGAAAACAAATAAAATGAAAAGACTTTGAACAGAGAAAAAAGTAGATTTAAATTTATAAATAAAAGAGTGAAAAGTGCATAACAAAGGAGATTTATATTTACCAATATTCTAAGTTTTTGCTGCTTGTTCTTCTCCATGCTAGCAAGTAGTTTATTAGAAAAGAAAAAATGATTTTTATGAATATACGTCAAACGAGTTCGGCCAAGAAAAATAATAAATATATATGTTTAGTGGCCAGTGTATCCAAAATTTTCACATTCTCTCGCCAAAAAGGAATATATCAACACTACATCAATTTGGCAATCTAAATCTACACGACGTCAGTTTACTTAACATGAGATTTCCTATTCTAAAAGTAACAGGACCCAAGCCGAACCTTGCTAAATATAATTATGGAGTGCGCAAGTACTGTGTATTTATTTTGATAAAAAAGTAGAGTTCATTATTAAAAAAATAATTTTTTCACGTGAGTCACATATTTACTCACTTTTTCAAGAGGACTACGCAATGCTTACACGCTCAATGACTATAAATATCATTCTTCTTTATGAATAGTAGTAAAATAATTTGAGTTAAGATTTTTATTAGATTTTGAAAAATGAGATAGAGAAATTTGAATAAAAACATTATAAAAGTAAAATATAATTTTTATTTCTAAGTTTAAAAAAGTTGTATTATTTTTGTCTTTTTTTTTTAAAGTTTGTAAAATTAGAAAAATTGGATAATAATTAAATGAACAAGATAAAAATTTAAAATTCGAAAATAATTTTTGTTGAAAAATAATATGCCTGCAGTAGTTTACACAACACTTACACAATTGTCCTAAGTGGCATTTTTTTTTTTTTAACACAAGGCGTGGACTGAACTTGTAAAAGGTGGGATAAGAGTTTTATACCAATGCCACACGGCAGTAACTCACTTTGTCGAAAAAGTCTATTTTTAGGCATGAAGGGGGAAGGTCCAGTGCACGCCAGCTAACAGCATTGGCAATGGCCTAGTCCAAAATTTAGCTAGGATGTCAACTTTGAAGTCTAAAATAGATTTTTAGATAGATTAGTCCACATTGGACTAGCTATCTTAAAGTGTTCCATAATAAAATATTATTATTTTAATAATTTTTTTTTTTTTTTACAAATACACTTCATATATTAGTGTATGTGAATATCACTTGAAAACATCATTACTAAAGTCAGCCCTTAATAAATAAACAGATGATTGAAAGAATAAACACAGGACTCTAAAATAAAGATAAGGTTGGAACATATAATACTCAAAAAATCCGCCACACATCAGAAAATCCAAACATATAATACTCAACGCAAGCTGCCATACATCTGAAAATCCATGAAAATTTAATTCTAGAGGTAACTGAACAACCATCCATGCTTCAAGGTGCATAAAGATGGGGTTGGGGAACCAGAATACAGGAATCAAATTATTTAATAAGACTTTCATCCTTATAACAAAACAAACACTTGTCCACTGTGGATTTGACTTGATTTTAAGAATAAACCAAGAACCTCAGCAGCTCCGTATCTGTGCTGGAAATCCATAATTTTTTGTTCAATGTGAATGTAGAGGCAAAATGCTTATGTGATGTAGAACACACTGAAGTGTGGATGACTTATGTAGTACATGAGGAAGAGGGTTTAATAGCTGCTGGTTGTTATGTGGTGATGGAGAGTTGATCGATTGGGGTTGTAAGGGTTGTTTGTTTTAGATGTTTTTGTTTCAACAACAAGCAAAATGTAACATTAGTAATGAAATTATTTGAAAACTAATGAGCACTGTGCACTAAATGGAACAAGTGCAGAAAAGAAAAAACCCATCCCATACTCTTCTATAACTGGTCAAACTGAAAACATTTAATGTAATTTCTTTATTGCAACCTCAAAGGCCATGCAGACCTTGTTTGATGTTGCACGTCTGCCCCCATGTTAAGCCTAAGTTTCTGAAGCTTAAAATTTCATAAAAAATGACAATTGACCCCTCTTTCCTTAAGCCGCATCATTGCGTCCATTGTTGTTTGTATTTTTTGCTAGAACCTTTAGCAAATCTGTCTTTATCTTTAGAATAATGATATAAACACAACCATTTTACAATCAACCAATATGACAGTACCACTTCATAAAAAATATTAAAGTTTTTTTTTTTTTAATTTCATTTTGTGTTTCCCATTTGATTTGAAGTTCAAATTTTGCATAATTGCCTTACATATTGAGTTGTAAAAAAAGTCATAGAAAAGGTTGTATGTTTATAATGACTCTTAGCTTAATGTAAAAAATGACTGAATAAATAGTGTGTGTTTTCATTAAACACAGGACTCTCAACCGATGCAGTGGACTACAGAAATGAGAAACAACTCTTATATGCTCTCTACTTCATTCACAAGATATGAGCTTCAATTTTACAAAAATTAATGTTACTCTGTCTTTTACATGTTGTTACTTAATAATTTGTGTAATTATTATGACTACAGAAAGTTCTGCCCATGAATTTTCACTTCTATACACATGAAATTAGCCATTTTGCTAAAACAAAAGACTGAAGTACAAAAACAGAGAAATTTTGGCTTGGGGGTAGATCACAAACAAGCTCAAATGGGTTCAAGCAATTTGTTTTCAATTTTTGAAAGATTTTGATCCTTCAGCACCAACTGTCTAATTAGAGAAAAGAACCCTTCAAATACGCAACAACACTCTAGAAGTCTTCTGAATTACAAGAGTTACAAATTGATTAATGCACCAGCAACTCCTTGCTTCAAAATGTAAAAACAAGGAAACATAAACTGTGATTATGCAAAAACAATGAATAATAATAAATAAAAAAAAACTAAGGCAATGTTTGTGTTGCACCATTACAGAGAAACTAAGGCAATACACTAACCAATTGAATTTTAATCATTGTTACTTTCAGACTAGCACTAGCAATGTCCCAAGGTCACAATCTTACGGATTGTGAAAATGAACCAGAAAATTTTCAGCCTAGAGTGTTATTTATTCTACTCAAACAATCCGTGAGTATCCAGCATCAAGAAAACCACTACAATGAGTTATCATGAACAACTTAGTAATAAGAGAGTAAGGAACCTCAGAGAGCATCCAAACTTTCTTCCCCTTCGACTTAAGTACCCACTTCATCTAATACACTTGACTCAAAGCATGCTGACTTGATGTTATAGGGGACTGCTGGAGTTGCACTTGCAAGACCAGAACAAACAGAACCCACGAGACATCTTGCAATCATCAAATGAAAAATTCCAATATGCCTAAATTATTTAGTACTCTACATTTGAACAACGAAACCCTTAATTTATAAACAACAAATATTGCATCAACTTTGAAAAATCAAACAGAAATTCACGCCCTAAACAACAAACAGAAATGGCACAAACAGAAATACACGCCCTAAACAACAAACTGAAATGGCACAACCAACAGAAATGGCACAAACATAAATTCATTGCCTAAATACTGCATCAAAAATGTGAAAAAATAGAAAGAGAAGAGGGAGAGGAAAGCTCCGTGGAGAAGACACAGAGAAGAGAGAGAGATGAGCGAGGAAGAGAGATTACCTTTTGGGGTGGAAGACGACGACAACGCACACGATCGACGGAGAGAAGAGGCCTTGCGGGTTGAAGACTTGCGATGGAAAGAAGTGGGGTTCGGTCGAAGAAGTAGAGAGGTTCGGGAGAAGAAAGAAAAGAAAAGGAAATGGGTAGGTTTCGTCCGGAAGAAAGAGAAGAGATTTTCTGGTCGAAGAAGAAAATGGTTTCTGAAAAGAGAAAGAAGAGAAAGAAGAAATGGGGAGGGAAGGGCTCGGGGCGAAGAAGAAAGAGAATAACGTGGGAAAGTTAACCGAAACAAAAATACTATAAAATAACCTTTGGACTCGTAATAGTACCTCGCCAGACTTGGCGAGGACTAAACAATTACTATACATAAATCTTAAACTTCACAATTATAGCTAGTCCAATGCAAGCGTGTTTTTGACATTTTCATCTTTAATTTAGACTTGCATTTGGCAATGGCTAGGCCATTGCCAATGCTCTAAGGTGACAAAATGCTACGACATCGTCGTTTGACATTAGAAAAAATGGTGCATTTTTTAATGTTGGGTCATTTGTCAGATTTCTTTTTCCTCTCCTCAAGATCGGCATTTGCCACATTTTCTTTTTTCCTCCGATGAAACGTTTCTCTAGCGCTTTTAGTAATTTTTTTTTTTAATTTTGAAAACGATTCATTTGCTTGGTTAAAAGACTTGCTATATGTTTTTTTCTTGTTTTAGATTTCATTTTTTTCCCTAGTCTATGTGTTCATTTGATGAGAGTTTTGATACCATGTATATTTTGTATTTGAGTTGATGAAATATTACATATTTTATATACTTAAAATTAATGTATTTTAATTGGTTCATGACATTATTATTAGTTTTAGATAAAAAATACTTAATAAGCATAAATTTAAATTATGATTTAAATTAATTAATATTATGATTTATATTTATTTTTATAACCTATAATTTAATTGAATAATATTTCTTCATATTCATAATACATTTATGATATTTTTTTCTTTTTTATTTCTTTTATTTTTTTATTGTGTTATTTTCAGGCTTTTTACTAAATAACATTCTCTTGGTGAGCTGCTTCCGTGGGAGTTTTAATGCTGCTAAGAAATAAAAGCAAGTCAAAGTGAATCGAAGAGGAGACACAAATCATGAAAATTAATTGCAAATGTTGAGTGGAAAGTAGATGAGCACATGGCTACGTTCGTAGACACCTTTTTTTTTTTTAAAGCTCTGGGGATATGAAGCAAATATGGACAAAAAAGAAAAAAAAAAAGCATTAAATAATTTACGTGGAAAGCATGAAAGGAACCTACGGAGGTGCTTTTTGCTTGGCTCTTCGGCAAAACCCAAAGCAAATATTCATTACAAACCTGTAATGCACGGCCTGAAGCTACAGACATAAAAAAAACTGAAGGAGCACGCGAATGCTTGGAAACGTGGGACGCTGCACGAGACGAAATGAAGGCCTCGAGCGTGATGCTACCGATGTGGAAAAGGAAGTGAGGTGCAGGTGCCTACTTTCAGCACATTTTTCAACAGCTTTCTCAGTGCAAGTTGCAGCACTTTTGCTGAGATGCACGGCTATAAAAAGAACGGCAGCAGGATCTCATGGGATCTCTTTTTATTTCTCGGTGAAATTAGTTTTCTCTTCATTTTCTTTTGTTTTTAAAAGAGTTCAGGCAGCAGGGAGAGGAAGACATCACAGTGGAGTGACACTACCATCGTGATCTCCCATACCTTCTTTACCCGTAACCTCCTCTCTAACTCTAGTTAATTTTAGTTTACTTATTTAACTTATATTATTTATTTTTCTTACATTTTATTAAGATTAGGGGTGAAATTTAATGATTTAGATATTATTTCCAATTAACAATAGAGTTTAAATAGTGAGTTTTATCGATTGAATAGTTTTATTATTAGAAACTTTGACTATCTATATATTTTTTTTGATTCATTGTGATTTTTGGATAAATCGGATACTTGAAGAATGTCTGTGGTATACAAATAGATTTGAAAATATTTTAATCATCAATTGTTTATGCTTAATCTTTAGTGATTAATTTTCTTGACCTTAAATCTTAAATATTCCAATTGAACGAAATTATTATTCTAGTTTAGTTGAAGTAGATTGATTGGAGACAATATTCAAAATTATTATACGGATCTTCGAAACCTTAGTCGTTCCTTGAAACCGAAGTCATTTTTCATCTCTCTTTATTTTATCATTTTAGTTGTATTATGCTACTTTCAAAATCTTCACATTAGTAATTTTATCTTCCATTCATTATACATACGACCACTTTTATTTATTTTTTGTAAATATCTTCCACCATTGTATGATTTTGATTTTAAACACACTTTTCTTGAAGAGACAACTTAAGAATTTTATTCTTAACTATTACGCGACATTCTTTTACAATTGGAATAGCCTTTGTGCTGCTGGTTTTGGAACGAGTAATTTTGCATAGAAATAGAGCTCACTTTTTTCTGAGTTTCTCGAAGCCGGAAATCTTAGAGTGTACCTGTTGAAACTTGGAACAAATTTTCATTATTTTCCTAAGTTTTCTCTACAGCCAAACATAGTATCAACTAGAAATTTCTACTGTGAACATTGGGCTACTTAGGATATAATTTATTTTGACTGGTTGGTTTCTATTGACAAAAGATCAAAAAGAAATCACATGGAGCAATGGTATATATTCAAGTTGAAGAAAGAAGCCCCAAGAAGGAAAAATCCAGAAAACAAATTCAGTAGTAATTAATAGCATGAAAATAGGGTAAAAGCAGTAAGAGAAGAAGAAGAAAACTCGAAAAGAAAAAGTAGAAAGAAAAATTTCAGAGCAGCTGTATGCAAAGTTGCAAACAGACATTTTGCTTCTAAAGCTGTTTTGGAGGATACGGTTTGGAAAGAAAATGGGCGAGAAACGAAGTCCTGTCCAAAACTCAGCTTTTTCGAAATCAACAAAGACGACAACCACAGAGAATAAAAAGTCTTCCCTTTTCTTCTTCCTCTGTCTTGCATTTTTTTTTCCAAAGAAAATAAGTACCGATGTAATGTGTTGCCACATCAAAGGGGTGCGCATACAAGCTCAATTTTTGCCTGTACGTAGCAGAACTGGTAGTCAAAACGGTGGGCATAACCGGTTTAGACGTTGAGAGAGACAGAGACAGAGAGAGTGTGTTGGGTGTGAAGGTCACCGTTAGCCTGTGATGGTGACCAGTGATTGTCGAAATCTACCATTTGTAGGTTTGGACGGTGTGGCCAAAGCGGTGGGTGTGCATGGCCAGTGTGGATGGTGGTTGCCGAAACCAGAGGCCGAGAGCACCTTGACACTAGCTTTCTATGCGAATGAGAGGGGTTCGACAAGAAAGGGTGAGCTGCTCTATTAGGACTGTTGTGTGTAGTGTAGTGCAAATGGCAGTGGGGGTATCACTTCTCTTTTGTGTTTGGGTGATATTTAAGAAAAAATTATAAGAATTTATTATCTCATCTCGTTACAAAGGAACCTGTTAAGTTCAAGGTTCCCAAGAACAAACTTGGGTAAATTTACGTGTTTTGTTCGTCAATTTTCTTTTTGCCATGGTAGAGGAAACCTTCCAATGCCTTGCCACTACCCCTTGCGAGGGAGTGGGTTTTATTTATCAATATATTGAAGCAGCCAAATTCACATCGGAGTATAAAGTTATCAAATAAATCATACAAAACATTGTTCCCAAACAAGTTTATTGGATAGAGGGGACAATTCACACTTCATGGCAATACTTCTAAACTTCAACCAAGTAAATTCTTAAACCAATTTTAGATTGGAATAGGAACAACTCTCACTGGATTACCAATCTGATATGTTAACCCAAACTTACCTTCCATGCTAATATCCTCAATTTTAACCCCGTCTTCAAGCTTCCAATCAAAGTTGTGGATGAGTGAACCCAACATCAAGTTCAACATTCGCATCGCCAATGGCATCCCAGGACATATTCTTCTTCCTCCACCAAACGGTATAAGCTCAAAATGCCTTCCTTTAACATCAATTTCTGATCCCAAGAACCTCTCCGGCATAAATGAGTTTGCATTTTCCCATATCCTTGGATCTCGACCTATACCCCACGCATTCACTAGCACTCGAGCACCCTTCGGGATAACGTACCCATCGACTTCCACATCTGCTTCGGCTTTCCTGGGTATCAAGAAAGGAATTGCTGGGTGCAACCGGAATGTTTCTTTGATAACTGCTTGCAAGTAGGGTAACCGAGTAATATCCGATTCCTCTACCGGGTTCCCCCTGCCAATTACCTGCTCCAACTCTGCTTTGGCTTTTGATACCACGTCTGGATTGTGGAGTAGCTCTGCCATTGCCCATTCTAGTGTAGCCGAAGTTGTATCAGTGCCCCCAACGAACAGGTTCTAACCCAAAAACAAAAAAGTTAAGATTATTTTTTGTACATCAGAAACTGCCATTAAAATCGAAGTAAACAAATGATTCCGAGGGGAGAAGAAGTCCAAGAAGAACAGAGTTAAGAGTAGTTACCACGAACAAAATTTTCATCTTAGCTTTGTCCATTTCCTCACTGTTCTCTTCACTAATGTTGAGAAGGGTATCTAACATGTCCTTGTTCATGATATAGCCAGACAGTTTTCTCAACTGCAGACGTTCGCTAATCATGCGGTCAAAGATGTCCAATATCTTACCCAAGTGAACCGCCATGCGATGCCTTACGCCTTGGGGATCGATCTTCTTAAGCAGAGGAAAAAGATATACCAAGTTTGGTTTTCCTGCCACAGTAGTGATATCTCGCGCGGTCTCCTTGAATTCCCTAGCCGTGTCAGAATTCGGATCTGCCAAATCCACCGAAAAAATCGTGTTCGACAACAGACTAAGCGCAGTCTTGGAAGCTGCTCTGCCAATATCTACCGCCTCACCGATTAAACTGCTTTGACGAGTTTCTGAGAGGAGCGCTTGCACTTTGTCGTACCGGATAGCTTGCTTGGCATCAAGAATTTTGTTGGCGAACAGTTTGCAATTACATATCTTACGAAGATTTCTCCACTGGGCTGAAATGGGCATCCAGGGCAAGCCGTACTCGTCATGTTTGTGGACTCGGAGCGCGTCCGGGACGGTTCGGTTGGACAGGAGTTGGTCGTGTGTTTGAAGAACTTGTTTAGCCGTGTGCTCTGAAGAGATTATCACTGTGGTTACTTGGCCTAGCTTTAAGCTCATTATGGGGCCATAAATCTGGGCAAGCTCGACGATGGAGTTGTAGGGTTTGTCAACAGCGAGATCGAAGAGGTTTCCGATTACCGGAAAAGGTTTAGGACCTGGTGGAAGCTTTCTGGGAATTGCTTTGCTTCTTGTAAACATTCGGAAGGTTTGGATAAGGGTCCAGGCGAGGCAAAGATATATGATACTGCTCAAGAATCCATCTTCCTCTATTGCAACTCCCAACGGAGAGATCAGAGAACGAAAATGACTTCTATTCCTTCGTAGACCAACTGTAAAAACACAGTTTAGAAGGGTCAATGCTACAATATGCGAAGATGGATAACAGCTTCTGTTCTTCAGTTTCCCAGAATAGGAAAAATGATTTTTTCTAGTCAATAATTGAGCAGCTAGTGTGTGTGTCAATAAAATAAGGGAAGGCCGGTTCAAAGTCATTGCTTTAGGAAGCAAACGCACCTGGAGCTCTGTAATGTTTTGTATTTTTTTAAAGGAAAGGAGCTCTGTAATGTTGGATACATAATAGCAGCCTGACTTGTTCCCACTGCCATTCACCTCCCAATGGACGACTTGTCTTCAAAATTTAGATGCATTATGAAAAAGTAGCTTTCAGCATTTTCAGTCTAATTTTCATAAACTTCTCAAGTTAAAAAAAAAAAAAAAAAAAAAAAATTCCTTCAAATAAGAACATCTTATTCCACGACAACACCTCAAGTCCAAACATATCAAAAGAAAAAAAAAATTGTCTTTACATAGCTTGGTTTGTTTGTTCTTGAGAGTAGAGATATTATTTTAGACTGGAATAGGGACAGCTTTCACTGGATGAGCAATCTGTAAAGTTAAGCCAAACTTATCTTCCATGTTCATATCCTCTTTTTCAAACCCATCTTCAAGCTTCCAATCGAAGGCGTGGATAAGCGAACCTAACATCAAGTGCAGCATTCGTATTGCCAATGGCAAACCAGGACATATTCTTCTTCCCCCACCAAACGGTATAAGCTCAAAGTTCCACCCTCTAACATCAATTTCTGACCCAAAGAACCTCTCTGGCATAAATGAATCTGCATTTTCCCATAAACTTGGGTCTCGTCCTATAGCCCATGCATTCACCAGCACCTGTGCATTCTTTGGGATAATATAGCCGTTGATTTCCACATCTGCTTCCGCCTTCCTCGGCAGTAAAAAAGGAACCGCTGGGTGCAACCGGAATGTTTCTTTGATTATTGCTTGCAAGTACGGTAGCCGGATGATATTCGATTCCTCTACTGGGTTGCCTTTGCCAATTACCTGTTCCAATTCTGCTTTGGCTTTTGACAAAATTGCTGGGTTGTGGAGTAGCTCCACCATTGCCCATTCTACTGTGGCTGAAGTTGTATCAGTGCCGGCAACAAATAGGTCCTAATTTGGAAAATAAAACAGTTAGAATAGTCTTTGAACATCACAACCATATTCATCAACGCCCAAGAAGAACATAGACTAAAATAGTTACCAGGAACAAATTTTGTATCTTAGTTCTGTCTATATCTTCGTTGTTCTCTTCACTGATGTTGAGAAGGGTATCTAACATGTCATTATTGGTGATATAACAAGGCATTTTTCTCAACCCCAAACGTTGGCTTATCATGCGGTCAAAGAGTTCTATTAGCTTACCAAAATGAACTGTCAAGCGCTGCCTTATGCCTTGGGGGTCGATCTTCTTGAGCACAGGAAAATAATCTGCCAAGTTCGGTTTCCCTGCTTCAATCATGATATTCCAGGCAATCTCCTTGAACTCTCTAGCAATTTCAGAATTTGGGTCGGCTAAATCTACTGAGAAAACGGTGTTCGATAACAGATTAAGCACAGTCTTGAAAGCCGCTCTGCCGATATCTACTACCTCGCCGGTTATACTGCTCTGACGTATTTCGGCGAGGAGCGCTTGCACTTTCTTATAGCGGATATCTTGGTTGGCATCGAGTATCTTGTTGGAGAATAGTTGGTTGTTACACAGCTTACGAAGGCTTCTCCACTGGGTCGAAATGGGCATCCAGGCCAAGCCGTACTCGTTATGGTTGTGGGCTCGGAGCGCGTCCGGGACGGTTCGGTTGGACAGGAGTTGGTCGTGTGTTTGGAGGACTTGTTTAGCCGTGTGCGCTGAAGAGATGATTACGGTGGTTAGTTGGCCAAGCTTTAGGCTCATTATGGGGCCATGAGTCTGCGCAAGCTTGGAGAGAGACTTGTGCGGTTTATCGCCGAGATCAAACAAGTTTCCAATGACCGGAAAAGGTTTGGGACCTGGAGGAAGCTTTTTGGGAATCGCTTTGCTTCTTTGAAATATGCGGAAGGCTTGGATTAAGGTCCAGGAGAGGCAGAGATAGATGATTCCGATTAAGAAATCCATACTCTTGTGTGGAGTCACTCGAGTACTCAACAATCCACGGACAAATTGCAGTTCAAGAACAAAGATAAAGACTAAAAAAGAAGCAAAATTGAATTGGAGCAAATCGCTGAATTTGAGCAAACGACAACATAGAAGAAGAATGCACGAGTTGAAGGCTGGAGGGCTTGACCAGACTATGCCCAACAAATAAATAAGCATTTTCCCGCGAGTGAGAATGAATGCATTGTTTTTTCAACAAATTTGATTTGCTTTTGCAGTCGATCTTAGACTTATCACATATGGACAAGAGTCCCGAGACATAACAGGAACGACTCTGTTTGTGGCCTCACAGAAAAGAGAGTTAAATCCTGATATATCTTGTATGATTATCTTATTGTTCTCATTCTCCTCTCTACTAGTTGCCAGTTGGCCTTACAAAAATCTCAATACGTTACAATAAATTGACGTTAGTGGATTTTCTGTAGTCTTTCATTCTAACACGGCTGCAAAAGAGACTTGGGGTGAATACAAGACAGATTTCCCAAACGGTCCAGCAACCTGTCAGACAGTAGTAATGACTCGGTTTAGGATTGTTCCCACCTGTCCCACTTGACTAGATTCTAATTATTTTCAAAACTATAGAATTGAGTCAAGAGATAGGTCCGGTTGGAGCAGCTCCGATGACTGCTATTTAGGCGCTGCTCACACCATCATTCAGAACATCCAACTGATGGGCCCCAAGATAGCTCTTAGTTTAAAATCAGATGGTGGATGAATCACTACGGCACTGATATTTATCAACAATAACCATAAACTCTCTAGAATGATAAAAACGGAACTCCATAAGTCACTAACAGGACACTTTAATTATCCAAAAAAGGTATGAGAGACAATGTGCGTAGGTCCATATTATAAGTCATGCTCAATAGAAATGTCACCACAAGGAAGGTATATAGTAGTCTTAAAATAATGATATGAGCAACTAATTAGAAATAAAAGATGGAATATGTATGGTACAAGGATGGTGTGCAAACTGCTTGCATATTGTTTTACCTACGTGTCATTCCAACTTGCATTGAACCTGTGCCTATTTTTGTAAGGAAGGTGGTAGCTCCGACTATGTTTCTGTATCCATGAAGTAAAAAATCAAATTTTACGAGAACCTCAGCATTCTAGATCATGGTGAACATTTTACTTCCTTATCAAATGCAATTACACATCGGGGAAATCCAAATGGAAAAGTAGCTAGAGCATCACATTCCATGTTTTCAGCATTCATATCTTCTGGGAAGGATTCTGATCAGGATGAAAGAGTATCATTAAAGGAGCAGCTTGCTTTCTATTACATGCAGAGATCTTTATTGGTAACAAAACCTATTGAAAGCATATCGTGAACTTGCCAGCAAAAGATTGGATGCTAACTTTGATGTAATGTAGGGATAAACCGGCATCACTCCTTTCGAGGGTATGGCTTCAGGAGTTGCAGCCTTGGTTCATTATCTTCCTGCTGGAAGTCCAGCCATTTTTTATTGCGTCCACAGTCTTGTGGAAAAAGCCAACACACAATGCGGTGACATCTTCTCTCAAGAGGCTGGTATGGGGAAGAACTGGCATGGAGAGTCGGAGCCTTGCAAGAAAATTCTAGAGTTGCTTCTACGGCTTACCTCCCTTGTTGATATACAGGTTATATTTATTTAGTTAACGACACTTAAAACTCATTAACTTCTTGTGTCAATTCCCTCCATATCTTTCTACACTGTGAAAAGTCAGTCCCTTCAATTTTGTTTGTGTCCCCATTATTCTATATATTTCAGCCGAAGTTTATCAATTGACTTAATATCTATTGAATGTGCTTGAGATAGAGGATGTAGAAAATAACTCCCACCATCTTTTCTGAATTTCTGTTCTCCATGTTCTTGTATGTATAGTGATGAATTTGATTAAAAAGCACCTATCAAAAAGTAATAATTTATTCAAAAGTGCAAAAGACACAGTTAAAGCGTGCAAGATGCATACAAGAGACTCTTGTTTAGAAAGTTGAAAAGATACAAATATTGATATTGTTTGAGAGAAAAGACACTTATTTATTGTTTGCATTTACTTATTTGTCCAGTTGCTACCACACTTGATGAAGTTGTTGGCACAGCTGGTCGTCCAGCTATCCAAAGATGGCCAGAACATGGGTTCTCAATCAGCTATATTCACAGGTTGCAGAGTCTGGCGATGTAACACGCAATCATGGCTGCAGTCATTGTCTTACCTTTGTGCTCAAGCTACAAGTAGAAGTGCCACCTACAAAGGGATGGAAAGAGTAAATACGACTGCCGCACGGAGTACAGACTCATTAAACCTGATTAGACTAAGTGCACGACTCTGAGGCATTGACTTTGCACCTAATTGATTTCTTGTCCGCAGTCCTCTCTTTCTCTGTGATCTAGTTACATGGGTCACACCTTGAAGTCTGTCACAGCACCTATTTGCTGCAGAAGCTGGTA
Source organism: Carya cathayensis (assembly GCA_011037825.1). NCBI lineage: Eukaryota > Viridiplantae > Streptophyta > Magnoliopsida > Fagales > Juglandaceae > Carya > Carya cathayensis. The sequence continues at coordinate 131,395 of QGSO01000495.1, read as the reverse complement.
TAACATCAATGACACTGGAATTGGGAATGCCAGGCCGGCTACTCGAAAATCCTGGAATCATGACAGAAGTTCAACAAGCTGTGTAGAAAGTTGACTTTGATATTATCAAGATTAATAGACGATTGCCCTTTGTCTTTTAGAACTTTAGCAAATGCAGATGAATGCGGTTATATAGTCACAAACAATGCGCATGGGAAACAAGAGTGAGTCTTGATCCGAATTCTAAAAATGGGATGAAACAAGAGGGGCGTGACTTTGGTGTCATTTTGCAGCTGGCTCACCCCTATTTGCCATTCACATCCATTTTTCGCGGACGAATGATCAAATAAGCAGAAAAATGCCTTTTGAATGAAGTTTGTATTCTTTGTGACTATCAGATCTAAGTTTGTATCCGTTTTTAAGTTCAAGGTTCTATACTGTTTTGGCTCCTTGTAATCAATGAGACTTCAAGTCTTCAAATGTATGACGACTTCCCGTGCAGCAAATGCAGCTATGATACAGTATTGCAGTTGCCTTTCCCCGGAATCATAAAAAGCTCATTTCTGGCTCCATCATAAAAAGCTCGCTTGAATTCAATTTCTTCGGGGAAATGACATTGCGAGTCCATGTGATAATTTTCAGATGCGCGCATTTGACTGAAATGTTATTCTGGGTTGAACGATGAACTGTAGAAACTGCTTTGATTTTCTTAACTATCTGAAAGATATGAATTGGGATTCGGCTTTGCCATTCTACAATTGGCAAACTTGGTGAAGAGTAGTGAAATTTGCAGTTATGGATTTTGCAAACGTCGTATACTTTTTTTTTTTCTTTAAATGAGTAAATATAAAATTTACATGAGAAAAATTTAATATTTTTAATGGTACCTCACTCTTTTTTAAAAGAAGTATACCATGCTTGCATAATCTAAAATTATATGTAGCATTTTTCAGTATCACGGTCTTGACGCTTCCAAATTTCTAACAATAAATTTTGTGGGTAAATTTACCTAATTAGTACTTCAATTTTACACTTAAATTTTCGTTTTGCCATGCATTATCACTTATTTCAAATTTAACCTCTTTAAAAACTCGTCGTGTGACCAATTTACACCTCAATTTCACCGGCGCATATGGTGTTGAATTCAAATGCCACATTATACAACATCATTTTAAAGTAAAAAGAAGTTTAAAAATATACACGAAGATCTAAAAGTAGAAAACAAAATATATAAACATATATATTATAATATTAAGAAAATTGGTAGAGGAAACCTTCCAATGCCTTGCCACCATCCCTTGCGATGCCCACACAAGGAGGGAAGGACTAAGGAGTTTTATTTAGCAATATATTGAGGCAGCCAACTTCACGTTGGAGTATAATAAACATATCAAATAAATCATACAAATAAATTTATTGGATAGATTCAAATAAACCATGTCCTTTGAAGTCTTGCACACTCTCATTTTTTGCTTCTTTTGTCCATCTCTTAAGGATGTATTTTTTTTGAAATATCCATAACATCAAGAATTTTTAAAACCTGACTACACAAAATCCCACACCTTTCAAACTTCCTACAACTGCATGAAACATTGTTTTCCAATGAATTCCATATGACTCTACGATCTTTAGGCTTCCCATGTATTGAGACTACATATTAATGAGACGAGTCTCTTTCACTACACTCTTTAACAAAAGCTCCTTGAAACTCTTCATATTGCTTTTGAAATTTCAAAAATAATTGAGAAGTGTATGTATTTGCTGCTTGCATCAACATAGGTGATGCAATCTTAACTTTTGGTAACTTTTGCCTCAAGTTGTACTCTACTTGCAACTCTTTATAGCATTTAGCATTGAGTAACCTTTCAAAATGTGGGAAGAATTTTACAATATCATAATCTGACTGTAAATAATCCTTTAGATCAGAGTTCAAACTTTCACTCAATTGTATGGAAGTCATTCCTGCAGAAAATGACACCTTCACATATGCTTTAGCCCATTTTTCTTTCAATTCAAACAAATGTTGTAGCCAAGATGTCACATACATTGTACTTATGAAGCATAGAATCCCAAGCACTGAATAACACTTCTTCCTCTTCATAAATTTTAAAACATGCACTAAGATCAATTCTAAAGCCACTCTCACCTCTTAATATATGACCAACATGTTTCATAGCATTTTGCATTAAATGCCATTTACATAGCTGATGATAGGTACTTGGCATTACCATTGAGATAGCTTTTGCCATTGGTGGATCTTGATCGATAAATATTGTCTTTGGTTTCTTTCCTGACATTGCTTCAAAGAAAGTTTCAAACAACCATTTAAATGACTCTATGGTCTCGTCATAAAGAAGTGCAACACCAAATATAGCAGTCTCTCTGTGATGATTAAACTCAACAAACATTGTAAGTGGTCGATACTCCTTGTTAGTCCTATATGTCGTATCGAAAGAAACTACATGATCACCAAATAAATTATAATCAACAATCATTTGGGCATCTGCCCAAAAAATATTTGTTATCTGCTCTCCAGCATCTAATTGTACAACATTATAAAAGGAATGATTCTCTTGTTTTTGCTTTCGGAAGTATCTCAATAAACTCCTTACCTCGCCATATTTTAGCTCTCGTTGTTGTTTGTTATGAAGATAATTCTTCTGATCTTGCTTGGTGTAACCGAGAGCATCTTTTCCACCAACTTGCCTACCCATGAACTCATATGAATCCTTCAATTTTATACCACTATCATCTGCCAAATCAATTTACAATGCTTATGCTTTTGAAATCTTTTGTTGTGATGGCATCATATGAGCACATTGTGGAATATGGAGAGCATGATTATGATTGAGCTCAATACTATGTATGCAATATTTTTGTTTTTCTTTATCATGTCTAATTATCATATGTGCCAGCCTGTCCTTGCTTCAGCTCGCTCATATCTTTTTTGTCCATCTCTCTCGCATTGGGCTCAAAGTCCCTCTTTGCAACACACGAATTTTCTTGAAGCCACCAAGCCATCTACTTTTCTTTTATTATACCACTCTCCTCGAATACTAAATCCATAGTTCCTTCCATACTCATTATAGAAGTCGTATGCCTCTTGTTCAGAGTCAAACTCAAGTCCAAGCTTTGGTGTATGATCTATAACCAAAGTTTGATCATTATTCTGGATTATCTCTTCCATATATATTATGGTCTCTAAAAAATTACAATAAGCACAAACTTTTAGATTCATATCAAGTACTTGAAAGTGACAAGTACTTGTCCAAAAGAAAATTTAAAAGCGATTGAAAACAACAAAAACTCTGTCTACATGTTAGAAAGACATATTGATAAACACAAACTATAGAAATATCGTCGGCAAAAAAAGCAAGCACAAGCGACAAGAAAATCAAATAATGGCTTTGTCGTAGAGACTGGAAGACCAAATTGGATTTAAGGAAATAATATGCAAAGTAAAAATGGAAGAACCCTTAGGAGACCAACTCAAATATAAGGAAAACAAATAAAATGAAAAGACTTTAAACAGAGAAAAAAGTAGATTTACATTTATAAATAAAAAGAGTGAAAAGTGCATAACAAAGGAGATTTATATTTACCAATATTCCAAGTTTTTGCTGCTTGTTCTTCTCCATGCGAGCAAGTAGTTTATTAGAAAGGAAAAATGATTTTTATGAGTATACCTCAAATGAGTTCGGCAAAGAAAAAGAAAAAATATATATGTTTAGTGGCCAATGTATTCAAAATTTTCATATTCTCGCGCCAAAAAGGAATATATCAACAAGACATCAATTTGGCAATCTCTACACGACGTCATTTTACTTAACATGAGATTTCCTATTCTAAAAGTAATAGGACCCAAGCCGAACCCTGCTAAATATAATTATGAAGTACACAAATACCGCGTATTTATTGTAAAAAAAAGTAGAGTTTATTATTAAAAAAGTAATTTTTTCACGTGAGTCACATATTTACTCACTTTTTCAAGAGGACTACACAATGCTTACACGCTCAATGACTGTAAATATCATTTTTCTTTATGAATAGTAGTAAAATAATTTGAATTAAGATTTTTATTAGATTTTGAAAAATCAGATAGAGAAATTTGAATAAAAACATTATAAAAGTAAAATATTATTTAAATATAATTTTTTAATATAATTTTTATTTCTAAGTTTAAAAAAGTTGTATTATTTTTGTCTTTTGTTTTAAAGTTTGTAAAATTAGAATAATTGGATAATATTTAAATGAACAAGATAAAAATTTAAAATTTGAAAATAATTTTTGTTGAAAAATAATATGCCTGCAGTAGTTTACACAATAGTTGCACAATTATCCTAAGTGGCAATTTTTTTTTTTAACACAAGGCGTGGACTGAACTTGTAAAAGGTGGGATAAAAGTTTTACACCAATGCCACACGGCAGTAACTCACTTTGTCGAAAAAGTCTATTTTAGGCATGAAAGGGAAGGTCCAGTGCACGCCAGCTTAGGTGACAAAATACGACGACGTCATCGTTTGAAATTAGAAAAGATGGTGCATTTTTTAAGTCATTTGTCAGATTTCTTTCTCCTCTCCTCAAGATTAGGGGGGTAACTGGTCCAGTTTGGTCCGGTTTTGGACAAAATTTAAGACCGAACCGGTAGGCATCGGTTTTACATTTTTCAAAATTAATTACGCACCGATTACCCTCCTAAACCGGTACTTCGATTTTACCGGTTTCCGGTCCGGTTTTCCGGTTTTAATAAAATACATATTTATCATAAAAAAATCTGTTTATAAAAATAAAAAACTGCTTTGTCAAAAAATTCTGCTATAAAAAAAAACTGCTATATAAAAAAACTGCTATGTAAAAAAAAATCTGCTATGTAAAGAAATTATGCTATTAGTATAACTTTATATAAATTATATGCTAATATATATAATTTATATTTATCTACTAATGTCTTATGTACTTATCAGAAAAAATATAAACAGTTTTAAGTGTATAAGGCCATCAAAATTTAGTAATAATATTTGAGTGATTTTATTTTATTTTTTGTTCTTACTTCTTATGAATTTATGATAAAATGTTATTAATAAATAATATATATTTATAATATTATATATTTAAAGTATATGATTAATTAAATTTTCATGTTTAAAATTAAACTTTTATTTTATAAATTGTAATAACAGTATGTTATATATAATTATAATTTATATTATTATATCTTATATATAAAAATTATATATAATATAAAATATATAATATATAACATTAAATAAATAAATAAAAATAAATAAATTAAATAGTACCGGTCCGGGCCGGTCCGGTCTAAAAATGACCGGAACCGAAACCGGACCGGTTTCGGCCGGTTTTCCATTTTATGAAACCGGTTCCAGACCGGACCGGTCCAAAACCGGCACAACCGGTCCGGTCCGGGCCGGTTTTCCAGTTTACCGGTTAAAATTTACACCCTTACTCAAGATCGACATTTACCAGATTTTCTTTTTTCCTCCGCTCGATGAAACATTTCTATGGCGCTTTTAATCTTTTTTTTTTATTGTTTATGCTTAATCTTTAGTTATTAACTTTCTTGACCTTAAATGCTAAATCTTCTAATTGAATGAAATTATTATTCTAGTTTAGTTGAAGTAAATTGATTAGAGACAATATTCAAAATTATTATACGGATCCTCGAAACCTTAGTCGTTCCTTGAAACCGAAGTCATTTTTCATATCTCTTTATTTTATCATTTTAGTTGAATTATGCTACTTTCAAAATCTTCACCTCAGTAATTTTATCTTCTATTCATTATACATACATATCATCACTTTTATTTTCTTTTTGTAAATATCTTCCACCATTGTATGATTTTGATTTTAAATACACTTTCCTTGAAGAGACGATTTAAAAATTTTATTCCTAACTATTACGCGACATCATTTGTAATTGAAATAGCCTTTGTACTGCACATTTTGGAGCAAGTAATTTTGCATCAAAATCTAGCTCACTTTTTTCTTAGTTTCTCAAAGCCGGAAATCTTAGAGTGTACATGTTGGAACTTGGAACTAATTTTTATTTTTTTCTTCAGTTTTCTCTACAGACAAACATAGTATCAACTAGAAATTTCTACTGTGAACATTGCGCTACTTAGGATATAATTTATTTTGACTGGTTGGTTTTTATTGACAAAAGATCAAAAAGAAATCACACGGAGCAATGGTATATATTCAAGCTGAAGAAAGAAGCGCCCAAGAAGAAAAACCCAGAAAACAAATCCAGGAGTAATTAATAGCATGAAAATAGAGTAAAAGCAGTAAGAGAAGAAGAAGAAAACTCAAAAAGAAAAAGTAGAAGAAAAATTTCAGAGCAGTTGTATGCAAAGTTGCAAACAGACATTTTGCTTCTAAAGTTGTTTTGGGGCATACGGTTTGGAAAAAAAATGGGCGAGAAACGAAGTCTTGTCCAAAACTCAGCTTTTTCGAAATCAACAAAGATGAAAACCAGAGAGAATGAAAAGTCTTCCCTTTTCTTCTTCCTCTATTTTTCTTTTTTTTTTTTTTTCTCAAAGAAAATAAGTGCTGATGTAATGTGTTGCCACATCAAAGGGGTGCGCATACAATTTTTGCCTGTACGTAGCAGAACTGGTAGTCAAAACGGTGGGCATCACCAGTTTAGACGTTGAGAGAGACACAGACAGAGAGAGTGTGGTGGGTGTGAAGGTCACCGTTGGCCTATGATGGTGACCAGTGATTGTCGAAATCTACTATTTGTAGGTTTGGACGGTGTGGCCAAAGCGGTGGGTGTGCATGGCCAGTGTGGATGGTGGTTGCCGAAACCAGAGGCCGAGAGCACCTTGACACTAGCTTTCTATGCGAATGAGAGGGGTTCGACAAGAAAGGGTGAGCTGCTCTATTAGGACTGTTGTGTGTAGTGTAGTGCAAATGGCAGTGGGGGTATCACTTCTCTTTTGTGTTTGGGTGATATTTAAGAAAAAATTATAAGAATTTATTATCTCATCTCGTTACAAAGGAACCTGTTAAGTTCAAGGTTCCCAACAACAAACTTGGGTAAATTTACATGTTTTGTTCGTCAATTTTCTTTTTGCCATGGTAGAGGAAACCTTCCAATGCCTTGCCACTACCCCTTGCGAGGGAGTGGGTTTTATTTATCAATATATTGAAGCAGACAAATTCACATCGGAGTATAAACTTATCAAATAAATCATACAAAACATTGTTCCCAAACAAGTTTATTGGATAGAGGGGACAATTCACACTTCATGGCAATACTTCTAAACTTCAACCAAGTAAATTCTTAAACCAATTTTAGATTGGAATAGGAACAACTCTCACTGGATTACCAATCTGATATGTTAACCCAAACTTACCTTCCATGCTAATATCCTCAATTTTAACCCCGTCTTCAAGCTTCCAATCAAAGTTGTGGATGAGTGAACCCAACATCAAGTTCAACATTCGCATCGCCAATGGCATCCCAGGACATATTCTTCTTCCTCCACCAAACGGTATAAGCTCAAAATGCCTTCCTTTAACATCAATTTCTGATCCCAAGAACCTCTCCGGCATAAATGAGTTTGCATTTTCCCATATGCTTGGATCTCGACCTATACCCCACGCATTCACTAGCACTCGAGCACCCTTCGGGATAACGTACCCATCGACTTCCACATCTGCTTCGGCTTTCCTGGGTATCAAGAAAGGAATTGCTGGGTGCAACCGGAATGTTTCTTTGATAACTGCTTGCAAGTAGGGTAACCGAGTAATATCCGATTCCTCTACTGGGTTCCCCCTGCCAATTACCTGCTCCAACTCTGCTTTGGCTTTTGATACCACGTCTGGATTGTGGAGTAGCTCTGCCATTGCCCATTCTAGTGTAGCCGAAGTTGTATCAGTGCCCCCGACGAACAGGTTCTAACCCAAAAACAAAAAAGTTAAGATTATTTTTTGTACATCAGAAACTGCCATTAAAATCGAAGTAAACAAATGATTCCGAGGGGAGAAGAAGTCCAAGAAGAACAGAGTTAAGAGTAGTTACCACGAACAAAATTTTCATCTTAGCTTTGTCCATTTCCTCACTGTTCTCTTCACTAATGTTGAGAAGGGTATCTAACATGTCCTTGTTCATGATATAGCCAGACAGTTTTCTCAACTGCAGACGTTCGCTAATCATGCGGTCAAAGATGTCCATTAGCTTACCCAAGTGAACCGCCATGCGATGCCTTACGCCTTGGGGATCGATATTCTTAAGTAGAGGAAAAAGATCTACCAAGTTTGGTTTTCCTGCCACAGTAGTGATATCTCGCGCGATCTCCTTGAATTCCCTAGCCGTGTCAGAATTCGGATCGGCCAAATCCACCGAAAAAATCGTGTTCGACAACAGACTAAGCGCAGTCTTGGAAGCTGCTCTGCCAATATCTACCGCCTCACCGATTAAACTGCTTTGACGAGTTTCTGAGAGGAGCGCTTGCACTTTGTCGTACCGGATAGCTTGGTTGGCATCAAGAATTTTGTTGGCGAACAGTTGCCCACTACATATCTTACGAAGATTTCTCCACTGGGCTGAAATGGGCATCCAGGGCAAGCCGTACTCGTCATGTTTGTGGACTCGGAGGGCGTCCGGGACGGTTCGGTTGGACAGGAGTTGGTCGTGTGTTTGAAGAACTTGTTTAGCCGTGTGCTCTGAAGAGATTATCACTGTGGTTACTTGGCCTAGCTTTAAGCTCATTATGGGGCCATAAATCTGGGCAAGCTCGACGATGGATTTGTAGGGTTTGTCAACAGCGAGATCGAAGAGGTTTCCGATTACCGGAAAAGGTTTAGGACCTGGTGGAAGCTTTCTGGGAATTGCTTTGCTTCTTGTAAATATTCGAAAGGTTTGGATAAGGGTCCAGGCGAGGCAAAGGTATATGATACTGCTCAAGAAATCCATCTTCGTCTATTGAAACTCCCAACGGAGAGATCAGAGAACGAAAATGACTTCTATTCCTTCGTAGACCAACTGTAAAAACACAGTTTAGAAGGGTCAATGCTACAATATGCGAAGATGGATAACAGCTTCTGTTCTTCAGTTTCCCAGGATAGGAAAAATGATTTTTTATAGTCAATAATAGAGGAGCTAGTGTGTGTGTAACCTAAGTATAAAATAAGGGAAGGTCGGTTCAAAGTCATTGCTTTAGGAAGGAAACGCACGTGGAGCTCTGTAATGTTTTGTATTTTTTTAAAGGAAAGGAGCTCTGTAATGTTGGATACAAAATAGTCTTGGGGAAAAAGCGAACACACAATGCGGTGACATCTTCTCTAAAGAGGCTGGTATGGGGAAGAACTGGCATGGAGAGTCGGAGCCTTGCAAGAAAATTCTACAGTTGCTTATACGGCTTATCTCCCTTGTTGATATACAGGTTATATTTATTTTGTTAACGACACTTAAAACTCATTAACTTCTTGTGTCAATTCCCTCCATTTCTTTATGTACTGTGAAAAATCAGTCCCTTCAATTTTTTTTGTGTCCCCATTATTCTATACAGTTCAGCTGAAGTTATCAGTTGACTTAATATCTATTGAATGTGCTTGAGATAGAAAATGTAGAAAATAACTCCCACCATCTTTTCTGAATTTCTGTTCTCTATGTTCTTGTATGTATAGTGATGAATTTTATTAAAAAGCACCTATAAAAAAGTAATAATTTATTCAAAAGTGCAAAAGACACAATTAATGCATGCAAGATGCATACAAGAGACTCTTGTTTAGAAAGTTAAAGTTGAAAATATACAAATATTGATGTTTGAGAGAAAAGAGGCACAGCTGGTCGACCAGCTAGCCAAAGATGGCCAGAATACGGTTCTCAATGAGCTATATTCACAGGTTGCACGACTCTGAGGCATTGACTTTGCACCTAATTGATTTCTTGTCCGCAGTCCTCTCTTATTCTGTGATCTAGTTACATGGGTCACACCTTGAAGTCTGTCACAGCACCTATTTGCTGCTGGAACTGGTATAACATCAATGACACTGGAATTGGGAATGCCAGGGCTACTCGAAAATCCTGGAATCATGACAGAAGTTCAGCAAGCTGTCTAGAAAGTTGACTTATATATTCTCAAGATTAATAGGAGATTGCCCTTTGTCTTTTAGAACTTTAGCAAATGCAGATGAAGGCGGTTATATAGTCTCAAACAATGCGCATGGGAAAATCCTAACTCTTTTGTTCCCAATGGGTTTCTGCCAGGGGTTGGATTTTCTTTCTTTTGAGTTGGTTCCATTTAGCGCGGGCCAGTGATTCTGCCCGGGTTTCCCATTTGCCATCTGAACACCACTCGATTCGCTTAATGCCGGTTTTACTTCTCACTCCCGTGATTGGAGGCCTGTAATTGGATGAAACAAGAGTGAGTCTTGATCCGAATTCAAAGAATGGAATGAAACAAGAGGGGCGTGACTTTGGTGTCAATTTGCAGCTGGCTCACCCCTATTTGCCATTCACATCCATTTAGTTCTTTGCGGACTAATGATCAGATGAGCAGAAAAGTGCCTTTTGAATGAAGTATGTGTTCTTGGTGACTATCAGATATAAGTTTGTATCCGTTTTTAAGTTCAAGGTTCTATACTGTTTTGGCTCCTGGTAATCAATAAGACTCTTCAAATGTATGACGACTACCCGTGCAGAAAATGCAGCTACGATTTTCTTAACCATAGCCTATATGAAAGATATGAATTGGGATCAGGCTTGCCAGTTTACATTTGCTGACCTTGGTAAAGAGAAATGAAATTTGCAATTATGGATTGCGCAAACACCTACACTTTTTTTAATAGTACCTCACTATTTTTCAAAAGTAATGTGCAACGCTTGCACAATCCATAATTATACATAGCATTTCTCATCATCATGCTCTCAATGGTCCCAAATTCCCAATAATAAACTTTGTGGGTAAATTTGCCTATTTAGTACTTCAATTTTACACTTCAATTTTCGTTTTGCCATGCATTATCACTTATTTCAAAATTAAACCTCTTTAAAAACTCGTCGTGTGTCCAATTTACTCCTCAATTCCACCGGTGCATATGGCGTTGAATTCAAATGCCACATTATATAACATAATTTTAAAACAGTAAATTTAAAGTAGAAGAAATTTAAAAATATAGAAGATCTAAAAGATCTAATATATATATATATATATATAAAATAAGAAAATTGGTAGAGGAAACCTTCCAATGCCTTGCCACCACCCCTTGCGATGCCCACACAAGGAGGGAAGGAGATTTATTTATTAATATATTGAGGCAGCCAACTCCACGTTGGAGTATAAACATATCAAATACTACATTTATTGGATAGAGGGGACAATTCACACTTCATGGCAATACTTCTTAAACAAATTTTAAATTGGAATAGGGACAGCTCTCACTGGATTGCCAATATGATGTGTTATCCCAAACTTACCTTCCATACCAATATCCTCAATTTTAACCCCGTCTTCAAGCTTCCAATCAAAGTTGTGGATAAGTGAACCTAACATCAAGTGCAACATTCGCATTGCCAATGGCATCCCAGGACATATTCTTCTTCCTCCACCAAACGGTATAAGCTCAAAGTTCCTTCCTTTGACATCAATTTCTGATCCCAAGAACCTCTCCGGCATAAATGAGTTTGCATTTTCCCATGTGCTTGGATCTCGACCTATAGCCCATGCACTCACTAGCACTTGAGCACCCTTCGGGATAACGTAGCCATCGATTTCCACATCTGCTTCGGCTTTCCTGGGTAGCAAGAAAGGAAGTGGTGGGTGCAACCGGAATGTTTCTTTGATTATTGCTTGCAAGTAAGGTAACCGGGTAACATCCGATTCCTCTACTGGGTTTCCCTTGCCAATTACCTGCTCCAACTCTACTTTCGCTTTAGATAGCACGTCTGGACTGTGGAGTAGCTCTGCCATTGCCCATTCTACTGTAGTTGAAGTTGTATCAGTGCCGTCGACGAATAGGTCCTAATCCAAAAACAAAAAGGTTAAGAATATTTTTTGTACATCAGAAACTGCCATCAAAATCGAAGTGAACAAATGATTCCAAGATGGGAAAAAGTACAAGAAGAACAGAGTAACAGTAGTTACCATGAATAAACTTTCCATCTTATGTTTGTCCAGTACCTCGCTGTTCTCTTCACTACTGTTGAGAAGGACATCTAACATGTCATTATTCGTGATATAACCAGACACTTTTCTCAACTGCATACGTTCGCTAATCATTTGGTCAAAGATGTCTGTTAGCTTACCAAAGTGAACCTCCATGAGATGCCTTATGCCTTGGGGATCGATCTTCCTAAGCAAAGGAAAAAGATCTGCCAAGTTTGGTTTTCCTGTCACGGTAGTGATATTTCGCGTGGTCTCCTTGAACTCCCTAGCCGTATCAGAATTCGGATCGGCTAAATCCACCAAAAAAACCGTGTTCGACAACAGACTAAGTGCAGTCTTGGAAGCCGCTGTGCCAATATCTACCGCCTCACCAATTAAACTGCTTCGACGAATTTCTGCGAGGAGCGCTTGCACTTTGTCGTACCGGATAGCTTGGTTGGCATCGAGTATTTTGTTGGCGAACAGTTTGCCATTAAATATCTTACGAAGATTTCTCCACTGGGTCGAAATGGGCATCCAAGGCAAGCCGTACTCGTCATGTTTGTGGACTCGAAGCGCGTCCGGGACTGTTCGGTTGGGCAAGAGTTGGTCATGTATTTGAAGAACTTGTTTAGCCGTGTGCACTGAAGAAATATCACTGTGGTTACTTGGCCTAGCTTTAAGCTCATTATGGGGCCATAAACCTGCGCAAGCTCGATTATGGAGTTGTAGGGTTTGTCAGCAGCGAGATCGAAGAGGTTTCCTATTACCGGAAAAGGTTTAGGACCAGGTGGAAGCTTTCTGGGAATTGCTTTGCTTCTTGTAAACATTTGGAAGGTTTGGATCAGGGTCCAGGCGAGGCAAATATATAAGAAAATGCTCAAGAAATCCATGTTTGTCTATGGAAACTCCAGTGGAGAGATCCGATAATGAAGATGACTTCTATTCCTTAAAAAACCAACCATAATTACTACAAGGATTTAGGCTTTTTGCAGCGCTTAAAATCCTTGCAAAAAGCTCCTAAAAACGCTGCTTTTCCTCATTTGCAGCGTCCCTACCTTCCTTGCATGATCGCCGCTATAAACCTTCCACTTTTGAACAATTTCAAGAAAGTCATGAAAACGCTGCAAAAGCATCCCTTTTCCAGCGATATAAAAACGCTGCATTACCCAAAACATCACGCTGCAAAAGGTGTAGAATTTAAGGGGTTCTAGCGCTGCAAATAATTTTTTGCAGTGCTATTTATCCTTGCAAAATAACTAAATTTCGCTGCAAAAAGTAGTTTCTACAGCAGCGATATATTGGTTTGCGTTGCTATTAATTTTTTTACAACACTTATAAGTCGCTGCAATTAATCTAGATACGCTGCAAAAAAGAAAAGATAAAAGCAACAATTCATCGTTTCGCTGCTTTTATAACTTTTTGCAACGTTATATCTCGTTGTAATAGATTCAGAAAAGCGCTGCTAATAACATTTTAAAAAGCAACAAACTCACACAACGCTTTATAAATTAATTGCAGCGTCAGAAAAGCACTGCTATTAATTTTTTGCAACGTAGTAATATCGCTGCAATTGGTCTATAACAGCACTTCAAGTATCTATTGCAACGCTTGGAACTTCAGTGTGAAATAGTAATAGCAGCGAGCAAAAAACGCTGCTATTTCTCTTTTGCATTATTTTTTTTTTTTGGTCTCCGCTTCGTCTAAATCAGTAAATCTTGTGCATAAATCTAAAATTGTTTCATTTTCACAATCAACTATATTATTTTTTTTAACTCACTTAATTTTTTCAATGTCTAATTTAAATACTAATTAGACATACTTACCCTTATGCATGTGCCCAAGAAACCTGATGATTTAATATATTAATTTTATTTTAATACATTAAACTGCACTTTTCAATCTTAATTTATTCTATGTTATTCTATGTTATTCTAGTCATATAATAAATTATAGCGATTTGTGTTGAAGCTAACAAAATATATATAGCTCAATGGACTGGAAACAACTATATCCAAAGATAACATTTACTGTCACTTTCAGGTTACCCAAAAAAATATAGCGAGTACCCATCTTCACTTTCGCCTGTAGTACACGTCTCTCTAGGGAACCGTAGCCGCCGCGGAAGGGAAATGAAGTGGTGCAGGTTCTAGGGTCCCGTTGTCGTAGTCGACGATGGAGCTTGATTTTCCAGCTGTGTGTATTTCTGTTAATCGGTCACCTGGGCACTGAAGGTAGGAGAAATGGGCAAGAGGATCGAAGTGGAGATGGGTACTCGTGCGGTAACAGAGTGATTTAGGGGGGAAAATAAAAAGGTCAGTCGATTTGGCGCCCAGAGCCTGTTGCAACGATTTTACTGTGCTGCAACAAGTTTTTAACTATTGCAACGCATGTTTTCGCTGCTATAGGTTGATATTTCGTTGCAAAAATTTTAATGAAGCGCCCCGCTTCATTAATCCGTATGTCGATGTGAAAACTTTGCAAGGGAAAATAAATCGCTGTCAAAGTACATCTATTGCAGCGATTTCAATTGCAACAAAATAAAAAACGCTGCAAAAGACCTTATTCCTTGTAGTGCATAAAAACACAACTCGGAAGTACACAGTTGTCTGACCTCTATATATATATATATCTATAGTGATAATATAAGCGGCAATCCGCTTACTACAGTGTTAAGAACAGTAAAAAAAAAATTTCCCTTTTTTTTCCAACATTTTTTCCTATTTTACCCTTTAGTTTATTTGAAAATTAACCCAGTTTACGTTTTACTTTTATTCCACTGACATTATTTTTGTCTTTCTGCCTCCCACCGACAGTCTTTGCGTTGTGTAATTTTTTCACTTTCCCTTTTTTTCCGTGTATGTGTTGTGTAATCTCTTTTTTAGCCCTTGTATTGTGCTTTTGTATCCGTATAAAAGTGGGTTTTTTGGTCTTTTATTATAGCTATGTCAGACAGTCAGCATCTTATCTTTTCTTTTCTCTCTCATCTTTCTGCTTTCTTGATTTGCTCTTTTCTCCGAAAGTAACGTTTTCCTCTCTTCTTTCTCTTCGTCTCTTTCTTCTTTGTGTCTTGACCTCTGTGTCTTCTCTCTTCAGGTAGGTTTCTTTTCCCCTTTTTGCTTTACATGCAGATGAGGTAAGATCTGATCTTCTCTCTTCAAGTTTGTTTTCTTTTTTCTTCCATTTTTTATTTTCACTACAGATGGTTAAACCCTAAGTTTTTTTTTTCCTTCTTTCTTTCTCTTCTCTTCTCCCTCCTTTCGCCTTTGCGCTGTATCCCACCCCGAGCCCTCTCTCCCTCTCTACAACAGATGTTGCCGTTAGGAAGCTTTGTGTCACGCCGAGTCACCCAGATCTGCCATTTCTCCTCAATCTCCTCCACCGTGACGTAAAAGCAGAGGATCTGGATGAATGAGTCTGTGGCTTTTGTGTTCCTCGTTCAGTTCCATCATTTATTTGGTTGTTTGGGTCCGATTTTCGTTCTTGGGTTCGAGGTGTGTGCTTCTCGATTCTTCTCCGTCGTTTTTGCTGCCGTTGCGCCGTAGGTATGGTTTTCTATTGTCATCGTCACCATGTGTGTTCTTCGGTTTGCATTTTGCATTTTATATTCCTTGCTATGCTCCTTCAAAGGCATGATTGAAATCAAGTCCAGGGTTTCGTGTTTTTGGTGATAATTTCCTTAGAAACATGTACATGCAGTGTAATTAATTGTTTGTGGACATGATCAAGTGATGGGTTGCAGCTGTTCATGCTGTGGTTGCAGATGTGTTGAACTCGGGTGTTTACTTCAATTAGTTCTAATCAATTACCGAGAGTAGTTTATGTAGGGTCCACTCAATCCCATTCATACGCATGGGTAGCTTAGCTTTTTATAGGCTTTTTTGTTTTTCATTTGGGTCTAAAACAGAGGAATGAATCTTTTGATATAAAAGAGTCAATGGCAGTGCACTATGGGTAGGTTTAGCTTTTGTTCCTATGCATTTTATTGATGTTTGTCGAATATGTTTCTCAAATGTTTTGGCTTTTTCTAGAATGATTAGTGTTCACCTTTATATATAGATCTTATATGATGGTTGTTAATCACACATTTTAACTACCATAAACAACCATATAGGATATAATGGAGTGAAGAAATTGAGTTCAGATGTAGAAAGTATATAGCTGTAAAAACTTAGTACTACTTGAGATTACAAGGCTACTTCATCACACAGTTTCTTTAAAAATAGTAGATTAGGATGTAAACTACTTCATCACAGTGATAACACGAATTCTTTAAAATTAATTATTTAAAAAACTGATTTTAAATTATGTATTCAAGTGCAGGATTTCACAACTGGGCTAACTTCATAAATAAGATTGGAGTGCTCTTCCATAAATTAATAAATCAAACACCTATTTAATTGGATCAAATCTATATAATCCAATGGAATCATCTTATTCACTTTCTGGTTTCTGTTTCAGGTGTTTCAGGGATCCTCATGCAATAGCAACAAACACAGAGAATATATTGTCTTCTCTTTAGGGATGAGAAGACTTCTGAAGATGAAACGTATTGAAATAGTTTAGCAATGGGTTAAATTCTGTAGAGGTTATTTTTATTATTTTTTTTAAGAAATTTTATTCTCTTGAACAGCATGAAAATAGTAAAATGGAATAAGAAGAGAAAAAAAGTTAAATATTTTGCTATTTTTATTTTGTTATTTTATTTTATACCAAAAATTGAAAGGTTCTTTTATTGAGAATTTGTTGCCCAGATGACTAACACAAGAGGGGGGTGAATTGAGTTGTATTTAAAAAAAAATAACAATTATAAATCAAATATACAATATAAAATATAAACAAAATATGAAACAACAATAAATATAAACAGTAAGGGTAAGAGAGAAGCAAACTCAGTATGTTAACGAGGTTCGGCCCCACTGCCTACGTCCTCGCCTCAAGCTACCCCTTGAGGATCCCCGAATTCACTATTCAATCTCCTTCAGGTGGAGATAGAAACCTATTACACCTTTGAACAACACCGCTACAAAGGATCCGTGTAGAACACCCTCTACACTTGTAATCATCTTACACGTGGTGATTCAACGATTCCCTGTGTAGAACACTTTCTACACGCATAAGGGTTGTACACACCCTTTTACTGATACAAGAATTGATAGTGGGTAGGATATCAGAAAACACTCCTCAATGAGTGAAATAAGAACAATACAAGCACAAACTATATCTCTCAAAATGAACAAGGGTTAAGGCTCAATGCTTAGAGAAGAGAGAATGAAAGCTTTGAATGAGAGTTGTATGCTCTTGGTGTTGTAAATGTGAAGCTCTCAAATGATCTATTTATAGGCATATGAGACTTCATATTCAAATTTAAAAAGATTCACATGTCAAAAACATCATCATTCATTTTTCAAAAATTTCAAACCTAATCTTTTTACTTTTTGCATATGACAAAAGGAGCACACTTTGCTTTTCAAAAATTTCAAACCTAATTTTTTACTTTTTGCATATGACAAAAGGAGCACACTTTACTTTTCAAAATATTCAAACAAAGGCATCTTCCTTTTGCATAAGTCAAGAAAAGCATCAATCACTTTTGAAAATATTCAAATAAAACATGCACATGTGAAAGATGACAATCAATCATCTTTAATATTTTCAAAGTTCAAACCTTTAATCATGGCATGCACATGTGAAAGATGACAATCAATTATCTTTCAAAATTTTCAAATTTAATTTTCAAAATATTCATGCACATGTGGAAAATGTATTTTAATGCTTTATGATAAAATATTAATTTTTGAGCCTTAATCCTAATTTCGAATTTTAAGAGATTTACAACATTTCTCTATGACTTTAATATGAACTTGTTTCCTTCTTGCTCATGCTTGGTTCCTTGATGTGCTTGACTCCATTGTGTGGACAAATTGAGCTTGAGACTCCTTCATTCTTTGAATTCATTTGTTATCATCAAAATCCATGTGTAAATATATAATTACACAAAATTTGAAACCTTAGGTTCAACAGAATTCTATATGGTACTTTTGTTCAAGAAAATACAGAACAAAAGTAATTTCTATTGTATGGTTTGGGGTTGATGAAGCTTTGAGTTTTTTATTTTTATTTTTGGCATGTCATCATTTTTTTCCTTTAGTTAATCTGATTTATTGGTTTATTTCTTGCAGGGAATTTACACTTTTTGGTAGGGAATATGCACTTTTTGGTTTGAAGTTGATGGTGCTTCGAGGTTTGTATGTCTTTCAGATTTTTCTCGAATAAATTAGTTGAGGCTAAAATTTTTTTGTTAGAAATTTTACTCTTGTGAACAGTATCAAATCAATAAACTAGAATAATAAAAGAAAAAAAAGTTAAGTATTTTGCTATTGTTTTTTTGAGAAAATATTTTGTTATTTTATTTTATGCAAAAAATTGAAAAGTTTTTTTAATGGAAAATTCTGTAAAGTATTTTTGTTCAAGAAAATAGAACTTAAAAGTAACTTGCACTGTCTGGTTTGGATTGATGATGCTTTGAGGTTTTTTTTTTTGCATGTTGTCGTTTTTTTTCCTTTAGTTAATCTGATTTTTTGGTTTGTTTCTTGCCCGGGAATTTGCACTTTTTGGTAGGGAATCTGCACTTTTTGGTTTGGAGTTTTGATGGTGCTTTTAGGTTTGTATGTCTTTTAGATATTTTTCAGTTTGAATTTGTATATTTTCTTATTGATTCTATTTTTTGGATTTGTATTTTTTTTATTAATATATTTAGCTCAGTTTGTATATTGTTGGGATCCTATCTGGTTGTTGGTATCCTTTATATCATGTTCTTGGAATTCCTTTGTGAATTGATACAATAAGCATCGTAGATATCAATTAGTGTGATTCAACTACTATTTTTATCTTCTTGCTCTTTACTTTTTGGCTCAAAATTGGTTCTTTTTTATTGGAAAATGGCAGAACAAGGATTCTATTTTTTTTTTTTTAAACATATGGTTTAAAGGTGGCTTCTGATTGTTCATCTTATATTATAAGTTTATGGTTTTTGTATTTATGACGGTTTAGCAATGGGTTAAATTATGTTGAGTTTAATTTTTTTTTTAATTTTATTCTCTTGAACAGTATAAAAGTAGTAAAATGGAATAAGGGAAATAAAGTTAAATATTTTGCTTTTGTTATTTTATTTTATACCAAAAATTGAATATTATTTTAATGGAGAATTCTGTATAGTACTTTTGTTCAAGAAAATACAGCACAAAAGTAGTTGGTACTGTATGGTTTGGGGTTGATGATGCTTTTTGGCTTTTTTGTTTTCTTTTCATGTCATCTGTTTTTTTTTTCCCTTTAGTTAGTCTGATTTTTTGGTTTCTTTCTTGTAGGGAATTTTCGCTTTTTGGGAGGGAATATGAACTTCTTGGTTTGGAGATGATGGTGCTTTGAGGTTTGTATGTCTTTTAGATTTTTTTTTGGTTTGGATTTGTATATTTTCTTCTTGATTCTGGTTTTTGGATTTGTATATTTTGTTATTAATATATTTAGCTCGGTTTGTAGATTGTTGGGTTCCTATATGGTTGTTGGTATCCTTTATATCATGTTCTTGGAATTTGTTTGTGAATTGATACATTAAGCATCGTAGATATCAATTATTGAGGCTCAACTACTATTTTTATTTTCTTGCTCTTTACTTTTTGGCTAAAAAATTTTTCTTTTTGGTTGGAAAATGGCTGAAAAAGTTTTTTTTTTTTTTTTTGCATATGGTTTAAGATGGGAAATAAGTGGAATGATGGAATGCATTTTTTTTGCTATCGGCACATGTAGTCTTGTCCAGATAAAGAGAGAGAGATGGGAGATGACCCAGATCCAATGAAGCAATTTCCTTTGATTTTGAAGTTTTTGGGTTTAGGTAGGTTTTGGAGAGAAGGATAATTTAGTCAATTCAGTGATAAAATTGTTGACAACTTGGTAAATGCATGCATTAGGACTGCAAAGGAGTCCTCTAAGAGGAATGTACATAGAACGACTTTTTTGTATTTATGATAGTTTAGCAATGGGGTTAAATTTTGTTGAGGTTAAATTTTTTTTTATTTTATCCCCCGTCAACAGTATGAAAGTAGTAGTAAAAGCGAATAAGAAAAAAAAAGTTAAATATTTTGCCATTGTTATTTTATTTTATACCAAAAATGGAGAGGTTCTTTTAATGGAGAATTCTATATAATACTTTTGTTCAAGAAAATACAGCACAAAAGTAGTTTGCACTGCATGGTTTGGGGTTGATGATGCTTTGTTTTTTTTTTCCCCTTTAGTTAGTCTATTTTTTTGGTTTGTTTCATGTTGGGAATTGCACTTTTTGGTAGGGAATCTGCACTTTTTGGTTTGGAGTTGATGGTATCCTTTAATAGATCTTGCAAGTTTGGCATATACACACATGGTTATATGAGTTACTTTACAAAAATGCTTTCAATTTAAAACATAGTTGTATGAATGGTTGTAAAAATGTCAAATGTCTTATTATTTTCCTAACTTTCATATATCCAACCGTTGCCATAGGCTATTACCTTTAGTCCTGGATAATCTTCTGCATGTCTGCCCTTAGCTGGACAATCATCGATGTAACTTTCACTTGTGAATGGTTGTACCAGTACTTAATATTGTTTGTCTCTCTTAAAGGCATGCTTGAGTATAATTGGTTTATTAAGTTTGAAGTAATGATAGATCTAATAGTGATCATTTCTGGATGTTTTATAGCTATAAATCATTAAGAAATCAAGGAAAAATGGTTGAAAACTTGAAGAATCAAAGAGAGAAGAGAAACTGCTGTCTGTTATAATTTTTGCTGGTCTGTTCCAATTTTCTGTTCTATTTTGGATTTATGTTGCTTCTTGTTTGTGTGATTTTGTGTGGCTTCTCTAACTTGCAGCTTCCATGGAAGAGAAAAGAAGAAAACATGTGGCTTTCTTCTGTGGAAGAGAAAAGAAGAAAAGAAGAGATCTGGAAGTTTGGACTTTCGTTGGACTGCAAAAGAAGTGAAAGAGCAGCAAAGGAAATTGAGTGTTAACTAGACAAAAGACATGTGGCTTTTGTAACCTTATAAATCAAAAAAAGGATTACTTATAGGAGAAAGCAAATTGAATTTATAATTTTAATTGTTGAGAAGTTTATGTGGTTTGTTCATTGCAGTCAAAACATTGTATTTTTTTCCCTTTTTGGGATTAATGAACTTGGTATGTGTGTACTACTAATCATCTATATAGCATATCATTTTTACAGGGTGAGGGTCTTAAGCTCCAGGAAAATACTATACTCCACGTCATCTGTGCAAACATTCTTACAGGGTGTATTTAGCATATCATTCTTACAGGGTGTACTACTAATCATGTTTTCCTTTTCTGATCGGTGCAAACATACTCCACTTGAATTATTGTTATCCAAAAATGTTTAGTTTTTTTTCTCAATGCATTAAATTTTTTATTAGGATCAATTTTTTATAAAAAATTTTATTTTTTTCTAAAATAACTAATTGACCTAACTAAGCAAGGTTGCCCCTTCACTAGTGTGTATATATATATATATATTGATGCTACGGCAAGCCAGATTTGACTTTTTGGGGCTTTTATTCTTTTGAAAAAAGCATTTAGATTGTTTTGTTGACGTGGCTCCATTTCCATCACATAACTAAAGTCAATGTTTGTTTTAATTTACTAGTTTGGCTACGCTTAATTTTTATGTGAATTCAAAATAAATAAAAAGAATAATATTATATATATTTATAATTTTACCTATAAGATTTATTTTATCAATTTTTTTAAAATTTAAAATTTAAATTTTATAGTTTTCAACCTATTAATAACTTATATGTTAATATGTATTTTTATATAAATAAAAATTATACATTGTATTTTCTTATATATAATATAAATAATTAGTAATTAGTTGCAGTGTATTTAAGATGGGTAAGATGAAGGATAGAGTTAGGGGAGGCCGGTTTAAAGTCAATGAAAAATAGATGTGGCCCAATTTCAGTAATAATTGCACCCTACTCTTGCTGAGAAAGAGAATAAAATAAAATAAAAATTTACGTGGAGGAAATTTGAAAAGGAAATAAAACAAATAGATTATATAAAATAAATTCATAAATTGATATAGTTTCATAAAATTTATTAGATTAATTTTATAATAAAAATAACTTTACAATTTGACGTATCACATCAATCCACATCAATTTATAAGTTTACTTTTATATTGTTGCCCAGATGACTAATACAAGACGGGAGTGAATTGATTTGTATTTAAAAAAATAACAAATATAAATCAAATATACAATATAAAATATAAACAAAATATGAAACAAAAATAAATATAAAGAGCAAGAGTAAAAGAGAAGCAAACTCAGTATGTTAACGAGGTTCGGCCCCACTGCCTACGTCCTCGCCTCAAGCTACCCCTTGAGGATCCCCGAATTCACTATTCAACCTCTTTCAGGTGGAAATAGAAACCTATTACACTTTTGAACAATACTGCTACAAAGGATCCGTGTAGAACACCCTCTACACTTGCAATCACCTTACACGTGGTGATTCAACGATTCCCTGTGTAGAACACTTTCTACACGCACAAGGGTTGTACACACCCTTTTACTGATACAAGAATTGATAGTGGGTAGGATATCAGAAAACACTCCTCAATGAGTGAAATAAGAACAATACAAGCACAAACTATATCTCTCAAAATGAACAAGGGTTAAGGCTCAATGCTTAGAGAAGAGAGAATGAAAGCTTTGAATGAGAGTTGTATGCTCTTGGTGTTGTGAATGTGAAGCTCTCAAATGATCTATTTATAGGCATATGAGACTTCATATTCAAATTTAAAAAGATTCACATGTCAAAGACATCATCATTCACTTTTCAAAAATTCAAACCTAATCTTTTTACTTTTTGCATATGACAAAAGGAGCACACTTTGCTTTTCAAAAAAATCAAACCTAATTTTTTACTTTTTGCATATGACAAAAGGAGCACACTTTGCTTTTCAAAAATTTCAAACCTAATCTTTTACTTTTTGCATATGACAAAAGGAGCACACTTTACTTTTCAAATTTTTCAAACAAAGACATCTTCCTTTTGCATAAGTCAAGAAAAGCATCAATCACTTTTGAAATTATTCAAATAAAACATGCACATGTGAAAGATGACAATCAATCATCTTTAATATTTTCAAAGTTCAAACCTTTAATCATGGCATGCACATGTGAAAGATGACAATCAATTATCTTTCAAAATATTCAAATTTAATTTTCAAAAATATTCATGCACATGTGGAAAATGTATTTTAATGCTTTATGATAAAATATTAATTTTGAGCCTTAATCCTAATTTCGAATTTAAGAGATTTACAACATTACTCTATGACTTTAATGTGAGCTTGTTCCCTTCTTGCTCATGCTTGGTTCCTTGATGTGCTTGACTACATTGTGTGGACAACTTGAGCTTTAGACTCCTTCATTCTTTGAATTCATTTGTTATCATCAAAATCCATGTGTAAATATATAATTACACAAAACTTGAAACCTTAGGTTCAACAATCTCCCCTTTTTTTATGATGACAAATACTTGATAGAACCTGAAACCTGTATTAATACTTAAGCTCCCCCTGAGAATATGCGTTAGTTTTTCAAGTAAAAATATAAATATAATTCCAAGCATATATAACAAGTTTAACAATTTAAACAATATTAATGTTCTAATCTAAAACTTCTCCCCCTTTTGGCATCATTAAAAAGGATCAGCAGCAAGTAAATAGACTGAAGAAAACGGTGCGTTAATATATACTGTAGATAGTTGAAAAAAAATTTAGATCCGTCCGTGACCCGACAAGTGTGGCTAGAGATTTGAAAAAAAAAAATCGCCTGATGTTGTTAACAAACGAGACTGAAGGCTCCGAGTTTCTAAAAAAAGTCATTTTCACCGATCGGAAAAAAAAAAAAAATATTGCTCTTTGACTTGGATGATAGCTTGTCTTGTTCTTTATGCTATCTCTATAAATCAGTCTTAAAGTTCATCAAATCCGCATCAAGTTTTCTTCTTATCTCTATAACTCATCTGCATTCCTTCTACATTCTCACTTTAAGTTTTCAATTCTTCTCCCCATGGCTCATTCTTCTAACATTCCTCTAGATGCATCCATGAGGTATTCAGCACCTCAACCTCCTGTCCTTTCTGCAGCTGCCATTGGTGCCATGTTGCAGCAAGAAAATAATAGTATGGCTAATAAGTCAAACTCCGATGCTATCTACGACTTGGTGAGTCTTGGAACTCGCTACTCATCCTCTATTGTTGCTTTTTCCCAGCGGGTACAAGCCAAAAACCATGAGGTTGAAAAGCTTAAAGAACAAATTGTTGTACTTCAACGAATTGTTCAAGAGTCTCACACAAGGGAAGGAATCCTTCGACAGAAGAATAAACAGTTGAAAACTCTATTGGATTCTTCATTCCGCTTGCCAGTTCCCATGGATAGGGATGGCATGATATTGTATGAAGAGAATGAGCGTCTCAAACATGAGACTAAGAATCTCAAGTTTATGTAAAAGTATTTAAAAAAATATCTCTCTATTTTTATGAAGTCTGATCTATCTTTTAAGGGATATTCATAATATGCATCATACATATTTCTCTTCTAATCATACATAATTTATCTTCTGGTAAAAGTTTTGTGAATATATCTGCTAACTGATCGTGTGTGTTTGTGAACTCTAGTACTATATCGCCTTTCTGCACATGATCTTGAAGAAAATGATATCTTATTTCAATATGTTTAGTTCTAGAATGTTGTATTGGGTTCTTTGAAAGATTTATAGCACTTGTATTATCACATTTGATTGGAATGTAATTATACATGAGTTTAAAATCTTCAAGTTTTTGTTTCATGTAAAGAACTTGAGCACAACAACTACCCGCAGCAACATATTCTGCCTCAGCAGTAGATAGTGCAACAAAATTTTTTTTTTTTTTACTAAACCAGGAAACTAATGCATGACCTAAGAAGTGGCATGCTCCACTAGTGCTTTTTCGATCTATTTTACAACCAGCATAATCTGCATCTGTGTAGCTGATTAAATCGAAAGATGTGTGTTTAGGGTACCATAACCCTAGGTTAAGTGTACCACTAAAATATTTAAGAATGCGCTTAACTGCAATTAAATGAGATTCTTTTGGAGATGATTGAAAGCGTGCACATAAGCACACACTAAACATAATATCTGGTCTACTGGCTGTCAAATATAATAAGCTACCAATCATACCTCGATATACCTTCGAGTCAACTGGCTTACCGGATTCATCTTTATCAAGTTTAGTGGATGGGCTCATTGGTGTTCCAGTTTCCTTAGCGCCTTCCATCCCAAACTTCTTCAGCAATTCCTTAATATATTTTGATTGATTGATGAATGTCTCACTTTTTACTTGCTTAATTTGCAATCCTAGAAAAAATGTAAGCTCTCCCATCATACTCATTTCAAATTCATCATGCTCATTTCAAATTCTTCCTGCATAGTCTTAGCAAAAACTTGACACATATTTTCATTAGTAGCACCGAATATTATATCATCAACATAAATCTGAATAAAAAGAATATCATCATTTTAGCATTTAATGAAAATAGTTGTGTCGATTTTTCCTCTTGAAAAACCTTTTTTAATCAAGAAACCACTGAGTCTCTCATACCACGCTCTAGGAGCTTGTTTGAGTCCATATAGTACTTTTGTGAGTTTGAAAACATGATTTGGAGAAATATGATTTTCAAAACCTGGAGGTTGCTCAACATATATCTCTTCATTTATAAAACCGTTTAAGAAAGAACTTTTAACATCCATTTGAAAAAGTTTGAAATCTTTATAACAAGCATATGTAAGTAACATTTGAATAGCTTTTAATCTTGCGACTAGTACATATGTCTTATCATAATCAATTCCTTCTTCTTGATTGAAACCTTGGGCTACAAGTCAAACCTTATTTCTAGCAATGACTCCGGACTCATCTTTCTTATTTCTAAAAATCCATTTTGTTTTTTTTTTTATGCATACCTATAAAAACAATTAAAATGATTTTTCTTGTTACTCAAGTTTTTTTGGGTCATTTATTTATTAGTATTAGAAGAAACAAGATTTTTAGGTACCCATATGGCCCTAATAGTCATTGTATGCTTTCTTCTAATAGGACAAGCATGATAATTATGGCCATTTCTATTACAAAAATTGCAAATAGCATGTGGCATATATGAAGAACTTGAGTGATTATAATAGTATACTTTTTTGACAAAATTATTATGAAAAGAATTTTGAATATTGGACTTTGATGTAGAAGGATTATCAAAGAAGTTTTTATAAGGTTTGTATTTTTGTTTTGGCATATATCCTAAGCCTACTTTGTCAAAAACACATTTTTGACTACCAAGAAGTTTTTCAAAATTTCTTTTTCCATTCGTAAATTTTTCAACAATATTTTCTAAATCAGTTTTCTTCTTCTTTAACTCAAGATTTTCATCTTTCAAAACAATACTTTCTTTTCTTAAAATATCAATTTCATTTGTTAAAGAAGAATTTTTCTTTTTCAAAGAAGTATACTTGATACCCAATTTTTCAAATTCCTCATATACCTCTTCTAAAACATTTTGCAATTCTTCGTATGAAAGATCTTCAATATTATCAAGATTTGTTACCTCAATGTCATCTTTAGCCATAAGACAAAGATTTGCTGATTCTCCATTGCTTGCTTCACTATCTGAGCTACTTGAATCATCATCTTATGTAGCTTTCATTGCTTTCTTGCCTTTGTTTCGATCTTTCTTTAGCAGAGGACAATCTGGTTTGATATGACCAGGCTTATTGCATTTATAACAAATTAAAGTGTCATTTTTACCTGAATCTTTCTTGGAGAACTTTTTGAAGGATTTCCTCGGAGGAGTTTTATTTTTCTTTAAGAACCTTTGAATTCTTCTTGTTATCATCGCAACTTCTTCATCTTTGTCATCATTTTCCTCATCTTCATCACTTTCACTTTCATGAGGAACAGCTTTAAGTGCCAAGCTCTTCTTTGGCTTTCCTTCTTCTTCTCCTCTTTTCAATGTGTACTCATGGGTGATAAGTGACCCGATGAGTTCATTCACTTCGAGCTTCTTGAGGTCTCTAGTTTCAAGAATCGCTGTCACTTTTGATTCCCAACGTTTTGGTAGAGAGTTGAGAATTTTTCTTACTATCTCCATTTTAGAATAAACTTTGCCAAGAGCTGTCAAGCTGTTTATGATGTTAGTAAAACGAGTGTGCATATTAAAAATAAATTCATCATCATTCATCTTAAACATTTCATATTCATGAGTAAGAATATAAATTTTTGATTCCTTGACTTGAGAAGTTCCTTCATAAGTAACTTCCAAGTTATCCCAAATTTCCTTTGCCGTAGCACAAGTCATTACTCTATTAAACTCATTACCATTAAGAGCATTATATAATAAATTCATAGCAGTTAAATTCAAAGTATAAAGTCTATCGTCTTCACGATTAAACTCTTCTTCTTCCTTTTTGACCTTTACTCCATCAACCACTTTTGTTGGAATATAAGATCTATTTACAATGCATTTCCAGATTTCTCGACCTTGAGCCTGAAAGAATATTGTCATTCTAACTTTCCAGAATGAGTAGTTGTCTCCACAAAAGAGTGGAGGCCGACTGCTAGATTGACCTTCACCAAATGAAGCTGCAATATTAGCCATAAGATCTTAACTCAAAAGATAGTTAATCTTATAACAGAGCTTTAGCTCTGATACCAATTGTTACTGATCATAGGCCGCACCTATGTCACCTAACAATTGTACCTACCAGACTAGCCGTGCACCGTCAACCATGGTCGGAAAGTCTTGCTTCGGTGACACAGTCACAAGCGAGAGTTCCCATGAGTGATCTGCCTGTATGAACAGTACAGGTCAACTAGCTCTGATACCAATCGTTACTGATCATAGGCCGCACCTATGTCACCTAACAATTGTACCTACCAGACTAGCCGGCCACCGTCTCTACCGGTACACCGTCACCCATGGTCGAAGAGTCTTACTTCGGTGACACAGTCACAAGCGAGAGTTCCCATGAGTGATCTGCTTGTATGAACAGTACAGGTCAACTAGCTCTGATACCAATTGTTGCCCAGACGACTAACACAAGAGGGGGGGTGAATTGATTTGTATTTAAAAAAATAACAAATATAAATCAAATATACAATATAAAATATAAATAAAATATGAAACAAAAATAAATATAAAGAGCAAGAGTAAAAGAGAAGCAAACTCAGTATGTTAACGAGGTTCGGCCCCACTGCCTACGTCCTCGCCTCAAGCTACCCCTTGAGGATCCCTGAATTCACTATTCAACCTCCTTCAGGTGGAGATAGAAACTTATTACACCTTTGAACAACACCGCTACAAATGATCCGTGTAGAACACCCTCTACACTTGCAATCACCTTACACGTGGTGATTCAACGATTCCCTGTATAGAACATTTTCTACACGCACAAGGGTTATACACACCCTTTCACTGATACAAGAATTGATAGTGGGTAGGTTATCAGAAAACACTCCTCAATGAGTGAAATAAGAACAATACAAGCACAAACTATATCTCTCAAAATGAACAAGGGTTAAAGCTCAATGCTTAGAGAAGAGAGAATGAAAGCTTTGAATGAATGTTGTATGCTCTTGGTGTTGTAAATGTGAAGCTCTCAAATGATCTATTTATAGGCATATGAGACTTCATATTCAAATTTAAAAAGATTCACATATCAAAGACATCATCATTCACTTTTCAAAAATTCAAACCTAATTTTTTTACTTTTTGCATATGACAATATGAGCACACTTTGCTTTTCAAAAATTTCAAATCTAATCTTTTACTTTTTGCATATGACAAAAGGAGCACACTTTACTTTTCAAATTTTTCAAACAAAGACATCTTCCTTTTGCATAAGTCAAGAAAAGCATCAATCACTTTTGAAATTATTCAAATAAAACATGCACATGTGAAAGATGACAATCAATCATTTTTAATATTTTCAAAGTTCAAACCTTTAATCATGGCATGCACATGTGAAAAATGACAATCAATTATCTTTCAAAATATTCAAATTTAATTTTCAAAAATATTCATACACATGTGGAAAATGTATTTTAATGCTTTATGATAAAATATTAATTTTGAGCCTTAATCCTAATTTCGAATTTAAGAGATTTACAACATTACTCTATGATTTTAATGTGAGCTTGTTCCCTTCTTGCTCATGCTTGGTTCCTTGATGTGCTTGACTCCATTGTGTGGACAACTTGAGCTTGAGACTCCTTCATTTTTTGAATTCATTTGTTATCATCAAAATCCATGTGTAAATATATAATTACACAAAACTTGAAATATTAGATTCAACATATATAATTATTTTGTAGTTAAAGTATCTACCCTTGACTAGGGGAGTTACGTTCGGTTTAATTTTGGACGTACTATTGAATTGCCTTGCTTCTTCTAAACATTCGGAAGGTTTGGATCAGTGTCCAGGCGAGGCTAAGGTATATGATACTGCTCAAGAAATCCATGTTTGTCTATTGAAACTTGAAACTCCCAACAGAGAGATCCGAGGATGAAGATGACTTCTATTCCCTTGTAGACCAACAATAAAAACATAACCTAGCTTGTAAAAATAATTTGTGGGTTTGGACAGTGTGGCCAGAATGGTGGGCATGGCCGGTTTAGACGGTGAGAGAAAGACAGAGAGACAGAGAGTGTGTGTGTGTGTATGTGTTGGGCGTGAAGGTCTCCGTTGGCCTGTGATGGTGACCTTCGAAACCTACTATTTGTGATTTTGGATGGTGTAGCTGGCGGGTGTGCATGGCCGGTGTGGATGGTGGTTGCCGAAGGCCCGAAACAAATAGCATTACTCTTTTTTAAGAGGGATAGGTGAGCACCGATTAATGCATTTAGTGTTTTTTATTTAAATAATATTAAAAAAACATAAAATACACCACTGGTGCACTTAGTATGGTTTGGAGAGTGAGATGAGAATTTTGAGTTTTAGATGAAAGTTTAAAATATTATATTTTAATATTATTATTGTTTTAGAATTTGAAAAAAAATTAAATTGAAATTTGAAAAAATTGAATTGTTTATTAATATTTTTTTTTTAAGTCCATGTTTTTAAGTTACTAGTTTAGCTATGCTGTGAATTCAAAATAAAAAAATAAATAAATAAATTGCATGGTGTGTAAATTATACGTATTGAAATTAAAAATTTAAAAGGGCACATGTTATATATATATATATATATGATATCATATATATATATATATAACTGTTACAGCCACAAAAAATTTACATAAAAATGAACTCACAAATTGGCATAACTTTATGTGATCCGTTAGATCTACTTTATAGTAAAAATATCTTAACAATCTAATATATACTACATTAAAGTACATCAATTTATAAACTTACATTTATATAATCTTCTCGTGTGGATAAAATATTTTTCACAGATATATATATATATATATACACACGTACATATTATACATGATTAGCAAATAGTTGCAGTATAATTATTGGTTCAATGATAGGGGAGGCCGGTTTAAAGTCAATGATAACGAGATGCGGTCCAATTTCAATAATAATTGCACCCTTCGCTATCCTTAAATCATTCACATCCATTTAGTTCTCTGCAGACTAATGATCAAATAAGTAGAAGTGCCTTTTGAATGAAGTTGGTATTCTTGGAGACTATCGATAGTTTGTCTAAGTTTTATAAATGAGTAATGTTAAATATAATTATGAAGTGTGAAAGTGTCATGTACTTATTTTTAAAAAAAATAGAATTCATTATTAAAAAAGTAATTTTTTCACGTGAGTCACATATCTACTCACTTTTTTAAGAAGACTGTACAGTACTTGCACGCTCAATAACTATTAATATTATTTTTCTTTATGAATAATAATAAAATAATTTGAATTAATATTTTTATTAAATTTTAAAAAATGAAAGAGAGAAATTTGAATAAAAACATTATAAAAGTAAAATATTATTTGAATATAATTTTTTAATATAATTTTTATTTTTAAGTATAAAAAAATTTTATTGATTTTTGTATTTTATTTTAAAGTTTGTAAAATTAGAATAATTGGATAATAATTAAATGAACAAGATAAAAATTTAAAATTCAAAAATAATTTTTGTTGAAAAATAACATGCCTGCAGTAGCTTACACAACACTTACACAATTGTCCTAAGTGGCATTTGTTTTTTTTTTTTTTTTTTTGGACGCAAGGCGTGGCCTGAACTTGTAAAATGCGGGATAAGAGTTTTATACCCATGCCACACGGCAGTACCTCACCTTGTCGAAAAAGTCTATTTGCATGCACGAAGGGGGAAGGCCCCGTGCACGCCAGCTGAGGTGGCAAAATGTGACGACATTGTTGTTTGAAATTAGAAAAAACAGTGCGCTTTCGAATGTTGGTCCTCTATTAGATTTCTTTCTCCTCTCTTCAAGATCAGCATTTGCCGCATTTCTTTTCTTTCTCCGCTCGATAAAATGTTTCTCTACCCCTCACTACAACAAAAGTAGCTTTTTGCCATGGTTGAGAGTTGTCGAAAAAGGCTACCATTAAGTCGCAATAACATTTATGCCATCAAATTACATTCGTGGGAGGTTGGTGGAATATAATAAGTGGGGAATATTATTTTGTCACGGTTAAAAAATTTCGTGGAAATAGACTGATATTTACCACGAAATGAGTTCGTGGAAAAATTAGTATGGTGTGGTGGCAAACGCTATTTGGATTTCTTTAACTGTGGTAAATTAAATTATTTTGCCACACTTATGCTAGGTCGGGATATATATGTTTCCCACGAGACCGTTCATGGAAAATATGGTGGCAAAAAGATATATGTAATTATATCTTCTGGTTACAGTTACATAATTTCGACCAACTTCGTGATGCCTATTATGGCACAACTTGGGTTGTGATTATGAAACTCCATCTTTTTCCACCACATGGTTTGATTGGTAATAGATGTTTAGTGTCGGAACGAGTAGTCGGAAAAGGGTATATACATGACAATTTGATAACCTACTTTTCTAGACTGGTTATATTTTTGCTGATATTCATGTACGCAAGCAATTCGTTTTGCTTCCTACCAAAACTACTACAAATATACAAAGTAATCAAATGCTCTCTCTACCAAACAAAACAGCTCTATTTTCATCTTGAATCAACAAAAGCAAAAGCAAAACATGACGCTTTGCCCAGCACAGGCTTCCCTTCTTGCTCTAAGAGGCAAATATGGCAGCGAACAGGGAATCGAGATCGGGCGATTGGAAATACCCGTTCTTTGGCGGGTCCTGCATCGTTCTGCTTGCCGATTTTTTCTTCGGCGGCGGCGGACAAATGGAGATTGCAGGAATCTAAGGTTGACTTTGCCTCGGCGTCATACACCTGTCCTCAGATCTCTCGTCAACCTCCATACTCAATAGTCAAGAAATCGCGGTTACAACGAAGTTCTGTGAGCTCCAAAATTTTGAAGTCAGAAACTGGACTCGCAAGAGAGCTATCAAGAATATATATATATACACACACGAGATAAAAGCTTCGTGTGAAAAATTTTGAAATTCGAATTATTGTTCCCGAAGGCGGTGAGAAATCTTCTCAGGGAAGGCTCCGCGAAGCTGAGCCGGTTTTGATCGTGCGGTGGGAAACAATGACAGCTAAGCATGAGTTGGTGCACCGACATGTTCCTATTACACGTGGCCCACGTTGAACCGTGTTTTCCTCGTTTTTTCAAACTGGGTGGCGCACGAAGATGGGGCACGTTGTTGCGCGGGAAAACTAGAATTATTTTGATCCATTCGAGAATTAGCTGGTTCTGAAGTGTGCAAAAATGAGTTTGGGGGAGGGGGCTGGGGAAGGGGGTAAACGGCTGGGTAAGAAACGAAACAAGAAGGGCAAAAAAAAAAAATTAGAGATTTCCAGAATCACGCGTAAACCCGATTTTATACCCTTTCTTATTGCGGCAACATCTACTCGTGGGAAAAACCAATAATTACTCGTGGCAAATGTCATTTACTCACGGGATCATTTGCCTATCATCACGTGCAAAATAGCGATGATGTTTATCTGGTGGAAAAACGAATGTGTTCTGACGTTAAAAGTTTTAAGCCACGAAGAATATTAATTATTGGGTTCTTTTTCCCGTTAAAAGAATTTGGTGGCATTAAATTGCGTAATTCGTGGTAAATATGTTATTGCCAGTAAACTATTTGTCACCATTGTGATCTCATGGTAAATGACCTGTTTTGCTCCCACGACTTACTCTGTTTCTTTTCTTTCTCCGCTCGATAAAATGTTTCTCTACCCCTCACTACAACAAAAGTAGCTTTTTGCCATGGTTGAGAGTTGTCGAAAAAGGCTACCATTAAGTCGCAATAACATTTATGCCATCAAATTACATTCGTGGGAGGTTGGTGGAATATAATAAGTGGGGAATATTATTTTGTCACGGTTAAAAAATTTCGTGGAAATAGACTGATATTTACCACGAAATGAGTTCGTGGAAAAATTAGTATGGTGTGGTGGCAAACGCTATTTGGATTTCTTTAACTGTGGTAAATTAAATTATTTTGCCACACTTATGCTAGGTCGGGATATATATGTTTCCCACGAGACCGTTCATGGAAAATATGGTGGCAAAAAGATATATGTAATTATATCTTCTGGTTACAGTTACATAATTCGACCAACTTCGTGATGCCTATTATGGCACAACTTGGGTTGTGATTTGAAACTCCACTTTTTCCACCACATGGTTTGATTGGTAATAGATGTTTAGTGTCGGAACGAGTAGTCGGAAAAGGGTATATACATGACAATTTGATAACCTACTTTTCTAGACTGGTTATATTTTTGCTGATATTCATGTACGCAAGCAATTCGTTTTGCTTCCTACCAAAACTACTACAAATATACAAAGTAATCAAATGCTCTCTCTACCAAACAAAACAGCTCTATTTTCATCTTGAATCAACAAAAGCAAAAGCAAAACATGACGCTTTGCCCAGCACAGGCTTCCCTTCTTGCTCTAAGAGGCAAATATGGCAGCGAACAGGGAATCGAGATCGGGCGATTGGAAATACCCGTTCTTTGGCGGGTCCTGCATCGTTCTGCTTGCCGATTTTTTCTTCGGCGGCGGCGGACAAATGGAGATTGCAGGAATCTAAGGTTGACTTTGCCTCGGCGTCATACACCTGTCCTCAGATCTCTCGTCAACCTCCATACTCAATAGTCAAGAAATCGCGGTTACAACGAAGTTCTGTGAGCTCCAAAATTTTGAAGTCAGAAAATGGACTCGCAAGAGAGCTATCGAGAATATATATATATATATACACACACGAGATAAAAGCTTCGTGTGAAAAATTTTGAAATTCGAATTATTGTTCCCGAAGGCGGTGAGAAATCTTCTCAGGGAAGGCTCCGCGAAGCTGAGCCGGTTTTGATCGTGCGGTGGGAAACAATGACAGCTAAGCATGAGTTGGTGCACCGACATGTTCCTATTACACGTGGCCCACGTTGAACCGTGTTTTCCTCGTTTTTTCAAACTGGGTGGCGCACGAAGATGGGGCACGTTGTTGCGCGGGAAAACTAGAATTATTTTGATCCATTCGAGAATTAGCTGGTTCTGAAGTGTGCAAAAATGAGTTTGGGGGAGGGGGCTGGGGAAGGGGGTAAACGGCTGGGTAAGAAACGAAACAAGAAGGGCAAAAAAAAAAAATTAGAGATTTCCAGAATCACGCGTAAACCCGATTTTATACCCTTTCTTATTGCGGCAACATCTACTCGTGGGAAAAACCAATAATTACTCGTGGCAAATGTCATTTACTCACGGGATCATTTGCCTATCATCACGTGCAAAATAGCGATGATGTTTATCTGGTGGAAAAACGAATGTGTTCTGACGTTAAAAGTTTTAAGCCACGAAGAATATTAATTATTGGGTTCTTTTTCCCGTTAAAAGAATTTGGTGGCATTAAATTGCGTAATTCGTGGTAAATATGTTATTGCCAGTAAACTATTTGTCACCATTGTGATCTCATGGTAAATGACCTGTTTTGCTCCCACGACTTACTCTGGTGACAATACCAGACTTATTGTCACCAGAATAAGCCGTGGAACAATAACTCATGGCAAAAAGTTGATTTTCTTGTAGTGCCTTTTGATCATTTTTTATTTTGAAAACAATTCATCTACTTCGTGAAAAGACTTGCTGTATGTTTTCTTCTTATTTTAGATTTCATTTTTTTCCTTGCTCTTTGTGTTCACTGGTTCTGAAGCGTACAAAAATGAGTTTGGGGGAGGGGGCTGGGGAAGGGGGTAAACGGCTGGGTAAGAAACGAAACAAGAAGGGCAAAAAAAAAAAAAAAACAGAGATTTCCAGAATCACGCGTAAACCCGATTTTATACCCTTTCTTTTTGCGGCAACATCTACTCGTGGGAAAAACCAATAATTACTCATGGCAAATGTCATTTACTCACGGGATCATTTGCCTATCATCACGTGCAAAATAGCGATGATGTTTCTGGTGGAAAAACGAATGTGTTCTGACGTTAAAAGTTTTAAGCCACGAAGAATATTAATTATTGGATTCTTTTTCCCGTTAAAAGAATTTGGTGGCATTAAATTGTGTAATTCGTGGTAAATATGTTATTGCCAGTAAACTATTTGTCACCATTGTGATCTCATGGTAAATGACCTGTTTTGCTCCCACGACTTACTCTGGTGACAATACCAGACTTATTGTCACCAGAATAAGCCGTGGAACAATAACTCATGGCAAAAAGTTGATTTTCTTGTAGTGCCTTTTGATCATTTTTTATTTTGAAAACAATTCATCTACTTCGTGAAAAGACTTGCTGTATGTTTTCTTCTTATTTTAGATTTCATTTTTTTCCTTGCTCTTTGTGTTCATTGACAGGAGTTTTGATACCATGTATATTTTGCATCGAAATCCAGCTCACTTTTTTCTAAGTTTTTCGAAGTCGGAAATCTTAGAGTATACCTGTTAGAACTTGGAACTAATTTTTATTTTTTCCCTGAGTTTTCTCGACAGCCAAACATAGTATTATTCAGAAATTTATACTGTGAACATTGCGCTACTTAGGATATAATTTATTTTGACTAGTTGGTTTTTATTGACAAAAGATCAAAAAGAAATAACATGAAGCAATGGTATATATTCAAGCTTAAGGAAGAAGCCCCCAAGAAGAAAAACCCGAAAAACAAATCCGGAAGTAATTAATAGCATGAAAACTGGGTAAAAGCAGTAAGAGAAGAAAAAGAAAACTCAAAAAGAAAAAATAGAAGAAAAATTTCAGAACAATCGTATGCAAAGTTGCAAACAAACCTTTTCCTTCTGAAGCTGTTTGGGGGGATACGATTTGGAAAGAAAATGGATGAGATTATACAAAATAAACTCATAAATTGATATAGTTTTATAAAATCCGTTAGATCTATTTTATAATAAAAGTAACTTTACAAATTTAATGTACTAGATCAAGTCATACCAGTTTATAAATTTAATTTTATATAATTATTTTGTGGTTAAAGTATTTTACATTTGAAAATATAGCAAATACTACTACCCTTGACTAGGGGAGTTATGTTCGGTTTAATTTTGGAAGTACTGTTGAATTTAAGATTTTAGAATTAGAAAAATCTAATTGCAAGCACAATTAATATGTGCACCAATCTAATATGATTGGTTAAAAAGTAGATTTTGTTAAAAACAGTGCTAACTTAAATTTTGAATATGAAAGAATCAGTATTGATACGCAGATTAATGTACGACTTTATTTGTATGTAGCAAAACTCTTTAGAATTATGAGAATCCAAACCGACAAGATTACCTAGGCCGGAGCCAGAATTTATTTTTGGGTTTTTCGAGTTTTTTTTTTTTTAAAGTATTTTTTGGGTTTGTCAACAGCGAGATTGAAGAGGTCGTTTCCTATTACTGGAAAAGGTTCAGGAACAGGTGGAAAGTTTATGGGAATTGCTTTGCTTCTTGTAAACATTCGGAAGGTTTGGATCAGTGTCCAGGCAAAGGTATATGCTACTGCTCAAGAAATCCATGTTTGTCTATTGAAACTTGAAACTCCCAACGGAGAGATCCGAGGACGAAGATGACTTCTATTCCCTTGTAGACCAACAACAGAAACACAGCCTTGGAAGTACGCACAACCCTAATCTAAACGATTTATTCTTATACATATCAATGCTAAGGCATGCCAAGTATCCTATGATTCTATCTACCACGTTTATTTTGCAATAAACATTCATATTGTTTTGTCAACATGTCTCCATTTTGTCACAAAAATTGATAAAATCGCTGCAAAAGACAATTTTAAAACCTCATCTTAAAAGTGTGCGGCAACATAAAAATCGCTAGAATTGATGACTTATTGCATCAATTTTATTTTCAACAATACTAAAATTGCCTCAAATGACCCTTTTCTTGTAATGTTTAAAGTCAATGATAACGAGAAACGGTCCAATATATATTATGAAATATGTTTTAAACAACCTTATTATATATTTTTGTATACTACCTTATAAAAATAATATCATTTTACAAAAATAAGGAGTGGATTCAAAATAAATAAAAAACAAAAAATTGCAAGGTAAAATTACACATATTAAAATTAAAATTCTAAAAAGCACGTATCATACATATTAAAATTATAAGAATTTATTATCGCATCTCGTTACCCAAACGAACCTCTTAAGTTCAAGGTTCCCAACAAAAATCTTGATAAATTTACGTGTTTAGTTCGTCAATTTTCTTTTTGCCATAGTAGAGGAAACCTTCCAATGCCTTGCCACTACCCCTTGCGAGGGAGTGGGTTTTATTTATCAATATATTGAAGCAGACAAATTCACATCGGAGTATAAACTTATCAAATAAATCATACAAAACATTGTTCCCAAACAAGTTTATTGGATAGAGGGGACAATTCACACTTCATGGCAATACTTCTAAACTTCAACCAAGTAAATTCTTAAACCAATTTTAGATTGGAATAGGAACAACTCTCACTGGATTACCAATCTGATATGTTAACCCAAACTTACCTTCCATGCTAATATCCTCAATTTTAACCCCGTCTTCAAGCTTCCAATCAAAGTTGTGGATGAGTGAACCCAACATCAAGTTCAACATTCGCATCGCCAATGGCATCCCAGGACATATTCTTCTTCCTCCACCAAACGGTATAAGCTCAAAATGCCTTCCTTTAACATCAATTTCTGATCCCAAGAACCTCTCCGGCATAAATGAGTTTGCATTTTCCCATATGCTTGGATCTCGACCTATACCCCACGCATTCACTAGCACTCGAGCACCCTTCGGGATAACGTAGCCATCGACTTCCACATCTGCTTCGGCTTTCCTGGGTATCAAGAAAGGAATTGCTGGGTGCAACCGGAATGTTTCTTTGATAACTGCTTGCAAGTAGGGTAACCGAGTAATATCCGATTCCTCTACCGGGTTCCCCCTGCCAATTACCTGCTCCAACTCTGCTTTGGCTTTTGATACCACGTCTGGATTGTGGAGTAGCTCTGCCATTGCCCATTCTAGCGTAGCTGAAGTTGTATCAGTGCCCCCGACGAATAAGTCCTAACCCAAAAACCAAAAAGTTATGATTATTTTTTGTACATCAGAAACTGCCATCAAAATCGAAGTAAACAAATGATTCCGAGGGGGGAAGAAGTCCAAGAAGAACATAGTTAGAGTAGCTACCACGAACAAACTTTTCATCTTAGCTTTGTCCAGTTCCTCATTGTTCTCTTCGCTAATGTTGAGAAGGGTATCTAACATGTCCTTGTTCGTGATAGAGCCAGACACTTTTCTCAACTGCAGACGTTCGCTAATCATGCGGTCAAAGATGTCCATTAGCTTACCAAAGTGAACCGCCATGCGATGCCTTACGCCTTGGGGATCGATCTTCTTAAGTAGAGGAAAAAGATCTGCCAAGTTTGGTTTTCCTGCCACAGTAGTAATATCTCGCGCAGTCTCCTTGAATTCCCTACCCGTGTCAGAATTCGGATCGGCCAAATCCACCGAAAAAATCGAGTTCGACAACAGACTAAGCGCAGTCTTGGAAGCTGCTCTGCCAATATCTACCGCCTCACCGATTAAACTGCTTTGATGAGTTTCTGAGAGGAGCGCTTGCACTTTGTCGTACCGTATAGCTTGGTTGGCATCGAGAATTTTGTTGGCGAACAGTTTGCCACTACATATCTTACGAAGATTTCTCCACTGGGCTGAAATGGGCATCCAGGGCAAGCCGTACTCGTCATGTTTGTGGACTCGGAGCGCGTCCGGGACGGTTCGGTTGGACAGGAGTTGGTCGTGTGTTTGAAGAACTTGTTTAGCCGTGTGCTCTG
This sequence comes from Carya cathayensis, assembly GCA_011037825.1. Taxonomy (NCBI): domain Eukaryota; kingdom Viridiplantae; phylum Streptophyta; class Magnoliopsida; order Fagales; family Juglandaceae; genus Carya; species Carya cathayensis. Next base: position 91,807 of record QGSO01000495.1, on the reverse strand, counting down.
AAGAAATTATCACTGTGGTTACTTGGCCTAGCTTTAAGCTCATTATGGGGCCATAAATCTGGGCAAGCTCGACGATGGAGTTGTAGGGTTTGTCAACAGCGAGATCGAAGAGGTTTCCGATTACCGGAAAAGGTTTTGGACCTGGTGGAAGCTTTCTGGGAATTGCTTTGCTTCTTGTAAACATTCGGATGGTTTGGATAAGGGTCCAAGCGAGGCAAAGATATATGATACTGCTCAAGAAATCCATCTTCGTCTATTGAAACTCCCAACGGAGAGATCAGAGAACGAAGATGACTTCTATTCCTTCGTAGACCAACAGTAAAAACACAGTTTGGAAGGGTCAATGCTACAATATGCGAAGATGAATAACAGCTTCTGTTCTTCTGAAAAATGATTTTTTAAAGTCAATAATAGAGGAGCTAGTGTGTGTGTCACGTAAGTATAAAATGACGGAAAGCTGGTTCAAAGTCATTGCTTTAGGAAGGAAACGCAGGTCTAGCTCTGTAATGTTTTGATTTTTTTCAAGGAAAGAAGCTCTGTAACGTTTGATACATAGTAGCAGCCTAAAATAGGGAAGTGATTCGATAATTCAGAAAGGACGACTTGTCTTCACCTCCCAATGGACGACTTGTCTTCAAAATTTAGATGCATTGTATAAACTATGCATTACGAAAGAGTAGCTTTCAGCATTTTCAGTCTAATTTTCATAAACAATGCTTGTATGCCCTCTCCATTTGCCTCCTCCAAGTGACCACTGATCACAATTTTTTTTTTTTATTAAGGAATTGGTTTTAAATGTATTGATAATTTTTTTTATTTTTTAAAAATGTTAAAATGTACTAAAAAAATGTGAAAAGAAAAAAAATGCAAAGCAAAGGGCGGCACACCCAGCTGTAAACGCTGGGCGGGCATAGTAGCATCGCCCTTCCACGATAACACCTCAAGTACAAACATATCAAAAGAAAAAAAAAAATTGTCTTTACATAGCTTGGTTTGTTTGTTCTTGAGAGTTGATATATTATTTTAGACTAAAACAAGTAAATTCTTCAACCATTCAGACTAGAATAGGGACAGCCTTCACTGGATGAGCAATCTGTAAAGTTAAGCCGAACTTATCTTCCATGTTCATATCCTTTTTTTCAAACCCATCTTCAAGCTTCCAATCGAAGGCGTGGATAAGCGAACCTAACACCAAGTCCAGCTTTCGTATTGCCAATGGCAAACCAGGACATATTCTTCTTCCCCCACCAAACGGTATAAGCTCAAAGTTCCACCCTCTAACATCAATTTCTGACCCAAAGAACCTCTCTGGCATAAATGAATATGCATTTTCCCATAAACTTGGATCTCGTCCTATAGCCCATGCATTCACCAGCACCTGTGCATTCTTGGGGATAATATAGCCGTTGATTTCCACATCTGCTTCGGCCTTCCTCGGCAGTAAATATGGAACCGCTGGGCGCAACCGGAATGTTTCTTTGATTATTGCTTGCAAATACGGCAGCCGGATGATATTCGATTCCTCTACTGGGTTGCCTTTCCCAATTAGCTGTTCCAATTCTGCTTTGGCTTTTGACAAAATTGCTGGGTTGTGGAGTAGCTCTACCATTGCCCATTCTAGTGTGGCTGAAGTTGTATCAGTGCCGGCAACAAATAGGTCCTAATTTGGAAAATAAAACAGTTAGAATAGTCTTTGAACATCACAACCATATTCATCAACGCCCAAGAAGAACATAGACTAAAATAGTTATCAGGAACAAACTTCGTATCTTAGTTCTGTCTATCTCTTCGTTGTTCTCTTCACTGATATTGAGAAGGGTATCTAACATGTCATTATAAGGGATATAACCAGGCATTTTTCTCAACTGCAAACGTTGGCTAATCATGCGGTCAAAGAGTTCTATTAGAGCATCCTCATTGGCTTGGCCAAATGAGGTGCTCGGTTATATATGAAGGAAATTAGTTCAGAAAATGCTCACATTGGATTCGGCAACTTCAAATATTATGGACTTGTGCTACAGTTGAGAGCACCCGGATGGCCAAATTTGGAAGACCATTTTCATTCACCAAATCATAAAATAACATTTTCTCACTCCTATGACCGAGCAAGGGTCAGAACGCGGGAAGTCAGTTGTCACTTTCTCCCTTTCTCCCTCCATTTCCGTCTCTCTTTCTTCCTTTCTCCATTTCCTTTCCGTCTCTCTTTCTCCCTCCATTTCCGTCTCTCTTTCTCCCTTTCTCCCTTTCTCCCTCCATTTCCGTATCCGCTCCCTCTCGATTCGCATACACGGAAGACCTCCACGACCCACGGCTGCGCACATCCACTCCCACGGCTGCACCCTCCACTCTGTCTCTCTCAATCACGATCCCGATCGGTAAGTTTCCGTAAATTACCCCTCTTTATATGCTCTCGGTTTTGCACTACAATGTCTAAGATATGTATTGATCGATTCCTCTTAAGGTTTGATGCTCTGTTTTGTAGACAAACCTCTCTTAAGGTTTTTGATCGATTCCTCTTAAGGTTTTTGAGCTCGGTTTTGTGGACAAACCTCTCTTCATCTCCTGAACTCTATCTCCATCAACCCAAGAATACACCCACGAACCAGACCAAAAACGCCAACCCTAACCCTAACCATTTCTAATTTAATTTTATAATTATAGGTTGATGGTGTGATCGTTGTGTTGGTTTATGAATTTCGTAGTTGGAAGAAGATTGATGGTGTGATTGTTGTGTTGATGGTTAATTGAGTCTGAACTCGAAAATATGTGCATGTTTGCTGTTGATTTGTCACTGTCTTTCCACATCATTTTGACATGCATTAGGATATCAACCATGCATCATGTGCTACCTAGACCCACGCAGTGACTAATGTTTGTCAATTTCTGAAGGTTTGAAAACTAAATATAAATATAATAGGGATTCACCCTTTCACAGATTTTAGCCACATCTTTTCTTTTTTGTTTTGTGCTATGTCTGTTTCTTAGGGTAGTCACATTCATATCATGGGTGCCCTTAGTGATTAGTAGGTAACATCAAGGTTTTAGGACAGAATAATTCAAGTGTCCATATCATTTATGTGTATAATTTTTTTTCTTCAACTTAACAAAGTAGATAAGTTTTCTAAATATTACAAATAAAGATGCACATTGGTAAATATACAGCTCATGACTCCCATAGGAGAATTTTGTGGCTATGAGAATTTTGGACCTGCCTTGGCACTTCGCCATGTAGAAAAATAGCTGCAGATTGCAACTTGCTTTAGGTTACGATTGGATAGTAACTCAATTCTATATTTTCTTGGATGTAGTTAGGTAACTTAGCTCCAACTTCCGAACCCAGCTGCAAAATAGTTTATTGAGTTTTATGACTGGGCTGGTTTTAAGATATGTATGTTTTGTGTATGGTTATGTTTTTCTAACTGTTTGAATTGGTTTGGGCTGTAAGTATTATGAAATTATATGATGAAGTCGATGCAATATGTGTTGTGATTAATACTTAAATATATATTTCGATTTTTTCCTTTTCCAACATTTTTAGCAACCAATTGGTCTTACTTGCTCACTGTTTTTTAGAAGTGTTCTTACTTGCTCACCATTTTTAAAAGTGTTCATACTTGCTCACTGTTTTTTGTATTACTTGATGAATGATGCATTGACTTTATTACTTGCTGGCTGTTTTATTTAGGATGGATTCACACTTATTGGATGATCCCTTTTTCACCACACTATTGCAAAGTGGTGGAGAAGGTATTATTAACCCCCCATGGCTCGTGTCTTGCATGATAATATTGTTAATGAGGTTGAAGTGACACAACCCGAAGGGCAAGTAAGGGCACGAACTAAACTATCCCAACGGGGTGTGTCCTTCAATGTGGAGGAAGACAACCTCCTTGTATCAGGGTGGCTCAACATTAGTATAGACGCTATTAGGGGGACGGATCAAAAGTCCACCCAATTGTGGATAAGAATCCATGATTACTTCAATACTTATAAAAAACATAATTGGCCTGAACGTTCTGTGGGGTTGTTGACTAATCGATGGTCAACTATCCAAAAAGCCACAAACAAGTTTTGTGGTTGCTTAGCCCAAGTCGAATCAATGCATCCAAGCGGTACCAATGAACAAGACAAGGTATGTTTCTAATTATCATAAATTTGGGTTGTAATATGTACTAATATTTTTATGATTGATGTTTAGATTGACAAGGCAAAGGCATTGTACCGAGAGACACAAAAAAGCAATTACAATTTGGATCATTGTTGGAACTTATTGAGGCACCAACCAAAGTGGCAAGTGCATATGGATAATTTGCCAACAAAGAGAAAGACGGGTTGCCCTACTGTTCCTGCTGCCATTGCCATAGATGTTGAGGAAAATGAGAGCATGTCTACCAATTTGGAGAGGCCCCTAGGCAAGAAATCTGAAAAACAAAAGGAAAGGAAAAGGAAACATGAAGAATCTTGTAATAGTCAATTTGATGAAAAGTTAAGTAACATGGAAAACGATAGGAGGATAATGATGATTGAGCGACGGGAGACGGCAATGAAGGCTGAAAAGGACAGGGCTGAGATAATCTCACTTAAGAAGAAGAAGATGGAGATGGAAGTCATGATGTTGAATGTTGATAACATGAATGCAGTGCAGCGAGAATACTTCAAGTCAATTCAAATTGAGATCCTAGAGAAACATAGGACTGAATTGAATGAAATGCAGTAGCTGGAGGAGGGAGAAGTGCACTGGAGTTGCTGTTTTGCACACCTGGTAATACTTTCCATTTTTTGTTGCTGTTTGTTGTTAATAAACTGAAGAGTTGTTGTTGTTGATGTTGAATGTTAATGCCATATTTGGTAGTTGCTGTTTTTTGTTAATAAACTGAAGAGTTGCTGTTGTTGATGTTGAATGTTAATGCCATATTTGGTAGTTGCTGTTTTTTGTTAATAAACTGAATAGTTGATGGTTTTGCATGACTGAAAACAATTACTAGTTGCTGTTTTTTGTTAATAAACTGAAGAGTTGCTGTTGTTGATGTTGAATGTTAATGCCATATTTGGTAGTTGCTATTTTTTGTTAATAAACTGAATAGTTGATGGTTTTGCATGGCTGAAAACAATTACTAGTTGCTGTTTTTGGTAAAAAAAACACAGAATAATATTGCTCTATCTTTTTTGTTTTGCAGTTGGTATTGATTTATGAAATGGAAGACTATTTTTTGGATGGAAGTCTACTTTTTGGAACTTCATGACAGCTTGGAACCCACTGACTGATTTTTTGGATGTATATTGAAACCTTGTAACTGCTGTTATATGTTAATAGGGATTTATATTTGAACTGCTGTATATGATAACTAGCTACAGATTTATGTATTTCCTCTTGGTTTGGGCTGTAAGTGTTTTTTGTAATTAAGATGGTGTAATCTTAAGTTGCTGTTTTTTGTAAGTGCAGATTTTCTTCATATTGATTTATGTAATCTTAAGTTGCTGTTTTCTTCATATTAATTTATGTAACTGCAGTGCAGATTTTATTGGATATTGATTTAAGTGCAGTTTTTTTTTATTTTTGCATGACTTCTCATATGTTCTTAGATATTTAGTAAAAACATTAGTTGATATCACACTGTTATTCCTAAATGAGCTTTGAAAATGTGTTTTTTTAATATTAATTTAATTATAATATAATATTGCTTAATATTAAATTGGTAGAATTATAAAATGTGAGAAAAAAATTTTTATTTAAAAAAATATTATTTTAATAATATTTTATTATTATATATAGAATAGATGGCTAATTCAATGTGGGACTTGAATTTAGATAGAATAGGCAAATGTATTTTCAAGTTGATATTGGCTAAATTTGGATATGCATTTGGCCAAGCCAATGCTAATGCTCTTAGCTTACCAAAATGAACAGCCAAGCGCTGCCTTATGAAAATAATCTACCAAGTTCGGTTTCCCTGCTTCAATCATGATATTCCAGGCAATCTCCTTGAACTCTCTAGCAATTTCAGAATTTGGGTCCGCTAAATCCACTGAGAAAACGGTGTTCGATAACAAATTAAGCAGAGTCTTGAAAGCTGCCCTGCCGATATCTACTACCTCGCCGGTTATACTGCTCTGACGTATTTCGGCGAGGAGCGCTTGCACTTTCTTATAGCAGATATCTTGGTTGGCATCGAGTATCTTGTTGGAGAATAGTTGGTTGTTACACAGCTTACGAAGGCTTCTCCACTGGGTCGAAATGGGCATCCAGGGCAATCCGTACTCATTATGTTTGCGGGCTCGGAGCGCGTCCGGGACGGTTCGGTTGGACAAGAGTTGGTCATGTGTTTGGAGGACTTGCTTAGCGGTGTGCGCTGAAGAGATGATTACTGTGGTTAGTTGGCCAAGCTTTAGGCTCATTATGGGGCCATGAGTCTGGGCAAGCTTGGAGAGGGACTTGTGCGGTTTATCGCCTAAATCAAACAAGTTTCCAATGACTGGAAAAGGTTTAGGACTTGGAGGAAGCTTTTTGGGAATCGCTTTGCTTCTGATTAAGGTTTTAAAGAAGCAAAGGCTTGGATTAAGGTCCAGGAGAGGCAGAGATAGATGATTCCGATTAAGAAATCCATACTCTTGTGTGGAGTCACTCGAGTACTCCACAATCCACGAACAAAGTGTAGTTCAAGAACAAAGATAAAGAGTAAAAAAAAAGCAAAGTAGAATTTGAGCACATCGCTGAATTTGAGCAAACGACAACATAGAAGAAGAATGCACGAGATGAAAGCTGGAGGGCTTGACCAGACTGTGCCCAACAAATAAATAAGAATTTTCTCGCGAGTGAGAATGAATGCATTGTTGTGTCATCAAATTTGATTTGCTTTTGCAATCGATCCTAGACTTATCACATACGGACAAGAGTCCCGAGACATGACAGGAACGGCTCTGTTTGTGGCCTCACAGCAAAGAGATTTAAATCCTGATATATCTTGTATGATTATCTTTTTGTTCTTATTCTCCTCTCTACTAGTTGCCAGTTGGCCTTACAAAAATCTCAATACGTTGCAATAAATTGATGTTAAAGTAGCTAGTGGATTTTCTGTAGTCTTTCATTCTAACACAGCTGCAAAAGAGACTTGGGGTGAATACAAGACAGCTTTTGCTACCCTCGCGAAGCCCTTGTGTGTGACACTTGTGTTGTTTTTTTAACTTTCCTATCATCGTTTCTCCTACTTTCAAACTTGCGAAAATTCTTGATGCATCCTTAAAATCGTACAATCATGCCATAGCTTTCATTCCCAAACATCTATTGATTTAGAGAGAGAGAGGGAGAGAGAGAAAGAGCCAATGTTGAATCAATATATGTACAAGTTGGCAACCAGCCCCCGGTAAGTCCCGTTATGAGATTTTATGTTATGGTACGATTTTATACAACATAACAACATATCGAGTCCCAATTTGGGGAAAGAACAAATAACTTCACTGGTCATTGCCTTGCAGGAAATGGCGAAACTCCTGAAAACAGCAACACCTTCCGGAGAGAGAAGCGATTATTTCTGAGATGAACAATGAGTCCTCTTATGTGGGAAACACCGGGCTTTAGAACTTGAATTTCTGCACAACATTTCACCAAGTAAAACAAATGGTGATTTGAGATATTGAAGCCCTGGTTTTCAGAAATAAACTTACAAATTTTCATCATGCCTTTTGCTTCTTGATGACTCCTGCATTTTCCCAGACGGTCCAGCAACCTGTCAGACAGTAGTAATGACCCGGTTTAGGATTGTTCCCTCCCGTCCCGCTCGACTAGATTCTAATTATTTTCTAAACAATAGAATTGAGTCGAGATAGGTCCGGTTGGAGCAGCTCTAGTGACTGCTATTTAGGCTCTGCTCACATCATCATTCAGAACATCCAACTGATGGACCCCAAGATAGCTCTTGGTTTAAAATCAGATGGTGGATGAATCACTACTGCACTGATATTTATCCACAACAACCATAAACTCTCTAGAATGATAAAAACGGAACTGCATAAGTTACGAACAGGACACTTTAATTATCCAAAAAAGGTATGAGAGACAATGTGCGTAGGTCCATATTATAAGTCATGCTCAATAGAAATGTCACCACATGGAAGGTATATAGTAGTCTTAAAATAATGATATGAGCAACTAATTAGAAATAAAAAAAAGGAGATAAAAATCTGTAAAATGTAGTAAGATAACCGTACTGACAGGGAGGCATAACTGTTTGCTGCTTCTGGTATGCTCCAGATATTCTTCATAAGACTGCAATCAGAAACCACGAGATGCAGTTTATCAGGAACCGAAAAAGTTCCAATCCTAAGCCATCATGAGATTTTTCTCATCAACCATGTAAATCGAACTAAAAAAAGACACCAAGGATGAAGCTTCCATTGGCGGATAATTCACAAAGCAGGCATTTGATAAAGAATGCAAAACCTAGAATTTACTGGGATTCAATATCAAAATAGGCACAGAGAGAGAGAGAGAGAGAGAGAGAGAGAGAGATTAGTGATCTCAATTAGAACAGAGAAACCAAGCTAGAACACTAATACCATTTCAAGGAAATCATCCTCTGTCAGAGTACTAGCATGCGGGCTTTCTGCTGACAAACCCCAACTATCAAAACGAGGAGACATATCCATTTCCACTCGTAAATTGGTAAAGTCTCCATTAATGTGGGAACGTTTCATCCTTTCAACTTTTGATGCACCGGTAGTCATAGGCGGATTTTTAGAAAAAGTAACCCCTGCAGAACTCTGGTTTCCTAAATGAATTCTATTTGCTTCAACCTGATGTGGATACAGCAGTGAAGGATAAAGGATGGGTGTTCTGGACCATGACATATGCATTTGAGGCACATTGTAGTCTTCATCCCCTAAAGAACATGGAGACTCTACACAAAGCCTTTTCGAAGGAAGATCGTTCTTGTAAAAACTGCTCCAGCATAAAGCAATAATAACCAATAAGTAATTAGCTTGGAATTTGACAAAAGTTTTTTGTTCTCCACAAAAAAAAAAAAAAAGCAAGCTTAGGCATTGCTCTTGTATAAAAAGCATGTTGATCACTCAGCTTCTTAAGAGACATACCTACTCAGCAAGTCATCCACATCACTCTTCGCATCAAGGAGCTCGCATAGAGCTTCTCCAATATCTGGAGATAACTCCTGAAGAATACATGACTCAAAGTCATTTTCTTAAACTGGATTCACCACCCCCCCCCCCCCCCCCCCCCCCCCCCCTCTTTTCCCCAAAAAAAAAAAACCAAAAAAATAAACAAAAATAAAAGAAAAAAGCACTTGATATAAAAGGACACCTGGCAATCCCGGCTAATTTTGACAGGTTTGTAGTCATTCAATGGGTTCTTGAGATGAAGAGTCTTTGGAAAAGGTAAGTCATTTAAACACAGCCACTTGACCTTAAAGCTGCGACCCCAGGGATTGCTTTTGCCATTTCCTTGACTCCAAACATTGTCCCGCCTCCAACCAACAGAAGACATCATTTGGGCATACCCTTGGAAGAAGCCACTCATGTTTACACTAAATATAAGAATTACTTTACCAGAGTTCTGCAAGACAACCATATGCGTCTCTCTATAAAGCATCAATAGATGAGAAAGCAGTACATGAAAGCAAACTAGAAGGGATCTTACATGGAAGGCTTCTTCAAGAATAGGTTCATTCATGACTTGAGTAGCCCAAATTCCTTTGTCAATTGAGAGTTCGATGTTATGATGGTTCAAACTCTTAATGATGAAATATCTTGTATTGTACAATCTACCCTTTTTGTTAGTAGTTGAAATCCCAAGTAGATCACAAGAGTTCCCTGCTTTCTCCACCCTTGATGGGGGGTAGCTGCCCTCATTACCTTTGTAACTAAAGCTCTCTGACAAGAAAACTTCAGATTATTCCTATGTCAAATATTCAGAATTCAATGAGTTTATATATATAAAAGTAAGAAGAATTTATTAATCCATTTAATTAGGCTGGATTGAATAAGAAGAATATTTCCCCAATAATATGGCTGATAAGAAGAATTTTTCAATGAGTTATATGGCTGGATTGAATATTTTAGGACATTTCCCCAATTAAGATGTTTAATTGACAAGCATCCACTGTTCATCAACTAAGGATTTTAAATCCCAATGAAGAGGCAGAAAATCTAACATTTATATACGGTGGTTGGTTATGATGGAGTGTAGTTTTTGGATAGAAGCTAAGCAGCTAGTGATTAGAAGTAAAGGGGGGAATAATCCTTTTTGTATTGTTGAGAAGTGTAGAAAGTTCACAAAGGCCTTATACCTCAGTGGAGATGTGGTGGTTTGGATGGTTAATGTGGTTGAGGGATGCTTGAAGTTCTCGGGCAATAGGGCTCCTTATCAGACTAGCAGGGAGGGAAACAAAGTTTTCCTTGTCCAGCTTTGTCAAAATAAGTATGGTAGATATGTGAAAATGGTTGAGCTGGCCACTGGTAAGAGGAAGGGAATCATTGTTATTCCTGAAGCAAGGAATGGAAATGGATAGAATTTTTTTCTGAGAAAGGGAAGAGAGCTTGTCGGTTCATGTTCCTCTGTTTTTGTCTCTAAAAACAGAGATGCTCTTTTAATGGTGTCACAAAAGAGGTGAGGAACGCCAAAGCTTCCTCTTCCCATGGAGCTTCTTATTTGTCAGCTTTGATGGAATTGGCAAAAGATAATCCAGGCCCTAGTATCTTGCTTGGGAAAGACTCCTTCAAGAAAGATTTGCCAGGGTCGATTTGTAGGAACAAGAAGGATGGTTCGAAGGAGGTGAACAGTCAAAACCTTTCAGATGATGAGGTTGACGTTTGCCGTCCCACGATGTTGAAGAAATTTGGAGAAGTTGAAGGGTCTTTATGGCACATTCAGGCAGAGCTTATTGGTTGAAGGGTAAACTGAATTCAACGTTAAAGACTTTAGATGAGGGACTGGGCCTTATAATGGGCCTGGGTCATATTTCTAATAGTAGTATTGAAAATTCAGCTGAGAAGGATGGTTAGCCTGGTATGGCTATTGTCGTAAATAAAGGAGTTGGGCTTACCAGTAGCACATCACAGAAGCCTGTTTCATGTGAGTTACATCTCAGTGGGCCGAAAGGAGCTTTGTCTCAGCCCAAGCCCACAGAGGCACCGACGACAGGTTTGTCTTCATAGAATGGATCGACGACAATGGGCGAATCTTCTGGGCGCATTCCAACAACCAAAACTGCTACGGTTAACTTGGAGAACGAAAATGCACATAATAGGAAGGATCAGCCCAAGCATGTGGATCTTCGAACCAGTCTCTGTCTTCACAGAAGAGGTCTACGGGTGTGATCAACCCTCCCAGTAGCAACCCGTCGGCGTGTTTGCCACCGAATGATACGACGGAGGTTTGTGGTGCTTTTGTGGACTCTACTGGGTCAAGATTTAATGTTGATGTTGGGAATAAGGTTCCAAGGAATGTGGATGAGGTTGAAAATGAAGGTGGTGAAGGGCTAAGGGGGGATGAGATGCCTACTTCTGAGGTTCCTTGTACTCAGATTAATTTTCCTGAATTACAAATGGTGACTGGTGGAGATGAAGGTTCTAAATCATGTGAATCTGGTGAGTTGTTTGAATCAAATGAAGATCTCGATCCTATTCCTTTGTGCTCTATTAATCCAAGCATTGAATGGCAAAGTAATTCTTCTGACTGGGTGTTGAGGAAGGTGAAAGAAAGCAGAAACTGTGTTGGTATTTCCTGTGATGGATTTGAGGAACAGTTTAGAGCCCTTCTTATTGCCATTGAGGCTGATCAACCCGCTTTGGCCAGATCAGCTTCTAAGAAGGAGAGGGAGTTGAAAAGATTGGAGTGCAATATTAATTACAAATCCAAGGAAGGAAGTGCCTGCAGAGACAAAGGAAAGGAGAGGGCTGTCAATGGTTTCCCATGAAGCCCAAAATCATTTCGTGGAATGTTCGGGGACTAAACGACTTTAGAAAGCATCTCCAAGTGAAAAATATGGTTTGTCAATGGAAGGCTGATTTTATTTGTTTTCAAGAAACTAAACTGAAGATAGTTAACCAATCGGTTGTTAATAGTCTATGGAATTGTCACTGCGTGGGCTGGGTAGAATTAGTTTTCTTTAGGAGCTTCGGGCGGTCTTATTGTAATGTGGGATAAAAAGGCTGAAGAAATATTAGATTATTGTGTGGTGAATTTTTGGTGGCATGTCATTTTAAGAATGTGGATGATGGAGTAGAATAGGCTTTTGCTGGTGTTTATGGGCCAAGTTCGGGTTCTGGTAGAAGTATTTTATGGGATGAAATGGCTGGAATATGTAGCTGGTGGGATCTTCCTTGGTGTATAGGAGGGGATTTTAACACTACTCGTTTTCCTTGTGAGTGAGTTGGTGATTCTCTAATTACTAGAGCCATGTCTGAGTTTTCTGATCTCATTTCAGAATTGCAGCTGGTTGATTTACCTATGGTGGGAGGGGATTTTACGTGGTCAAATGGGATAGCATGGTCATGGTTGCATAGATTTTTGGTTTCAGCTTCTTGGGAAGCTTTATTTCCAGAGTTGAGTCAGAAAAGAATGCAGAGAATTGTTTCTGATTACTTCCCTATCATGCTGGATTGTTGGGAGTATTTTTAGGGGAAAGAGTTATTTTGAATTTGAAAACATGTGGTTAGAGGATGAGGGTTTCGTTGAAAGGGTAAGGAGTTGGTGGGCTTCATATCATTTTTCTGGTACACCAACCTTCTTTTTGGCTGGTAAACTTAAGGCATTAAAACAGGATCTGACAAGATGGAATGTGGAGGTTCTCGGCAATGTTAATAATAAAAGAAAACTGCTTATGGATCAGCTACACTCACTGGAGGAAAAGGAGATGAAGGGAGAAATTTCAGATGAGGAAAAGGAGATGATGAAAGGGGTGAGGGCAGAAATTGAAAAATTTACTCTTATGGAGGAAATTTCGTGGCGGCAAAAATCACGAATTCTTTGGTTGAGGGAAGGGGACAGATGTACGAAAATCTTTCATAAAATGACTAATTCTCACCATAGATTCAATGTTATTGAGATTCTTCATGTAGGAGATAATGTTTTAACTGAAAATGGGGAGATTGGAGATCATTTTGTGAATTATTATGGGAAACTTTTTCGGGAAGAATTTTCATGGAGACCAAAGTTAGATGGGTTGGCTTTTGAGTCCATTGATCAATTTAGTTCAGATTGGTTAGAGAGAAATTTTGAGGAAGAGGAAGTGCTTGATGTGGTGAGAGGCATGACTAAGGATAAGGCACCGGGTCCGGATGATTTTTCCATGGCATTTTTTCAAGCTTGTTGGGATATAGTGAAGGAAGACATTATGAAAGTATTTGGAGAATTCTATTCTTTCTTAAAATTTGAAAAGAGTATCAATACTAATTTCATTGCCCTCATTCCGACGAAGGCAGGTGCTGTAGATATGAGAGATTTTCGCCCTATTACTTGGTGAATGGGGTGTATAAGATTATTTCTAAGGTTCTTGCAAACCGTATAAGTGTGGTTATGGATAAGATGATATTGAAGACTCAAAATGCCTTTGTGAGAGGAAGACAAATCCCATAAGTAGGTTGGAAACGTTCTTTTGATCAAGGTAAAAGGGCGAAGTGGTAACAAAGATGTGGAATGAGATTTGTGCAAGGGTAGGCATTGCTTGGGTGATGCCTATGCATGTGATGGACTTCTTGGCTTGCTGGCAAGGTATTGAGGGGAGTAGAGTCAGTGCAGCAGTGTGGAGAATGATCCCCTTGTGTTTATTTTGGTGCCTATGGTTGGAGAGGAATGGTAGGTGTTTTGAAGATTGTGAACGCTCTATGGGGGAACTTAGGAAGTTTTTCTATAGTACTTTAAGTTTTTGGATGAAGAATCTTGTAAGGGATGGGAACTTTTGTAATGGTCTGTTTTCGTCGTGTTCTGTTTCAGGAGTGTTCTGTTTTAGCTTGCATTTAGGTGTATTCTCTTGTATACTTCCTATGTACTTGGGCTATGCCTATTTACTTGGAGTAAAATTCTCTTATTAACTTTTAAAAAAAAAAAAAAAAACCCCTAATATTTATCAAAAGATTGACATGCAAACTGGAGTAAGATACTAATGACTATTTAAGTAAACATAACATACCTAATTACAATGCAATGCACCAAAACTTGTGTTACACATTTAGTTGAAAATAGAGTAACTAGCATCAATTATCTTTTTTTTTTAAAGTAACTTTCATCAATTTTACCTGGGTCATCTGAATTTCCCATATCTTGTTTCCATTCAGTCACTGATGAATCAACTACAGATGCATTTTCTTTTGCAGTATCAGAAGACATCCCCAACAACCTAATGTAGGAGATGGCAAGAAAATAGAAATATTATTGCATGAAAATAATATAGGGCATCAGAAATCTATAGAATAATTTGCTAAATGCCCAAGGAAAACTACTGAGAAAAAAAAAGACAGGCAATACCAAGTATGGGTAAAAGTTTGTTCACAAGAATAAATGAGAATGACTGGAAGCCTCAAGTATGTACCCACTGCAAAGTCTTTGGACACACCAATTCCCAATGTCCTCCGCTTAAATCAAGCTCAAATCCAGTTGACAATGATTCTAAAGTTGATGGCTCAGATGAATGGGTGGAGGTCAGGCCCAAGAAAAAAGGGCATAAGAAATGCCAACTAACCTTCCAAATCAAGTAGGAACCATGACTGCCAGTACAGTATATAATGCATGCTATAAACTTATGAACCAACTACCAGGACTTTCACCTCTACTGTGACAAAGGCGAACATTTTATGGCAACCAAGAAATAACTCAACAATATGGTTATACAACTGATATGTTGGTGTAGCTTTTTGGCAGCAAAACATGAAACGGAAACCCCCTGCCTGGTCATTTTTCACTAAAACCTTGACTTTCATAATCCAGTGTTATCATTTATTGATTTGAGGGACTCTGCAAGTGCCTAAAGGATCAAATCTTTAGAGAGTACACATTATCCGATATCACTACAATATGCCCTTTCTTTCGTATCCTCTATAACAAAGAAATCAACTATACCAATTACCACTTCCTTTCCCCCGAACATCAAAATTCAAATAAAACACGTGTCGTACAATAATATTATGAAGATCAGACCCACCCACTCACGAAATATAGGATTTTGGTCAATCATGAGCAGTTTGACTTGCTTAATAAACATCAAGCCAATACTACGAAAACACACTTCACACTTAAGCTCCCACTAGTTCCGAGTAAGTTTCATCCATTGCATTCCGTTTGTCTCCTATATACGGAAGGCAATATTGTAAAAGCCGCAAGAATTGAAAGAAGCAGTTGCATTGAGTCAGCCTCAATCAACTCACATATAACAGTTAACAATAAATCAAGCTTAAGTAAGTTAACCTTTTCCTCTATCCCAACATTTTCTCTTCAACCAAACAGAGCTTATAGGACAAATTACTTTTTTATTAGGTGAGCATATAATACAAGTTACACACTGTTATACAAGCAAGAAAACGAAGGAAAAAATATTGAAAGTGAAACCAAAATTCGGAAGAGAAGTAAAAGCATACCCTCTTTAGAGAGAGATCGAGCGAGCGAGCGAGTGAAAGAAAGGAGAAGAAGCAAAGTCGTTCGCGAACGATAAGTTCCTGCAACTTCCGTTAAGCCCTAACTATTTTCTCTTCCTCTTTTCTCTCTCTCCAAATTATTATTATTATTATTTTTAAATATACCTACCCACCTCTCCCTACATAATTACAAAAAATTATTTTTAAATATACATATCCACTTAAAAAAATTAAATTTTTAATAATAAAACTTGTTATTTTTTAAAATTATTATATAATATTTACGCACTTTATATAAATTTACTCTTTACATTTATTCAAGTCTTGAGATGTCATATAATATTGGATTAACATATCGCTATAATTTTGAATGGATACTTAACAACCAAATCATTTCCCAACAAACAAAACCTAAAAATAAAAAGTTTAAACCATATTTTTTTTTCCAATCTTAGCCATAGTCCTAGGACTCGAAACTCTTTACTTGAGTAATCCCTAAGGTTGTGTTCGGCTGCTTAAGTTATCTCAAATGATTTAAGTTCATATGTGAATAGTGATATTTTGTGATTATAATTAAAATGTGTTTAAATGTATGAAATGGGTTAAAATACGTAATTTTTTATCAGAAGTTAAAAAAGTAACGTGTCTTATCAATAATTAATTAGAAATAGATTAAGATAAGTTTGATATCCAAATATAGCATACGTCTATTCCAAGGAATTATATTTCATGTTTGCATCAAAGTTCTTTAGATGAAAAATGATTAGAGTTGTACCAAATTGAACAGTTTGAAATATGTTTATAGCCTATAAAGGAAGTAATGTTAGTCAAATTTTAAGGTATGCAATCTCTACTTATTTATTTTAAAAAATAGTAGGAGTAACCTCACCAAAAATAATTGAACTTTTTATACGAATCTCAAGATTTACCTATTTCATTTTTAAAAGGATTGGTAAAACTTACGTACCTAAAACTGTATAAATAATTTCCAAGTCATTTCTAAATAATATGATCTATTAAAAGTATGTTTAAGATATTTTGTTTTTATAAAGAGAAATGATATTTGTAATTCTAGAGCGTGCAGGTCTTACGCACTAAATTTGAAAAAAAAAATAACTAAACATAAGATCTATATAAAAAAAAAAAAAAAGTCATTTTTTTTTAATGACAGATCCTACTTTAAAAAAAAAATACTACATCTAGTGTTACTCTTTCATAAAACATGTTTTTTTGTAATTGAGAAGATTTAAAAACAAATATTAATTCTTTGTTCAAATTAAAGACATAAGAGCATTCCCATATGTTTTCCTCAACACCCGTTATTTCTATATTTTGGAGAAGAATTATGGGGAAATCTCAAAAACCCCCTCACATCTAGATTCCTAAATGAGGGATTTTATATAGGGTTACTATAGTGGTTTCCCATATTTGGATAATCACTGTACATCCCAATCGAACCATTTGTTCCTTTCCTGTTGTTGATCTCATGCGAAATGTCTCTCGAGTCTCGATTGCCATCGTTCGTATCAACCCTTTGTCGCACCGTTTGCCACCATATTCAAAGGCCCCTCTTCATCGATCGGATTTCATGTAAGTCTCTGTCACTCCTCTCTCGCACAAATACATCGCTTGTTTCAATTTCTTCCATGTCTAAAATCTATCTTTCTCTCTTACACAAACCGACCACACCCAAATCCTGAACTGCCATGGCTTTCATCTGAGACATTACACAGTTTTAACTTATTTGGACACTCAAAATAAATAAATAAAAACCCTACATTGTGAGCTGCTCGAGTTTGAATTTAGATCTTAATTTTTCTTCACAACAGTCATTCGAGGGGCAATAACGTTAGTTTGGACAAATTTCATCAAATGCATTATTTTGGTTTAAGCAAATTGTTTGTACTTTTGAATCCATTCATGCATTATTTGTTGGCGATTTGAATTTTGTGTTGGTTTGCATTTTTAACCATTTTTTAGTTTCCCTTTATTTTCATTATGTTTGGATGCCTATAAGTAATGAATTTTGTGTTGGTTTGCATTGATAACCATAATGTTACAGTGTTGCCTTTGCATTGTTAAATTGTTAATCGTAATGTTACTGTGTTGGTTTGAATTTTTAACCATTTTGAAATTGTTAAATTGTGTGTGTTGGTTTGAATTTTGTGTTTGTTTGCATAATTCTGCCGTGTGTGTTAGTTTGAATTTTGTGTTGATTTGCATTGGAGAAATTGTTAACCGTATTGTTACAGTTTTGGTTTGCATTGTTAACCATTTTTTTATATTGTTTTCATTTTGTGATAATAACAAAGTCGAGTAAGAACACAATAAATTTTTAACATACTCCATGGCATGATAACCCAGACAACAAATCACAAAGGTAATTGATTGTTGCAGCCCTTTGAGCATGTTACTTTTTCTTATGTGTTACCATTCATTTCCTAAGCCACTTTGTATGAGTTAATGACTTGGATATGTTTTAAGGCTTTATAAGAAAAAGTTGAGTGTGGACAATGGAAATGCTTACTGTTTGTCTATAAACTTCAAGCAAAACAAAAGACAACACCATTCAATGTCTAGGTCAAATAGTAGCACTAGCAATATCTCATTTTCAACAAATTATCGTCAAAATAAATACCCAGCATGTTGTTGTGGTATTAAAGTATGTCGAAGAACTGCTCATACTGAGAAAAATGAGGGGTGCTGATTTTTTTGTTGCCAAAACTATAAAGTAATTTTGCATTTGTTGGTGATCTTATTTGCTGAATTGTTGTGGTATTGTTGTGTTTACAGATTTTAATACTTGTCAATTGTGTAAGCTAAACAGACCTGTAGGTTTTTCTGTTAGTATAATTCAGAAATACTAATATATGGCCAAAAGATAACTAACTGATTAAAAACCAAACTTTATAAGATATAATCCTCAGTGGACATCAAAACCAATAGACACTGACTAGAAATTTGTTTAGAGAGGCGTAAGAGAAAATTAGAGAAAACTAGTTTGATTATTCTAATTTAGATGTCTTGGTTATTTATTTTGGCAATTTATTATGAAAAATTCTAAGCAATTTTATGGCTATATGTACTAAATTTTTGCACCCAGTGTATGGGCATTTTCAGTAATTGTAATTATAATATAATTTTATGGTTTGCACATTGAATTTGTGTTTTACGTCTAGTGTGAATAGGTAATAGTAGTACTTGTATGTAGAATTGATAAAATATTATGGATGCATTACCTCTTTTCAATTTTGTATTTCAATGATTGAGAATGAATATGTAGCTTATCAAATATGTAATTTTTCTTAACGTGTGAAAAAAACATATTTATCTATTCGTTTCCTTCAGGTGTGCCTAAAGCTTATATTATTTCAATCACCGTTAGATTTAGCAAGAAAATGATAATCTTGTTTTTTATTTATGGAGAGTGCTACGGCCATCGCCGAGAGCTCTCGCTAGGTCAAAATATTTGTTTTTCACATTATTTTTTTAGTACTTTTTAATATTTAAAAAATATAAAAAAATTAAGCAATTTTTTCTTAATCACTAAGAAAAAAAAAATGAAAGCGGTAGCTACCAGCGAAATCCCCCAGCGGTGGATCTAGCATTTTTCTTTATTTATATGTTATAAATAAAATACGATTAGAAAAAGTGAATATTTATTATTTGTAAAATTATAATATTAAAACCACTCTCATACCGATAAAAAATTAGTTTCGTGTTTAAAATTTATGTAGAAGTTGATGTTGCTCAATATAGGATAAAAACAAAAGTGTGAGTAGTTAAAATTATAAATAAAAGTGAGAGAAAAAAAATAAAAAAATATTATTTTATTAAAATAAAGAAATTATAGAAAATAAGTCGTAGAAAATTTTTATCATTTCAGGAAAATTTAATATAAAATTTGAGGAATGATGTATTTTAACTAAAATTAGGAAAATTTATATAGAACGCGATGGGAACGGAACAAAGGAACTGTTTTTGTTCACCTCTACTGTGTGTCTGTGTCGCACTGGTCCTGATTCCAATGTCTGCTAATCAAAACGTCAACATCCCAAGTGGGAACGAAGAAGAAG
The DNA here is from genome assembly GCA_011037825.1 of Carya cathayensis. Lineage (NCBI taxonomy): Eukaryota > Viridiplantae > Streptophyta > Magnoliopsida > Fagales > Juglandaceae > Carya > Carya cathayensis. The sequence goes on along the minus strand of QGSO01000495.1, from coordinate 72,152 downwards.
CAGACCGCCGGCCTCTCGTGCTGGTACACCGCCTCCCCAGGTTCGCTCTCCCGTTCGACATGCGGACAACCTTCCGCCTTCTCGACCCAATCGCCTCCGCTGCCGATGAGCCGCATCAAGACTTCCTCTCCCGCCACGCCCCGTCCATCCGCGCCCTTATCACCGTGGGCCCCACCCCAGTCAACGCCGAACTTCTCGATCTACTTCCTTCCCTTCGTCTCGTGGTGGGATCCAGCGCCGGCGTCGACCACATCGACCTTAATGAGTGCCGCCGCCGCTGCATAGCCGTCACAAACGCCGGCTCCGCATTCTCCGAGGACGTAGCAGACTACGCTGTCGCACTGTTGCTTGATGTCTTTCGTCGAATCTCGGCCGCTGACCGGTTTGTTCGGTCCGGGTCGTGGCCTCGAAAGCCAGAGTACCCGCTTGGCTTGAAGGTATAAAACTTTATTCTGTGTAGTTTTTTTTTTCCCCTCTTCTGATTGATGACTACAAGACCGAAAACCGAAAAATGAAAATCTCAAGTTTAGCTTGAAGGACTTTTATTGATAGAGTAGAAATTGAAGGATGCTCTCAAACTTGTCAAAACGCATTGCGTAAGTATATCCTGTATCAGATTGAACGCTTTGTGAGTCAATTCGATATGGGAAAAATAGGACACGCAAAGTTGTTATGATGTTGGTTGACCTGGTTCGTTGACCCTCAGTGGAAATTTTGTAGAAACCACAACCTTGATGGGAAAAAATGAAAAAGTACCTAATTCTAGAAAGTGAGTTGACCTTAATTTCCCAGTACTTTGTGGTTTTTGACATTATGGTTTGACGGGAAAGATTGGACAGTAAACGCAAGCGAATATGACTCTTTGCTGGAAATTTGCTAAATCTGGTCGTTTTCTTTTTCATTGACACCGGTATCCAAGAACAAAGTTTTGACTAATCCCAGGGTGCATATGCACAAAGAGTTTCTCGCTTACACCTCGGGTAATTCAAGGGGAAGTTCTCCCTTCCGATGGTCTCTAAAATTTGTTTGCATTCAAGAGGATTTGAACCTTAGATCTGGAGGTAGCATACCACCAAGACCAATGCCTTTGCCATGTTGACCCCCCCCCCCCCCCCCCATGTTTTGGCTTTCAAATTTAGACGAAGAGTGCTAGTTGTCAGGTACACTGTAGCAGTTTTGGCAGTTTGAGATGAAAAATGTGGAACATCTGGTAGCTTAATCCTGAGGGATAGCTCAGTTGGTCAGGCCTTGGGTTTGCTCCTCAATGGTCACCAGTTCAAGTTCTCTCAAGGCTACTGAAGGATTACTTGACCGTTAACTTCAGGATCTCGTGAGATTAGTCGAGGTGCGCGCAAGCTAGCCCGGACACCCACGAATATATAAAAAGAATAAAGAAAAACATCTGGTAGCTTAGGGGTGAAATTTTATTCAAACCAACCTTTAGAATTTGGCAAAGAGATACCCCATAGATGATTCAGAGGTATCAATGTGCTCAATCGCTAATTTTCTCTTTGATATTATCTAATTGCATTTTGATCTGAGCTTGTAGTTAAGTGTTTTCTCTTATATACTTTATGTACTTGGGTAATAAAACTTCTTTATTACTTATAAAAAAAAAAAAAGAGAAAAGAGAACAGTATAAAATTTAATGTGCTTAATGGTATGTTCCGTTGCTCTATTTCTATATAATTCCTTTGGTGCTTTTTAGGAATTATTTAGGAGATTTCAGGATTCCCTGTTCACTTCTATCCTGATTGTCCCTTGTTATATTGACTGGCTATGATTGCAGTTAGGGGGGAAAAGAGTGGGTATTGTGGGGCTAGGAAGTATCGGATCTGAAGTTGCAAAAAGGCTGGTGGCATTCGGCTGCAGGATCGCCTACAACTCAAGGAACAAAAAGCCATCTGCACCTTATACTTACTATGCCAATGTCTGTGACCTCGCTGTTAATAGTGATGTTATTGTTGTCTGTTGTGCACTAACAAAAGAAACACGCCATATAATCAACAAAGATGTTATGACGGCTTTGGGAAAGGGGGGGGTTATAATTAATGTTGGACGTGGTGCTCTTATCGATGAGAAGGAACTGGTGCAATATTTGACCCGTGGGGAGATTGGTGGTGCAGGTCTTGATGTGTTTGAGAAAGAGCCTGATGTTCCTAAAGAGCTATTTACGCTGGATAATGTGGTCTTGTCCCCACATCGTGCTGTCCTGACCCCAGAATCATTTGAAGCAGTGCGCGAGGTGATCACAGCCAACTTGAATGCTTTCTTTTCAAATAAACCTTTGCTCTCGCCTGTGCAGTATGAATGAAGTAGCATTCACAGATGGATGGATTGACGGAAGGCTTCCAACAATAAAATAAGGTCAATTTCAATAACTTTTTGAACGTTGATCTGTTCTTAAGAGGCAAAAATTTGAGCCAAACGCTTTCTGCAGTTCCTGTATATAACATTATTATGCAAGTTTGGGTTGGCTCTTTGATAGAAATATGTTGCACAATAAGATGAAACTAGTCTCTATCTGGGCTGATGTATGGGAAAAATCTGTTAATTTCCAATTCTATTATAATTTATATTTTGTTTATGACCTGCTTGTGATGTTGTTTGAACATGGTCTTTTTTAATTATTAATTTTTATAAATCACATGTACGTGAAAGAATAAAATGTTTTTCACCTTTAAATGGATGGCGTGACTTAGAAAGGAAAGAAATAAGACGAAGACGAGGTAATAAGATTGGGGCAAGCCAATATCCTACCAATATCCTAGGAGTAGATCCTTGAAGAGGATTTTTGTTCGAGGATGTCGCTTTCAAGTAATCCTCGAGGAAGGACCCCATAGAAGACAACCTTTACAGCAGATTTGTCTGCATCCTATCGTCCAACCCAATCCGTGCTTAAACCATTTTTTTTTTTTTAATCTTGAGCCATAGTCCAAGGACTCGAAACTGTTTATTTGAATAATCTCTAGGGCTGCATTTGGTTGGTGAAATTATCTCATATGATTTAAATTAATACATGAATAGTGATATTTTATAATTCTCATTGAAATGTGTTTAAATATATAAAATGAGTTAAAATATGTATTTGAATGTATAAAATAGTTTGAAATATATAATCTTTTACGAAAAGTTTAAAAAATAGTAAACTTTATTAATAATTAATTTGAAATGAAATAAGATGTGACATCAGACATAGCCTAGGTCTATTCCGACATACGATGTTTCGTGTTTGCATCAAGATTTGTTAGAAATTTGCTGAAATTATTGGGAAGTTCTTTAGATGATTATTTTCAAAGTCTTGTGAAAACTAATTAGATTTCTACCGATTGAACAGTTTGAAATATGTTTATAGTCTATTAAAAAAAATCTAGTTAGAGTTATGTGCAATTTCCACCTATTGATTTTAAAAAATAGGGAGAGTCACCTAATCATAAAATATTTGAGTTTTTATATGAATCTCAAGATTTATTTATTTTTTTGATAAAAATGCATATTGCATTCATTTAAATTGGTTTAGACTTATAATTCATATTACAAGCCAACTTAAACGTCTAAACGATTCCCAATACACACATGTAACTGAAATGACCTAGCCCTTGCTGGAGTCTCACCAAACCATTGTTTGAGAGACAAAACCGCTCTATCCAAAATAGAGTGTAATCCGCCTCCCCGTTCAACGAACAAGGTATCAAACAGCCTACAGACTAATAGTCCTAGGGAAACATACTCTTTAGACCTAATGTCTAAGAGACTTGTAATTTTATTATACTAAAAACATAAACTAAACAAAGATTAAACTAAACAAAACCAAAATAGCGAACAAAGCACCGGCAGGGGCTGTAATAGGAGTGTGGGATCCACGCGCCGCCCTCGGAGCATGAGACAACAGTCAGCTCCTGATAAAATAGATGCCTTGGTCCTAAATAAGCCACGCGTGGTGACAAAAATTTATCCTAGGTGGTGGCGTTTGAATTTCATTCACCCTACTATGGACCGCGCGTGCTATCCACTCACCGTTGCAATCAACGAACTTCCTCTCCCTTCTGACTAATCGGCACATTGGAAGGTCCACTATGATGCGCGTGGAAGCCGTCGAACTCCGGAAGCCAACAGATCGAAACATCTCCACCAAAAACACTGGAACCAAAACGGATGAAAACCAAAAGAAAAAAAAAAGCCGGAAAACAAAGAGAAAATGATGAAGAGGAATAGAGGAGAAGAAGGAACGGGAATAGAAGGGAGGAGCCAAAAAGCTCCTCCCCCCTCGATCGGTGACTCTAGGGTTTGAGACTCTTTTTAGAGAGAAGATAGAGAGAGAGAGACGAGAGGGAGAGTTCGGCCTCGCAAGCACCATCTAATACAAGTAATTCCTTGACTTAATGCATGCTGGTGTGAACTCTCTCAAGATTTATTTATTTACTTTTAAAAAGGATGCACCTAAAATTGTAGTCTTTTGCAAGTGTTGAAGCTAAACTACACATTATCTATAAGCAACAGACATGGTTGGCATTGGATATCCCATTGGACCTAGGTTCATTGGTGCACCAGGAACGATGACTCTAGGTACATGGGCTCTAACACCATGTGTGGCTCCGTAGGAAGATTCACAGGAGTTGCATTACATCAAAACCAAAATAAACCCGAAAATTGAGACAAAAAAATACACAAATCACAAGCATAATCCAACAAAAGAAAAATCTAGAATTGACTATCGCAACCAAACTTAAAGAATTTAGGATCTTTTGATCATGACTAAACTCAATTAACAAAAAGAAAAGAAAACCTCAAGGACGGTGGAAATCCGAAAAAGCCAAAAAGGAAAGTACATTTCCTCAAGTTCAAGCACGATTTAAATGGGTAAGGGTGAGTTTATGTGGTTGGTAACGAAACCTAAGGGGAGAGGGAGTGTCGGGCTCTAGAGGGAAAAGAGGTAAAGAGAAAAGGAGAGAGAGAAGATGGAGAGAAAAAATTGAAAGAGAAAAAAGAAATGCAAAACCGATTCGTGAGTTGTTAGGAGGAAAGCGAGAAAGATGAAGAAAAGAAGAGGATCAATGGTGGATGGTTGATTCCAGACGGTGGTCCATGGAATCAACTTTCATGCGTGACGGTGGCATTGGCTTCGCCTACGGCTGAGGAAGGAAAACATGGAGGCTGCTGGAAAGTTGACAAGCTCTTGGTGGTTAACGTGAGGCTGGGCAACGAGGTTGGTGTGTTACGACGAAGCAACAAGCAAAAAATTGAAGGAGAGGGATGAGAGAATAGGGAGGGATTTTGAACGAAAAGAAAACGCGTTTTCTTTTTATGCCACGTATGCTCGAGGCTGCAACGGGGATATCTTGTGGTTGCGTATAGATTTTTCTTAACGGAAATAGCAATGAATAGTTAGAGCACTCAATTTTGTAAAATATAAATATTTGTAAAATATAAAAAAAGATGACCAAAAATTTCTTTCATTAGATCATGTATTCTATTTTTATTTTACATTTAGTTACAGTAAATCTTCCACACGTAAAGGTTACTATTAATTTCTCTAAATATTTTATTATTATTTATCTCTCATTTCATCCTCTTTCCTTTTTATTTTATTTTCATATCACTTTTGCACATGCCCTACTTTCTTATCTCTCATCTACTCTCTAGCACTCCGTTTATATTTCCTTCAACTTTTGTGTATTCAAAATTTTTTATATTGCTAATAATAAAGGCATATATTTTTTGAAAATATTTTCAACAATTATCAAGAATGGATATTATTTTAATGTACTTTGTCAATATTTTTATTATATAATCTCTTCTTTTTATTTTTTGAATTCATTTATATTTTGGTTTAGCTTATAAATCTGGATTAATTTAAAATATAACATAATTATATGACATTGTATATAAGGAGATATTGTAAATATCAAAATATATGAAGATATCATTGATAGTTAAAGAAAATATTTGAAATGAATAAAAAAGATTAAAAAGTATAATATTTAAATGATATGAAAAAATAGATAAACTGATAAGTCAATATGTAAAATAGAAAAAATAAATTTTGGTAATGTATTTCAAAAGATAAGATATATAAACCATTGTGAGTGCTATTAGTCTTTAAATATAGAGACGATCTTAAATGTACTGTAGCTCAAAGTCTGTGATTTTAGACTTCATTTGGTTATATAATTTAAATGAAATAAGATGTTTTAAATAGTAATGAGACTTTTTAATTAATATGAGATGAAATAATTTATAAATTTATATATGTTTAAATAGTGAAATGAGATAATATAGTTTCGTGTTTAAAATTCACGTAGAAGCTCACGTTGCTCAACATAGGACAAAAATAAAAGAGTGAGTAGTGAATGTTATAAATAGAAGTGAGAAAAAATAATAATAATAAAGAAATAATAGAAAAATATTATTTTAATATAATAAAAAAATTATAGAAAATAAGATTAAAATTTTGAAATATTAGGAAAATTTAATATAAAATTTGAAGAATGATATATTTTAACTAAAATTTTATATAGAATGGGACGTGAATGCTGTAAACAACAAAGGAACTGTTCTTGTTCACCTCTACTGTGTCGCACTGGTCCCTGATTGCAATGTCTGCCAATGAAAATGTCAACATCCCAAGTGGGAACGAAGAAGAAGCAGACCGCCGGCCTCTCGTGCTGGTACACCGCCTCCCCAGGTTCGTTCTCCCGTTCGACGTGCGGACATCTTTCCGCCTTCTCGACCCAATCGCCTCCGCTGCCGATGAGCCGCCTCAGGACTTCCTCTCCCGCCACGCCCCGTCCATCCGCGCCCTTATCACCGTCGGCCCCGCCCCAGTCAACGCCGACCTTCTCGAACTACTTCCTTCCCTTCGTCTCGTGGTGGCATCCAGCGCCGGCGTCGATCACATCAACCTTACTGATTGCGGCCGCCTCGGCATCGCCGTCACAAACGCCGGCTCCGCCTTCTACGAGGACGTTGCAGACTACGCTGTCGCACTGTTGCTTGATGTCTTTCGTCGAATCTCGGCCGCTGACCGGTTTGTTCGGTCTGGGTCGTGGCCTCGAAAGCCAGAGTGCCCGCTTGGCTTTAAGGTATATAACTTTATTCTGTGTAGTTTTTTTTTTCCTCTTTGGAAAATCTCAAGTTTAGCATGAAGGACTTTTATTGATAGAGTTGAAATTGAAGGATGCTTTCAAACTTGTCAAAACGCATTGCGTAAGTATATCCTGTATCAGGTTGAACGCTTTGTGAGTCAATTCGATATGGGAAAAATAGGAAACGCAAAGTTGTTATGATGTTGGTTGACCTGGTTCGTTGACCCTCAGTGGAAATTTTGTAGAAGCCACAACCGTGATACGAAAAAATGAAAAAGTACCTAATTCTAGAAAGTGAGTTGACCTTAATTTCCCAGTACTTTGTGGTTTTTGACATTTTGGTTAGACGGGAAAGATTGGACAGTAAACGCAAGCGAATATGACTCCTTGCTAAAAATTTGCTAAATCTGGTCGTTTTCTTTTTCATTGACACCGGGTATCCGAGAACAAAGTTTTGACTAATCCCAGGGTGCATATGCACAAGGAGTTTCTCGCTTACACCTCGGGTAATTCAAGGGGAAGTTCTCCCTTCCGATGGTCTCTAAAAATTGTTTGCACCCAAGAGAATTTGAACTTTAGATCTGGAGGGAGCATACCACTAAGACCAATGTCTTTACTACTTGAACGTTAACCTAGAAAGTGTTGTAATCGGGGAAATGGGCATCCTAGAGTTGAGACCATGCAGAACCTAGAAACAGATAGGATAAGAGGCAAAACAGGTCTCAATCTTGGTCGTTTCAGGAGGATATATAGTATTGAATGGGTGACTGTGCATTGCTTAGTGTAGGAGGATCGGTGTTTTGAATGGCTACAAATCTTGGTATTAATTGACTAAATAGTGATATATTACAACTATATAATGAATTATAATGCAAAATGTAAAATGAATCATTATAGTGAGTTTTTTTTACTTGAATTTCAAATTTTACACAATCACCCTTCATTTCAAACAGGGTTGTGAAAAGAGTTGTTAAAAATATTATGCGTGTATCATTACCCATTTGGATTGAAACTTGAAAGCATCCGTATGTGGTTCTTACGTGTGAACTTAGGATTAAAGAAGATTATACTTAAATCCCCCAAATTATAAACCTTTTACAATGTATGTAACTTCGAAGCTATCAATTTTTCTTGGCACCCGCAACTCAAAACTTTAGGGGTTAAATACACTTTTCACCCCTAAATTACCAGGTGTTTTATATTTTGCAATGCAGACTATCAAGATTAACATATTACACCCATCAAATATTGCCAACTGTCAAATAGCAGCCTCCATTAAGATCCGACCATCAAGATTGTGCCATGTTGACCCCTTTTTTTTTCCCCTGTTTTGGCCATCAAATTTAGACGAAGAGTGCTATTTGTCAGTTCCTAGTTTTAGGTACACTGTATCAGTTTTGGCAGTTTCAGATGAAAAATGTGGAACATCTGGTAGCTTAACCCTGAGTGGTAGCTCAATTGGTCAGTCATTGGGTTTGCTCCCAAATAGTCACCAGTTCGAGTTCCCTCAAGGCCACTGAAGGTTTACCTTGCCGTTAACTTCAGGGTCCCGTGGTAGTTGAGATGCGCACAAACTAGGCCGGACACCCACGGATATATATATATTAAAAAAAAAAGGAAAAAAAAACATGTGGTAGCTTAGGGGTGAAATTTTATTCAAACCAACCTTTAGAATTTGGAAAAGAGATACCCCATCGATGATTCAGGGGTGTCAATGTGCTAAATCGCTAATTTTCTCTTTGGTATTATCTAATTGCAGTTTGATCTAAGCTTGTAGTTAAGTGTTTTCTCTTATTATATACTTAATATGTACTTGGGTTATACCTATTTACTTGATCTAATAAAACTTCTTTATTACTTATAAAAAAAAAAAAAACAGAAAGGAGAGCAGTATAAAATTTAATATGCTTAATAGTATGTTCCGTTGCTCTATTTCTATATAATTCCTTTGTTGCTTTTTAGAAATTATTTAGGAGATTTCGGGATTCTCTGTTCACTTCTATCCGCATCATCTGATTGTCACTTGTTATATTGACTGGCTATGATTGCAGTTAGGGGGGAAAAGAGTCGGTATTGTGGGGCTAGGAAGTATCGGATCTGAAGTTGCAAAAAGGCTAGTGGCATTCGGCTGCAGGATCGCCTACAACTCAAGGAACAAAAAGCCATCTGCACCTTATACTTACTATGCCAATGTCTGTGACCTCGCTGTTAAAAGTGATGTTATTGTTGTCTGTTGTGCACTAACAAAAGAAACACACCATATAATCAACAAAGATGTTATGACGGCTTTGGGAAAGGAAGGGGTTATAATTAATGTTGGACGAGGCGCTCTTATTGATGAGAAGGAACTGGTGCAATATTTGACCCGAGGGGAGATTGGTGGTGCAGGTCTTGATGTGTTTGAGAAAGAGCCTGATGTTCCTAAAGAGCTATTTACGCTGGATAATGTGGTCTTGTCCCCACATCGCGCTGGCCTGACCCCAGAATCATTTGAAGCAGTGAGCGAGGTGATCACAGCCAACTTGAATGCTTTCTTTTCAAATAAACCTTTGCTCTCGCCTGTGCAGTATGAATGCAGTAGCATTCACAGATGGATGGATTGACGGAAGGCTCCCAACAATAAAAGAAGCTCAATTTCAATAACTAATTGAGCATTGATCTGTTCTTAAAACATTGAGAGGCAAAAATTTGTGCGAAACTCTTTCTGCAGTTCCTGTATATAACATTATTATGCAAGTTTGGGTTGGCTCTTCGATAGAAACATGTTGCACAATAAGATGAAACTAGTCCCAATCTGGGTTGATGTATGGGAAAAATCTGTTAATTTCCAATTCTATTATAATTTATATTTTGTTTATGACCTGCTTGTGATGTTGTTTGAACATGGTCTTCTCTAATTATTAATTTTTATAAAGCACATGTACGGGAAAGAATAAAATGTTTTTCACCTTTAAATGGATGGCATGACTTAGAAGGGAAACAAAGAAGGCGAAGGCGAGGTAATAAGATTGAGGCAAGCCAATAACGTAGGAGTAGATCCTTGAACTTGAAGATGATTTTTGTTCGAGGATGTCCATTCCCAGGAGCCCGGATGTAATCCTCGAGGAAGGACCCATAGAAGGCAACCTTTACAGCAGATTTCTCTGCAACCTATCGTCCAACCCAATCCGTCCAATCACAAATGAAAGAAAGGTTTGTAGGACCCACCCAACCACGTGAACCATCACGTGTCCACTACAGAGGACATCCTATAGATTTCCCCCACAAATGCAGTGATGACGTGGCAGATATTGTCCGTTCCAAACCAGAATTTTCAGAAACCGAGTGACAAAGAAGCAGTTTCGTTTCCTTCCACAAATTCCCACGTTGCCTTATCTCTTGAATTGTGTCCCCGACTCCCCGTCTTTTCTTTCCCTGCAAACTCACCCCCGCGATACAAACTAATATAATCCCAAATGCGTCCACTTTCACTCGCACCTGAGAACCATTTCAATTTTCACACAAACCCTGCATCACAGCTCCTCCGTACCCACCATCGTTATCATCATCTTCACTACCACCCTTCAACTTCTAATGGCTACCAAGTTAGCCATTACTTTATCTTCCCCACGTTTGCACCCGCCCCCTGTTAGAAGACCCTTGTCTCCTATTTCTTCATCGGTTTCTTCGTTGTCTTCCTCTACAAGGTTTCAGTCGGTTATGTTCAATGGAAGGCACATATGTTTTCGGCGCCGATGTTTGGTGCTACCCACCAAGGCTACTGCTGATCAACAAGGTTCGTATGGTTTCAATTACCAGTGCTTCTGGAATTATAGTGAGTGAAAAAGTGGATGAAATATGTTAATCAAGGATTATTAATTGCGTGTAGTTGTGGAAATTGATGGAGAAATAAGTAGTTGACGTTGAGGGTTATGCAGATATGCTTGTTAGTTAATGGCTTTAGATACATGACGGTTAAGGTAGAAGGGTTCTTCTTCTTTATCTTTTCGCTTGGTTTCAATTGAGAAAATCTATGCCGCTCAGTCTTTTTGTTCCTCTCTTAATTTTCCAGACCAGGTTGAAGGTGCCCAAGGGGGTGAGGTTGTCGACGGCAAAATCCTGCCATATTGTAGCATTGACAAAAAAGAGAAAAAGTCAGTCGGTGAACTTGAACAAGAGTTTCTGCAAGCACTGCAAGTATGTCTACAGAATCTTTAAACTTCTTTTTTCTAGTGTTTTGCTCTCCGATACATATTAATGAGATAAATATTACTGTTTCTGCTTCACGCTCAAATCGATGTGTTTACACCTGACTGTAATTATCACGATCGGCGATTTCCCTTTTGTTGCTGTAATTCCTGAAACATGCATGCTTGTTTCTGTAATCTTCTACAGGCATTCTATTATGAGGGAAAAGCTATTATGTCAAATGAGGAATTTGATAATCTCAAGGAAGAATTGATGTGGGAAGGAAGCAGCGTTGTCATGCTAAGTATGGACTGGTCTTTATAAAAGGAGCATCAAATTATTCAACAAGTATCTCTGATGCTAAACTTTTGATGACTTTCTGGGTTAATTTCACAATCCAGGTTCAGACGAACAGAAGTTTCTTGAAGCTTCGATGGCTTATGTAGCTGGGAAACCAATTCTGAATGATGAAGAGTATGATCAATTGAAGTTGCGGCTAAAGGTTTGTGCTTGTCTGTTCCTTTGTTAATTATCATGTCGACCTCAATGAGTAGTAGTGCAGATACAGATACAGATTGTTGTGTCAGGGAACCAAATTCTAGACTTACTTTCTAGGTATGTTTTCATAATTTATTTAACAAAAAGCAGAGGTAAATCCTAGCTTTGGGGTCTGAAGAGTATTCATAGTCTGAATGGTCTTTAATCATAGTCATAATGGTTAATTTTCAGACTGAAGGCAGTGAAATTGTTGTTGAAGGTCCACGATGCAGTCTCCGAAGTAGAAAGGTAAATGCTGCTCTATATATGTTTCTGATTGAGCTCTTGTATTCCCAGGACTCTCTCTTCTTTTTCATTTTGAACGAGTGCATAGTGCATGCCTCCTCAACTTGGGAATTGCATGGGAGAGTTTAGTCTTTAATGTTTTTTTTCAAGTGGATCTCACTTTTTTTCAAAGAACTTGCACGTGCTTGCATATTCTAAACTTTTATTTAGTGTTACTCTTTGTAAAATACTAAAGCAGATCATGAATTAATTTGTACTGACCGACTTTCAAACAATAGGTTTACAGTGACCTGTCAGTTGACTATTTGAAGATGCTTCTGTTGAACGTTCCAGCGACTGTTGTTGCATTAGGATTGTAAGTGGCACATTTTTTTAAAGTAATTTATGTTTGAATTCATTCATGTGATTATAACCATCTCACAGTTATTTTGAGATCAGTTTCTATAATTCTCTGCTCTCTCTGATGCACCAAAAGTACATCTAATAGCTAAAAATAATGCGGTGTTCTTGCTGTTCATATTGTTTAAATCTGCAAAAGATGAGGTACCCGTGTAATACAGAGGTCCTTTCTTTTTTAATTTTAAAGTCAAATGGCACTTTATATATTTATCTACATCATATTCTTAATGGCCTTAAATGATCAACGGAAAAGGCCCATGGATTCTGATCTTACTGTTGCTTGCTTGTCATGATGTCAGGTGCCTTTTTTTCTAAAGAAAATGATTAATTTGGTTTATTTTTTGGGTGTGTCCTACCAGATTTTTCTTTCTCGATGATATCACCGGATTTGAGATTACATACCTACTGGAGGTAAGTGGTTGATGCTGCCTTTTTCTTCTCGTGTCTTTATGAATATCTGGAGTCTTTAAGGTCAATGGACGCGGTCTGTTGTAGCATTTCACGGGTTTTTTTAACCGTTTACCGCACTGCTGATACATGGGGTTTGTGGAATGATGAATTGCAGCTCCCCGAGCCATTCAGTTTCATTTTCACGTGGTTTGCTGCTGTGCCCCTCATAGTTTGGCTAGCTCTATCACTCACAAATGCGATTGTCAAAGACTTCTTGATCTTGAAGGTAAAATATCTGTTGGCATCTCTTCCAAGTTGACAGAAAAACCAATCAAACAGAGTGTTGACATCTCTTCATTTATAGGGCGCATGTCCAAATTGTGGTACGGAGAATGGCTCCTTCTTTGGGACCATCCTTTCGATTTCTAGTGGTGGTTCTACCAACACTATCAAATGCTCAAAGTACGTACACAGATCTTTCTTCACTGCATGCATTAACTGACTAACGTTGTGTTTTTTACATTTATGAGGGAGGGAGGCTCATATGACATGCTTTTAACTGTTAAAACTAAGTTCAATTTTTCCACAGCTGTGAAACTGTACTGGTATATGACTCAAAGACACGCTTGATTACGTTGCCAGAAGGAAGTAACGCTTGACTGGAGGTACACACACCGTTTACCCACTGAATCTAATATATATATATATATATATATATATATATATATATATCCACACAAACATATATGTATATATAATACTCGGACATTAATATGACAAATCTGAAGTTACCCTTGCAGGACATATCCAGTTCAAGTGATCCGTGATACGCCAGTTACTAACTTGAGAAGTTGAAGATAAAGGGTGTCGCATCTGTATATACCAACGGCGTGGAGAGCCAAAAATTGTGAATGCCAAAATTTTGATGCAACATCCTATCCAATAAAATAATCGTGAATGCCAAAATTTTACATCAGCTTCTCCTCCTTTGTATAAGTGGAGGCACGCTGTCACAAGTACTCAAGTTTCTCCATCTTACGTATTCATTCCTAATATATATCATTACTTCTTCGGATAAAGTCCTAAAATTCATATTTCTAAAGGCTGCTTGCCCCCCCCCCCCCCCCCCCCCCCTCCCTCCTCTCTCTCTCTCTCTCTCTCTCTCTCTCTCTCTCTCTCTCACACACACACACACACACACACACCCACCAAGCAAAAGCTGTATTCACAAAGATTGTGCTGGAGCTGTAACCAGGTCCTAAAGTTTTGAGTGTTAAATAGCTGCCCGCCATAAATACTTGAAATCAGTACTAATCAAACACCGTTTTGGCAGTTGGACAACTATATATGATTAAAATATATTATAGATTGACCACACTGTTAACAGACATTGTGGCAGGAGAGGATCAGTCAAATCGTCTGCAGATACATAAACTTCTTGCAAAACCCACAAGGCATCCAGGTAGAGTTAAAGCATTTAAAAGCTTGGAACACATTCTGTGACAGGAGATAAATAAAACTAATGCAACAGCACCTCTCAAGTTAGTCAAGCATAAGATGCCACCTTAGAACAACTCCATAGACACTTCATCCAATAACAACCTTTTCCTCTACAAGATTGCCACATCCAAGTAATCTCCAATCTACAGCCCAGAAAAAAAAAAGAGTCAACTCATCCATATTGAACTTAAAAATATATTCAATGCATAATTGTATATGGATACATCTATTTTATTTTACCTGAAAGCTAAGTTCACCCAATGACTTGCTGTCCTCCACCCGTCTGCTGTTTCCATAAGAATGTGTCATCCCCACCTACTTATCAATAAAGGAAAAAGAAAGTGTAATTCCCACCTTCAGACCCAAGATATGTAAGTTTGCAATTTAAATATAAAAACTGCAATAACTCTTATTTGTGTGGGTTCATGCTACATCTATGCCAATGTATTGATTATGGTCAACGGCTTGATTGCACCTCACTTTTACCTGATTTCCCCACTACAACTAGACCGACATTAAAAAATAAAAATACACATATAAAAAAAAAAATTAAAAAATTAAAAAATTAAAAAAAAAAACACTAGAAGGGTATTACATCTGCCCAAAGACTTGATACCTCCGTGCAGTGGGATACTCAATATCTCGCAAATAAAGGTGATAGCAAATTTTAGAAGAATTAATTATGGTAGCTCACCAGAAAGTGTTACAGGGTCATACTAGCATCCTTATATTTTGTAAGTGGGTCATACTAGCATCCTAAGACCTTCAAAGGATTCATAATTGAACCAAATATCAGTAGTTAAGAACCCAGGGCCTATTATTAGTTATCAAATTAACATAAGCAGATGATGCAGCAGTTCTACTGTAATTGCAGAACAAATATATGTATGACCAGCTAAATGAAAATTGTGTGTACCGTTCTCAACACAAAACGACCACGTTGATCAGGATATACAAAAGCAAAAGACAGTTTGGCATTTCTTCTCCTAGCCTCAGGAGCAACCTCTTTAACCTGACAAAGAACTAAAATCATCTACAGGACAAATGAGCATCTAATTTTATGAAAGATAAGAGGATTGGATTGGGGGTACAACATACAAGATCAGTTAATTCACGGAGTGTTGCATCTTTCCAGGTATAAATTTGAACCTCATCTTTGGGTTCCTTGCCTCTCACTGCAAAATCTTCCTCATTATGATGACCTCCAATCTGCAGAAAGTTAAAACCAAACTAATTAGAAAAACTTTCCAAACAAAAAGGATATATGTAAAACTAATAACATCAGCCAATTAGATGCAAAACACACACACAAACAATAAAATCAGAGGCTGTCAAGTGAAAGGGGCGTAGCCAAAAAAGAGAACATACAAGAGATACTCAAACCACAACAGCAATACCTCTGTGGACCTATAGCATATAACACAAATAGAAAACACACGTACCACGTCGATGAGCCTAGAAATGATCACATATTGATCACCCAAATTTCATTGATAGATTTGGATACCAGTCCAACAAGTTCATGCAGATTCACATGCTACAATAGAAGTGAAAGAAAGCACTAACTATGCCAAGGGTGCAAAGGCAGAGCGTGCAGCCATCCTAAAGGTGTATAAAATTGGTTGTGAACAACAAGAAAGTAAGAGGAATATAAATGGTTCAAATGCTAAAGTTCAGCATGCAAAGACTCTGGCAGTCAAAGTTGTCCACATAAACGTTCCAGCATCCTTGTTTATAGGTGAAAAAAGACTAAATTCAACACATTTTTGCACGGTTAGCACTCTAGTTGACTAAACCTCAAACGCAAGCCAGAAATCTCGAACATACTGTCAGTGAGCAAGTAACCAGAAACTTTTGCGAGTACAAGCACACCTCGTTATTTGTTTTTCCGGGAAGTATACTGTTTTCCACAAACGAAAATCGGGTTCATACATTCTAATACGCAAACTATTATTATTATATTTTTTTTCTGGACACTGGCAAAAGTGAATACTTAGGTAAATCTCAGCTCTTGGCTTTTTCTAAGCATAATAGAACAATTTATACTTATACGGGAAATATCAAAATTCCTTGGTGAATGAAATAGGAGCATACCTTAGTGAAAACTCGAAGCAACAGCGGGCAAGTCTGCATTTTTTTTTTTCATGCCAGAAAAGAAATCAATACAAATTTTATAAAAAGGAATTAATAACTTCAGAATGTCACAGGTGAAATCAAAATTATTATCTTCTGCGGTTAAAAAAACCCTAGAGGAAGCCCGACAGAGAAGGGGAGTGAGAGAAAAGGAGACCTTTTCACGATCGACGGGTTCGAAACGAGGGCGAGTAGGTAGTGGCGGTGGAGCCCTGGACTGAAGAGGAGGAGGAGGAGGCGGCTGGAGTGGTCTGTTGGAAGAAGAGGGTCTAGTCTGGGGTGGTTGGGCGGCTGCAGCCATTTTCGCGTCTCTGCTTCTCTTGTCCATGACCTTTCAGTTGACCCGGACTTTTCTTTTGGGTTCGGATCTACTCCTACCCAAATCCTTGTTTCTTGAATATATATTATCTACACGCTTTCTTGGGCCAAATGGGCTTATCGGTGTTGGGCTTTGTCCGCGGGCTTCAATGGGCCATGCAGTATAATTGATTTCACAATGCTTGCACGTCCCCAAGCTTGAACCAAAATTATCGTTTATATACGTACGTTGCGTTGCGAGCTGGGAGTATAAAAATCATAAATGTATGAGACAGATCGTGATCATATCCTATCTTCTTTCCAACAAATAGGAAATTAGCTCTTGAATAGTAACGAATGTACTTGAAGTTGGAAGACTTTTTGTCTTCGTGAGGACCACGAAGGGCAACATCTCATGTTCTCCAGTAATGCATGGTTGTTAATGTTTGGACATTATATTAGTTAGTATATGTGCAAGACAACATCTGCATTGTTGAAGTCAGTCGTCACAGAAGCTCCCGATTAATATCTAGGCTCTCATTAAATTGAAACATATATATGATACATGGCTGCGACTTCCCAGCTTCAATCATGGAGCTTTAGCTTCTTGTTAATGGCATCCATACTATTAATGATGAGTTGCAAGTTAGCGTCTGCTGTCTTTCAACCCAGTCCATGGCAGCTCGCCCATGCAACCTTTTATGGTGACGAGACAGCCTCCGAGACCATGGGTACGTACGTACATAAAGTTGTTCGCATCATGCATAGCTAGCTAGCCTTTATGAAAAAAGATTTTTGGGTTTTGACCGTAATGGCGGGCGTTTTTGTGAAATTAGTAGGGCTGTCGTCGGCAATTTAACTTGCAAATGTTAATGTTCCATTTATGCATGGTTCACGTACAGGAGGAGCGTGTGGATATGGAAACTTGTTTGCCAATGGTTACGGAACAGACACAGCAGCCTTAAGCTCAACCCTGTTCAACAAGGGGTACGCATGCGGGAGTTGTTATCAGATAAAGTGTTTTCAATCCCCGTGGTGCTTTACAGGGGACGTCACATTCACCACAGTGACGGCTACAAACCTTTGCCCACCAAATTGGTCTCAGGACTCCAATGCTGGTGGCTGGTGCAGCCCACCTCGAACCCACTTTGACATGTCCAAGCCTGCTTTCATGAAGATTGCCCAGTGGAAGGCTGGCATTATTCCAATCATGTACCGCAGGTGAGACTTAAAATCGTGTAGAATTTGTCACTTCCAAAACGATTGTATCAGCAGGAAAAAATCTGATCAGGAAATATTAAATTCTTTCATTGATCAATGTATATATTTATATGATTCTCGTAGGGTACCATGCGCAAGGAGCGATGGGCTTCGATTCAGTTTCCAAGGAAATGGGTACTGGTTGCTGGTGTATGTGATGAACGTAGGAGGTGGTGGAGACATTTCACAGATGTGGGTGAAAGGGAGCAAGACAGGGTGGATAAGCATGAGCCATAACTGGGGAGCATCGTACCAGGCATTTGCTACGCTGGGAGGCCAATCTCTTTCTTTCATGATTACCTCCTACACAACCAAGGAGACTATCTATGCATGGGACGTCGCTCCTTCTAATTGGAATCAAGGATTGACTAATGAGACAAATGTCAACTTCCGTTGATGTGTTCCAATATACATCAACAAAGCAATATACAATTTTTGGGGGGAAAATGGTGACAATAGATGATGCATGCCTATTTAATAATTAGGAACCGCGACATGCAGGGACGGAATCAGAAAATCTGGTTTGAGGGGACAAGTTACAAAAAAATAATTTTGGGAGGTCAAATACTAATTTTTATATAGTTTATTTTATAAAAAAATCTGCAAAATTGTAATTTTCCTCTGATTTTAAAAATTTTGGGGGGCTCCAAGGACCTTAGTAGTTCCGCCCCTGGCAACATGCACCATCTTTTCATTTCCATAATTTTTTTAATTTTCCTGAGCAAATGCTTTTAACTTTCCAGTTTCCAAAAGACAGGTAATTATTGTAAAAGTTTTACTTGGGTACTTGATATTGTTTGAAGAGCTATTTCACTTTAAGAACATGGAATTTTCTGATGATTGCTAGCTTGTGCACAAATTTCTAACTTGGAGATTATATATGTTGTGTTTGGATGGAGGGATTTGGATTTTAAAGACCCAAATCGAATTATATATTAATACTTAAATTTGAATTTTACACTAAAATATTATCTTTTTTAATATATATATATATATATATAAGTTGAATGCATGACTCAATCCTCGTGGGGCTCACGATCGAATTCTCTTGTAATTAGAAGTGTATACATCATGTAAGATAGCACAAACAGGTCAATACTCAAATAGGCATTGCACAGAGCTCCACCAAGACTAGATCAACGCAACAGTATGGCTTCTTTGCTTCAATTGTTGAAGATAAAGAACCGTAAGGAAAGAAAAGAGGAATTGAAAGAAAAACTTTCGTATTTCTCATTTAGTGATTTTGCCTGTACACTGCCTCTATACATATATACTTTCTAGCAATACAATTTCACCCAATCAAAAGATAGAAAGAATAACCGACCTATATCTATTCTACATCATTCTGGAATAAAAGGCTAGCTGTACAAAATGACAAAAGACATGATCCCATAACAAACTTATGTTGAGCTGGAAGAATATTCCTTTATTTGCTCAGAGTCTGTGGAAAGGAAAGTTTCGGTGGAGGCTTGGTTCTTTCTCTGCTGAGACTCCCCCTCAAGATGGGCATATATGTTTAGAATGCCCATCTTGGACAATAAAAAATGAAACTGTGGTGTGGACAAAGCTTTTGTGAAAATGTCAGCCAATTAGAATTTAGAGCCAACATGAACCGGAACAATCACACCAGCAACTACCTTTTCTCGAATAAAATGGCAATCTATCTCTATGTGCTTTGTCCTTTCATGAAAGATGGGGTTCTTGGTAAGATGAATAGCAGCTTGATTGTCACAATACAGCAGTGCTGGTTGTTTGTGCTGTACATTGAAGTCCTTCAAGAGAGTAATTATCCAAACAACTTCACAACAAGTGTAAGCAAGTGCTCGATACTCTGCCTCAGCAGAAGATCGAGATATCGTTGCCTGTTTCATGGATTTCCAACTCATTAAAGAGTCCCCAAGAAAGATGCAAAAACCAGTAATTGACCTTCGAGTTTCAGGGCATGCTGCCCAATCCGAATCACTGTATGCTTTGAGGTGTAAAGAAGAACTAGCTGAGAAGAAGAGACCCTGACCAATTGAACCCTTTAAATACCTCAAAATCTGATGAGCATGGTGCAAATGAGTCTGAGATGGTTTGTCCATGAATTGACTAAGAACACTCACAACATAAGTGACATCTGGTCTGCTAATTGTTAAGTAAATGAGCCTTCCAATCAGCCTTCGATAGCTTGTAACATCTGTCAATATGTCATTAGAAGAGTGTGCAAGTTTATGGTTTGAATTGGAGTGCTAGCTAGTTTACAACCAAGCAATCCTGCATCTTCTAAGATCTCCAATGTATACTTTCTTTGACATATGTGGATTCCAGCTGCTGTTCTTGCAACTTCTATCCTCAAGAAAAACTTCAAGAGCCCGAGATCCTTAATCTTGAATTGGCTGTGAAGGAATTCTTTGACATGGTTTATGGTAACTAAATTGCTGCTCCCCACTATTATGTCGTCAACATAAACCAAGAAGGCTGTAAAACCATGCTGATCATTTTTAGTGAATAGTGAGTAATCAGATTTGGATTGGTCAAACCCAATGGACAGCAAGGCAGCAGTGAACTTTGAGTTCCATTGCCTAGAAGCTTGCTTCAAGCCGTAGAGTGACTTATGCAACCTGCAGACCAGCCTTCCTTACTGCTGAGACTCCCCCTGAACCACATAACCTGGTGGCAAATCCATATATATTTCTTCAGTAAGGTCTCCATTTAAAAAAGCATTTTGTACATCAAGCTGGGCCAAATGCCATGTGTTAACTGCTGCCAAGGCAAGAAAGAGTCAAACCGTAGTCATTTTTGCTACTGGACTGAATGTCTCTTGGTAGTCAAAACCCTCTCTTTGAGTGTATCCCTTTGCCACCAACCTAGCCTTATGCTTGTCAATGGTCCCATCAGTTTTAGCTTCACCTTGTATACATACTTACAGCCAACTGTTTTCTTCCTAGGAGGTAAAGTAGTGATGGACCAGGTGTTATTGGTTTCAAGGACATCAATTTCAGATCTCATGGCAACTACTTGGGTACTTGAAGAGCTATTTCACTTTAAGAACATGGAATTTTCTGATGATTTCTAGCTTGTGCACAAATTTCTAACTTGGAGATTATATATGTTGTGTTTGGATGGAGGGATTTGGATTTTAAAGACCCAAATCGAATTATATATTAATACTTAAATTTGAATTTTACACTAAAATATTATCTTTTATAATATATATATATAAGTTGAATGCATGACTCAATCCTCGTGAGGCTCACGATCGAATTCTCTTGTAATTAGAAGTGTATACATCATGTAAGATAGCACGAACAGGTCAATACTCAAATAGGCATTGCAGAGCTCCACCAAGACTAGATCAACGCAACAGTATGGCTTCTTCGCTTCAATCACGGTGCTTTGGCTCCTTCTAATTTGCTGGCAATCATCATCATGAACAAGCCATCATTGTAAAGCCCGTAATCTTCCGACCAATCCCATGCAGGCAGGTTGCGCATGCATGCCACCTTTTATGGCGGCGACGAAACTGCCTGCGAGACTATGCATGGGTACTCATTCCACGCTATTAATTATTTATATATTTGGCTATCATCTTGTTTCGAGAAGAAAGAACGTATGCAAGTTTCAATACATTCATAGGGTGAAAAACCACAGCTAGTAGCCTAGTCCCAGCCAGTCTTGACAAAAAGTAAGTGTGTTGGACCTGAAATGCATTCGAATCTTACCAGCTGAAAAGCAAAGGACTTTCCATGGCGAAAAACTAATACAGAGTTCTCCTAAACGTGCAGAATCTGCAGTAGTAAATTGATATATGTCATATGCCTAGTTGAAATATGATATGGGGAGAAAAGTTTGGACTTAGAAAATGGATTATACCTATAGCCTTCTAGCTTAGTAGTACCTCTCAAGAACTAGAAGGATAACTAGGATTTAATTGCCCATAAATGTAAGATTTGAGAGATTAAGACCTGTTTTCTGTCACTTGAATAATGGAAGAAATAAGTGTGTGATTCATAAATTTTGGGTAGTTGCTCGGTTATTTTAGGATGTGAAATTGACCTATTACACAAATGTTTTCTTCCTACATGCTTTTGATCTCCAATGACTCTTTGTTAGTCAACAATGAGTCTTCAGCTGCTGCCATGAGAGCAGATGTTCATGCCACGAGAAGTATTACGCCTGCTTGTTACTTTTATCAATGATTCTCAGTGCCAACAATTTCTGTTGGTACAATTTCTGTGTGTCAAAACTTTATAGTACTCGAATACTTGACAGGGTTAAAAGGTTTGAGGAGAGACAGAGTTTACCTGATTTCCTGCACAGAATCAAGTACAAGATCCTAAAGTCAACTAAGTTTTTCTGAAAAGAAGAGGGTCAAGCGTTGTGTCATTTTATTCCTGAACTTTTTTGAAAGACGTCATTGTTTCATCAAACAGACTTTTTCTATTTGTTATTAGTGCAAAAACAACAACAAAATAAAAAATAACAATATCACATATGCCTAAGTAGACATCTTCAGCTATATTAACCTTGTGAAGTGATGAAGGACAAAACTAGTGCAATCCGTGCGGTGCCAATGACATGAAAGCAAAATGCCCAAAAAGCACATAATTCCTCTCGTGAGCTTTCAATTCATGTTAATGAAAGCAAGGAATGAATTGAGGGTGTATTGGGCATAAAAATCCAAACATTTTTTTTTAATTACTTCTCAGGTTACCCCATTTGAATATTTGGGTCCATAAAAGGGAACAAAAATGGAATGTAATGGTTAGCTAAGATGATAGCCACAAAGTTGTTTGAGTGGCAGACATGTTATCAAACACAATTAAGAGCATTGGAGCCCCTAGGTGAACAATGCCCTCATTTCTTACCCTAAGCACGCCAGTCCCCTTTTTCATTTCCTTTTTGCCATGAAGTATCATCATCAGCAGCAGCAGCAGCCCATGCTCCCAAATCATATCTCCCATCTTTTGTCATATGACCCTAGTACCTTTGCCAACCTTTGCCAACCAAAGATTTTCATTCTGATTATGCTGCTGTCTAACTGTTCATGATCTCTTCCTTTTTCTTTTCTTTTTTTTATCTTTTTGTAAGAACAATTCATGATCTAATTTACTAGTTCTTCATAACCCCACCTCCTCTAAAACAGCTGGCAGTCCTTTTATCAGGAACTTTCACTGCCATCAAACGTATATCCTGTCCTGCACTTAACATGATAGAAGCAATATAAGAACTTTCTTCTCTTTTTTTGCTTCCTTACTCTTTTATCCATCAAAGCTTTTCGGCTATATAAATTGCTGCAAACAGTCCAAACCTACCTGTTTGTAGCCTAAGTCCTGTTATATCTACAGCAAAAGCATCTAGATCTGGTTATCACATTTTTCAAGCTCTTCCTTTAATGTGCCAGTGCCAGAAAAATCAGGAAAAACCATACTACTATATTTTCAAGCCCCAGAACATCAGGAAAAACCATACAAGATAACACTTCCACCCAACATCTTCTGAACCAAGTTCATATTATCAAATGGGCTCCCTCTTCTCTCTCACATTGATAATTCTGTCATGGGCATCATCAACGTCAATAAAGGCTGAAGCCCAAGGAATTGGTTCAGATCATCTTCTCGATCTATACATTCGAGACTATACGTTTAAGGCCCACGATCAACACTTGATCAAGACTGGAATATTGCACAGTGTACGTTTACCAGCAAACTTCTCCGGCATCAGGGTCGACATGTTGAGACTCAGGTGTGGCAGTCTACGAAGATATGGTGCACATGTTAGGGAATTTCATCTGGATGTTGGAGTGACTGTGCATCCATGTGTGGAGAGAGTCATGGTGGTTAGACAAAATTTGGGGTATAATTGGTCTTCCATATTCTATGCTAATTATGACATATCTGGGTACCAACTTGTTTCCCCTATTTTAGGTCTTCTAGCATATAATGCTGGATCCAACATGAATTTTAGCAATCCTTATGAGCTTGGAATTCTTGCAGAAGAAAAGCCCATCACAGTAGATTTCAGCAATACTACGAAGTTAACCAACATGCAGGGAAATAGACCATATTGTGCTAGTTTTGAAAGTGATGGCAAAGTCACACTAGCAAATCAGGTATCACCATATGTGTGTGTTGCAAAGAGGCATGGCCATTTTGGACTGGTCATTGAGATGGCGCCGGAGCAGTTGAGCAAAAAGATTAGCCGGTGGAAATTGGTGGTCGGAAGTTCAGTAGGAGCTGCATTGGGTGCATTTCTTTTGGGTTTGCTTCTGGTGGCATTGCTTGTTAAGGTGAAGAAGAAATCAAGAATGGAAGAGATGGAGAGAAGGGCCTATGAAGAAGAAGCTTTGCAAGTTTCGATGGTAGGACATGTCAGAGCTCCTACTGCAGCTGTTACTCGAACGTTGCCTACAATTGAGCATGAGTATGTACCTTCTCCTCAAGAAATTGCTCATTTTTGTTTGTGATTACTCTTTTTGTAACATCTGCGGATGAACAAAAATGTATGTTTAATTAGATAAAAAGAAATTCAACCATATGTTTGTAGGTTCCTCATTGAAAGAGGAACAAATCTGATTCTCATCCTGATGATTGATTAAATATTTAAAAAAAAAAACAAATTCATATGCATTCAATTTTACGTACTCATTTACGCATTCCATTAATACGATAAGTTGCATTAAATTTTTTAATATAAAATAAATATTTTGACCACTTATATCAATAAAGTCTATAAAGAATACGCAAAAATAATTATACGTAACAAAAATTTTATTTTTTTCCCTTCAACTTTCGAATAAGTTGCAATTGGGATCAATGCATAACGAAGTCAGATAAGTTGTTGGTTTTACAATATCCAAGTAAAGATGAATTGGGTCAAAATCACCCTCCCAAGTAGCTGTTTCACCTTTGGACGAGTCACAACAAATTTCATAATGGATAATTGAAGGTATAACTAGAGACACAAAATTCTTGCTCAAAGACTTTGACAGCTAAATAACAATCAAAATACATCATTCTCAGAATCAATATACGAATTATACTGCGCAATACGCAGCTTCAAACAACTTGTATAAAAGCATTTTCCTGATAAAAATAACACAATGATATTGGAGTTTCATAACAGGAATGATCCACCAATATAATATTGTATTTTAATTTCAGATTCTAAAAGTGCTAATTACTGTTTGGTTTGAATGAAGATTACTACTTGCCGGAGAAAAATAAAAATAAAAGAACATTGAAGAAAAAGACTTTCTTATATATTGTTACTTTATACGCAAAAGCAAAGTCACATGTCATGCTTGAGCACAAAGTCTTTCACTTTTCCATTCTTTATGGTGCACAAAGCAATTATACTGGCAGATGCTTGAAGATGAAGATGTCATTAGCCTGCATCATTGAGGTCGGAACAAATTGTTTTAGCATCCTATGGCGCAGCTATATATATTGATATAAAAATTGAAAATTTAGTAGACGAGAATCCAAATGAGATCTAGATCATTCCCTAGAGTTCTCATCTCTCTTCGATCTCAACTCTAGGAGTACCTAAAGTCCCAAATCCACGACGTAATACTT
Organism: Carya cathayensis; assembly: GCA_011037825.1. Taxonomy (NCBI): domain Eukaryota; kingdom Viridiplantae; phylum Streptophyta; class Magnoliopsida; order Fagales; family Juglandaceae; genus Carya; species Carya cathayensis. Next base: position 46,579 of record QGSO01000495.1, on the reverse strand, counting down.
TCAAGTAATGGTAGTCACGTATAGTTTTAGAATACGGAATTTCTGCACTCTCTTTTAAGAGTCTATTATTAAAAATAATTTTTTTTTATGTAGGTCTTAGATTTATTTATTTTCTTAAAAGAAAAATACTAATGTGCGGTTTGGACAGTGAGTTGAGATTAAAATTAAAAGTTAAATAAAATATTATTTTTTAAATATATTATTTTTTTATAATTTGAAAAGATTTAATTATTTATTATATTTTATGTAAAAATTTGAAAAAATTATAATAATGAGATAAAATGTGACGAGATATTTTTTAAATCAAAACAGAACCTAAATGTATTTTAAGAAAAACTTATAAAATATTACGTAAAACTTATATATCCTATTATTACAAATATCATTTATCGGGGGCGAAACTCTCAAGATTTTATTAAGTCCTCACTTCTGATCATACGCAAACACATTAACCTGGACATGACAAACGCCATCATAAATAATTTTAAACATAATTCGATTGGTCTTCTATTTATACATTATTTCTATGGGCTTCTTTCAATGGGACTAGTTTTCATAAATTTGGGTGTGGATGAATTTCAGCATGTTCAATTTTGGATCAATTCTTTTGAATTAAATTGGGCCAATTCCCTTTTTGTACTTCGTAGAATCCGAACCGATCTCCTTGATACAATGTTCTTTTTTTCTTTTTCTTTTTTTAAAGAAGAAAATGACACTTTAATTTTATTGATAATTTTTATTTATGGCGAAAAAATACCATGATTACATCTGAACACTTATAGATTACACATCCTTAATACAATGAAATTATACACTCAAACAAAGAAATACAGTAGTCGTTTGTTCCTGATTATTGGGCGTGCAAAAAATTTTTAAAATTAAATTCATAAATTGACATGACTTCATATTACACATTAGATCTACTTTATAATAAAAGAAATACTTTTACGATCTAACGAACTATATCAAATTATGTCAATTTATGATTTATTTTTATTATATCTTTTTATGGCAAAAGTACTTCTTCATTTCAAAACATGTCGTACTTACTTACTGCATAGAGCTTTGGATTAATGAAAATCAATTGCTATTTATTTTATTTTATTATTAATTATTATTAGAGTTTGGATTTTCCTCGTTGTTTTGGGATTGCTATCTTATTTTGCAAGTGTCATTAGGATTTAATTTCTTACTTTTTAATTTCTTATTAGACTTAATTTCCTAACAACTATTTAAGCTTAATTTTGTATTGACTGGCACAATTTTGGTGAATAATATCTTTGTAGGGGTCAAAATAGCACTTTATAATTTAATTTTAAGATAAGGCCGAAAATAAAGTTAAAAGGTAAAGTCAAGAATATATAGGTTAAGTTGACTCAAGTTCAAAGAGACATAGACATTTAAAAGGAAAATACTTCACAAAATAATTTAGACTCAATCACTTCAAGAAAATAGACCTCTACATAAGGAGCAAGTCTCCCACAAATCTGACAAGCTCTCTACACCAAATATCTCTACAAAAGCTCTCTACGCCTAAGCTCCACCACACATAACAATTCAAAAGGATTTCCCATAAATTTTTCCATTGTATTGTGAGATGTGTGAGCTATGAGAGATTGTAAAATCATCCATTATAATAGATTTTGCCTTCAAACAACTCATGGACATAGACTTTTATGCCGAACTATGTAAATCTCTGTTTCTCTTTATATTTATTTTTATTTACTTAGTTATTACGTATTTTATAAATAAACACAAAGAACACCATATCGAAGCTTGAATTATCATCCGGTGATTATTCTTTTCTCTCTTCCGATTTGCTGTGCAGATTAAGACATTAACCATCTTAGCCATATGTTAAAAAAAAATTAAAAAGTCAAGTGGTTTTAATCCAATGCCTTTTTGACATCCACCATCATTTTTATCTTCTTTTCAAGTGCAAATACAATAAAAAATAATAATCAGAATATATAAAAAAATATGTCATCCACCATCATTTTTATCTTCTTTTCATGGTGAAAATTATTTATTATTTTTAAATTAGTTTTAAAAACAGACTTAACACACAATTATACTTAAAATAATAATAATTATTATTAAAAAAAAACTAGTACGAGTGAACCACAGTTTAAAAAAAAAAAAAATTGTTTATGGGTTTCCAGAAATACCCAGGGTTTCTCAAAAACAAAAAATTACCCACAGGGGCCCCAGCATGTATTAATAATGTATTTATTACACGTGCTCGAAATTATTGAGACTCACGGAGTGGTCTACGAAGGTTTCCCGGGAAAGATAACCGCAACTTGTGAAGAAGGAAAACCTCTCTTCTCCGACTGTCTTGTCTACGTTCAAATCTCTGTTAATTCCCGTTTTCTCAAACAACTCTCTTATCTGAGATAAAGTCGCAACTTTTCCTCACTGAAACACGCAAAAAAGGGTTTATTTATTTCCCTCACAAAAAGGATTTTTTTTTCTTCTGTTTTTTATGGAAGATCCCGCGATTCAAAGATTTCCCAGTCAACCTGCTCCCGGAACCCCAACTCCGTCTTCTTCATCTTCGCAGCTGAATCTAGCTCCGACTATGTCCGACGAGGACTCAGCCCGTTCGCGCTATATCGAACGCCTGATCAACGCCAACCACCACCCATCGCCGTCGAGGACGATCTACTCCGATAGGTTTATTCCCACCAGAACGGGCTCCAACTTCGGGCTCTTCCACCTCCCAGCGCCGCGACAGTCCAGCTCTTCCGAGGGCCGCGAGGATAGCTCCACCAGCGTCTATTCTACGCTCCTACGAACGGTTCTATTCGGCCCTGAATCTGGAGTCGTCTCGCCGGTTACGCCCGAGAAGAGGAGCGACTGGATGAACCCCCCCAGCCGGAATATCTTCCGTTACAAGACGGATACCTGCCAGGCTTTGCATTCCCTTTTTCCATTTGGGTCTGACGATGCAATGCCCGGGGTTAATCATAGCCCGGTAAAGGCTCCAAGGAAGATCCCACGGTCGCCGTATAAGGTGAATTACCGGGGTTGGTTGATTTGGGTGGAATTGGATTTGGATTTTGTGAATTGGGTTTGTCGTGTTTATGGGCATAACTGTTTTTTGTAGGTTTTAGATGCGCCAGCTTTGCAAGATGACTTTTATCTAAATCTGGTGGATTGGTCTGCGCATAACGTCTTGGCGGTGGGATTGGGAAACTGTGTTTACTTGTGGAATGCTTGTAGTAGCAAGGTGACTTTTTTGCTCTGTTCTTAAAATTTTGTTTTGTTTTTAATTTCGCTATATCATGAATAACTTGCCTCCTAGGCAATTATATCTGCCGAGATTTCACAGGTTTGAAATTTATGTCTTTGTTGAGACTATTTTGATGCTGCACGCAGGTAACCAAGTTATGTGACTTGGGAATCGACGACAGTGTCTGTTCGGTAGGGTGGGCTCAGCGCGGTACACACCTTGCTGTTGGTACCAGCAATGGAAAAGTTCAGGTTAGAGGCATTATGAATATTGATTATTTATTGCATTCAATCTCATATATGTTTATTGATTGATTAAACAACGGGTGATTCCCCCTTTTTTTCATTTGGGAAGACTGTATATAGGAGGGTTTATATATGAAACCATGAGGAGAGGACATGATGAATTCTTATGATTAAAAGATTTTTTTTAAGTGAACCTGAAAACCACAAACAATTACATCTTCAATTGTTGATTAGATGGTATTTGGTTAGATCATTAATGAAAATCTTGTGGGGAGTTATAGTACAACTTGCTAGTGGTATCCTTCAAATTGATTAGCTGGTACCAGCATGGCCAGGCCAGCCAGCCAGCCCTGCACAGGGCAGCTTGGGCGTGCTCTTCTTCTGTGATTCTAAAAAGTGGGGGTTATTAATACAATGCATTGTGTTCATTCCCCCACTGGTCAATTAAACTCTTCCTACTTGTTTTTGAGATTTTTGGCATGATATGTGCTACCTAGCATATTTAGCTAATGTGTTTGACAACATCCTATGTAGATTTGGGATGCATCTCGGTGTAAAAGGGTAAGAACTATGGAGGGTCATCGACTACGTGTCGGGGCCTTAGCTTGGAGTTCAGCTATTTTGTCTTCTGGTGGCCGGGACAAGACTATTTTTCAACGAGATATACGTGCTCAGGAAGATTTTGTTAGTAAACTCTCTGGACACAAGTCAGAGGTCAGATTCCCATACATCGTGTTCTACTTAATTTTATTTCTTTCTGAATCGACCTTCATCCTGCTTTCAGATGCATCTTCATTAGTTTTTATGAATGCAAGAAATCACTATACGTATATGCTGCTGTTTCTGCCATCTTCTTCATTGCCTTTGCCTGTTGAATTTTCATTTATATTTAAGATCTTTTTCCCATCCTGAGTGTTAATTTTGTGCGTTTTAGGTTTGTGGACTAAAGTGGTCTTATGATAATCGTGAATTAGCATCTGGAGGCAATGATAACAGAGTATGTGATGACATTTCATTTTATTTTCTGATTAATTGCACTTCATAGTTATTTGTTCATTCCTCTTTGCATTCTTGGCTGATAGTTTGTTGCACATATGTGTAGCTTTTTGTTTGGAATCAAAATTCAACTCAGCCTGTGCTGAAATACTGTGAGCATACAGCAGCAGTAAAAGCTATTGCATGGTCTCCCCATGTTAATGGACTTCTTGCATCAGGGGGAGGAACTGCAGACCGATGCATTCGTTTCTGGAATACAACCACAAACTCACACTTGAGTTGCATGGACACTGGAAGTCAGGTAATCTACTTGCCAGTTTATTTTTTGACTTCAATGATTTCCTTTTAGTGGTTCTGGTATACTCATGGATTAGGTAAACCTTCCTTTCATTGTCTTTCCGCTTTCTTGTCTCAATGACAAATAATAGAAAGATGATATTTTCAAGTGTTTGTAAAGTTATAACATTTAACAATATCAGCTCTGGGGCTGAAATATGTGGTACCATTACATCGAAAGATTCATTTTCCATAGAGGGTTGAATATATGGGGTTCAAATTTAGACTCCAGTGTTAGAGATAATTATTAGTTTTGGAAAATTCTACGTGCCACACTCTCATCCCATTTTCACCCACTATGATGAGGTGACATTGCCCATCAACCTTGAGTTTTTCTTCAAATTAAATAAAGGATGATCCAAGGGTGATAAAAAATGTCACATTTTACATAGTGGGAAGAAAGTGGAATGGGAGTGTTGGTATATATAGCATTACTCATTAGTTTTTGCATTTGAAATGCTGGTAGTACAAGGAGAACATTCCTGGTATTTTTTTCGGTTGGACTAGCCGAACTATATGTGGGGCCTGAACTGAGTTTACTTTGTGTTAAACGAGGATACTAATCCCAAGGGGTTGGCCCAAGTGGTGAAGGTCTTGGTCTTGGGGTATCACTCCCCTCAAGGTCCAAGGTTCAACACATCATGGGTGCAAACAATCCTTTGGGGCCACACCTCATGATGAAAAGCCAGCGATTTAACCAGTTCCGTGTAAGAAAACTTCCGAGGGTGCGGTGCACGGAACTGGGTTTACTCTGCAAGAGTGGGTCTGAAGGGCCCTGCCTTTGAGAGGTTCCCTGACATAAAAAAGGATACTAGCTTAATATTAGATCCTTCATGGATGATCCACTGCTTTTATTATTATCATTATTATTTCTTGAAGTAGTTATTTTGCTTCCAATCAAAATCCATTGTCAAGTGATGAGACCTATACCCCACCCACACCCCCCGGCACAGCTCACACTTTTGTGACCTATATGTGTTAATTAGGCATCTGTACTAGTCAAATACTCAACTCTTCTCAGTCCTAAATGAAAATTTGCTAAAAAAATCCTAATGAAGAGCTACAGTTATAGCCAACAAGGCTTGTTTGGAAAAAGTTTTCATCCGAAAATTTTTATCTCATCTGATCTCATCCCATCTTCTTCCCAAACATCACTCAAACACAAATACTTTCAAACTAATCATTACAACTTTCCCAAATTTTCAAACAAAAAATAAAAAACAATTCAACTTTTTCAAATCCCCAAACAAAAATAATATATTCTAACAATATTTTGACTTTATAATATTTTTTATTTAACTTTTTCTCTCTCCTTTCCCAAAACCCAAAAAATACTCGAACTCATTTTTCTCTCTCCCATCTTATTACTATTCATAAAATTCTCATCTCATCTCATTCGTTCAACATCATCTCAAAATTCTCATCTCATGTCATCTTTCTTCAAAGTTGGGACTTGTTAGTTTGGAACTATTGATGAGTAAATACAATAATGATTTATGTTTATCATGGAATGGAGGAGATCTCTCTCTCTCTCTCTCTCTCTCTCTCTCTCTCTCGCTCTCTCTCTCAATATGGAGATGTACTGATCTCCACTGTGCATGTGGCAGGTATGCAATCTTGTTTGGTCCAAGAATGTCAATGAACTTGTCAGCACCCATGGATACTCCCAAAATCAGATAATAGTTTGGAGATATCCTGCCATGTCAAAGGTAGAAAGTTTATCTGCTGTGATGCCAGTATATCTTGTCAGTTATTTTTTTTATTAATTTTTTTCTTCTCATGTAGTTGGCAACTCTTACGGGCCATACATATCGAGTTCTCTATCTTGCCATCTCACCTGACGGACAGGTAGTTTGTCCTTTGTTTTTTTAATAATCATTGGGATTGTGTTAACAAATAGGCCAGATATGTAATTTTATTTCCCATTTTTCTGCTCGTCAACTGCAATAACCCTTGTTGTTTCAGACCATTGTCACAGGAGCTGGAGATGAAACACTTAGGTTTTGGAATGTTTTCCCCTCCGCTAAATCACAGGTAAATGATCCATTAGATGAGTCTGAAATTTTTGGTAGATTTGATGCTTTCATTAAGGTCCTAAGTCTGGTCTCCCTCCAGTTCAATTGCTGTTATTATTAGATATCCTTCACCTTAAGAACTGTTTCTCAACTCCAGCAGATATCCCCTCCTGTACAGTTTTACTGCTTGTAGTACACATCCTTTGGAGAGGTACAACAATTATTTTCTTAGGTAAAAGTGTGGACAAGTGTTTTGTATTTAGTTGTTTTGCTTTTTCAGTGGAAAATGGCCAGTTCACCTTCATGCAGTACCTAACTAAATACATGCATGGAGCACATACATAGAGCAAACATCCCTGATCACATCTGGTTGTTTCGTGCTTCTTTCCCTGCACCTTTTGTACCTTCAACTCTATTGAGGACTGGAGAAGCATCAATGGGCAAAGAACTGTATCCATATAACTGATCATAACCTAAGCTCTGCATCTATTTCCAGTTTGGCACCTTGGTAATAATATCTGGATCAAGTAGCTTGCAGTAGTGAAGATAAAAACAACTCATATGAATGTAAATGTTAATGCAGAACACAGACAGCGAGATTGGAGCATCATTTCTGGGAAGAACTACAATTCGATAATCATCGCCGACATTTGGCTTAAGGGAAATAATTCGATTGTTTATACCATGTATTGACATCTCTGTCAATGGGCAATACGACAGATTATATATTCCTCGGGTTCAAAATTTATTTTGTGCTAAGAGAGACTCAAGTTGGTCTGCTTGACCCAACCCACATTATGCAGAGAATTTGCAAGGACCTAACTATGCTAGGATGGGAGTTGGAAGTGATGGAACATCCCTGGTTTCTTGCAAGCTAGTGATTTTGGACTTCTTTTCACACGAGCAGTTCTTCTTTTTTTTTTCCCTGGAGGAGGTGTTAAACAATTATTTTAACAGCTCCGTTGTATATTTGAAGAGGAAGAATGCTAGCATGGTCTGACCATGGCATGCTTCTGTAATATATGTAAATGACTCATTTTCTTTCTCATTATGTCTCCATGACACAGAGCAGAGTGGGTGGTTTTTTCTATTGAAAATGTCTCCATTGCCCATTCGATCAGCATGTCTCATGAGTCTCCATTTCTCACACATAATTAATTATCCTGGTCAGAATTCAGGGAAAGCTAGAACGTTTCTACGCCGTTTTTAGGGATAAAAATCTTAGTGGTTCTAATGTTTGCAGTTGCCCATTCGGGTCTGTGGTTAAATAATAGCTTGCTCTGTGCTCACCGCAAGACTCCATGTTGTTAAGACATTTGGGGCAGCGTAAATTTACATGTTTCCTCATGACAGAAAGGTCTTCAATCCACAAACTGAATATTCTCTCTTAACTAAAAGGGTTTCTGTTTTCTCAGTACGAGCATTTGGTGGCCGAAATCCGTCTCAAGAGGCTGCCCTGCGGGGAGATTTTACCCCCCAAACTGTCTGCCATGACAATGGCATAGAGATTTTGCATAGTAAAAGACTCGTCTGAACATTTATATACATATACATAAAGATATATATTTACACAAACAGAGACTCGGTAAACCAGAACAGACATGGATTTCCTACAACCTTTCACCTCAAATATTTTCTATAATCAGGAAAGAAACAGAGATAAACAATATTATCTACCGACACAATAGCTGAACCAGGAACTTTTATGAGAGGGCTAAATTTTCTATTATGGGACACTTTTTATATAAATTAAAAAAATATAACTATATATAAAATTAGATCTCAATAATTTACTACATATATGTAGAAATAAAATTCTAAAAAACACAACTTAATATATATTTCAAATTTTTAACGATAACGTTTCATGAAATAATACTAATCCATTCTTATTTTTGTAACGAAATATTTAAAATTTATTTTCTTCATAGAAACTATTAAGTGATCTTTTATAATGTCATTTTTCATTCTAGTATGTAAGCTAATTTATCAAACTTTATACAAAATCTAGATATTTTCTTGTCAAATTAAGCATATAATACTATAATTGAGATCCTAAATAATTTTTTTTTACTCAATAAAGTCTAGAGAATAAAACCTTTCAACTATTTTTCATGTAAATCATCTCAACCTTAAAATGATTTTTCTTATATTTTTACTTTGGATTCTATATTAAGAATTCTAATATTGTATAACAAAAACATTTGCGATCCATATTTATAAGTTTATTATTTTTCCTAAATTTAGTTTTAATTTAATCTTGGTGAAGACAAATCTTTGAAAATATATAATATATAAAAATTATACAAAATTTCGGAACTATAAGGAAAAAAAAATTGGAGAAGAATATTTTTAAATATATTAAAATTTTAAAAAACATATGGGAATTGTAAATTTTTTTAGGAGTGCCATGCACCCCCTCAGTCATGCCGTTGTACCAACAACATTTAGTATTTGAAAAATATTTTAGTTACAGAAGGATTAGATAAAAATAAACTCACAAAATAATATGTTTTGATATGATAAGTCGTATTATAAAGTTAATTTTATTATAAAGTAAATCTAACATATTTCATAAAATTACATCATTTTATGAGTTTATTTTATATAATTTTTTTTTATGTCTGTAACCGTTCTCTTAATATTTTGAATATATGTAATGTCAAATCTTTCTTTTGAGTAATTAAAAATCTCTGGCACGGATCATTGTGCACGAGACTGGAAAAGAATGCATCATGGTACAGGACCACCGCCCCTCAAATGGACAAACAAATCGCACTCGATCGTTACCACAGGCACCGAAGTTGCATCCCAAAATCGGAAGCCGATGAGACCCACCAAGAAAAATGATGGGGGAAAGGGACGGATTCATTTGGATAAAAATGACTGCTCAGTGCTCACATTTGAGTCACGTTTTTAATTTTTGAATGATCGAGTAGTCCTTTTGGCTTCCGAAGGATAAAACAAAAGGAAAAGTTGAGACGATCATATTTGAAGGAGACTCACGAAGCATTCACAAGGCATTCCGTAAGCCCTCTACAGAGTCGATGGCAAATCTCACCCATCGTCAACACTATCTCAGCCATCTTCAACACTTTCTCAGCCATCGTCAACACTAGTGTCAACACTTGGCAAAATGGATCGCATCCTCTCCATGGATAGGAAGCACTCCCTTTTATTTGCCACCTCCCTACTCCCTTTCACAGTGGTAAAGATCCACATTTTTGTAACATTTTTTAATATCTATAAATAATACATGTTGCTTAAAGAAAAAAGAGAAAAACGTGAGCAGTCCCCTTAACTGAAAATCCGTCTGAAATATTTGTAACACACTCTAAGACTATAATCAATCCGAATTGAGTCGATTTCTTGGATTATCAATTTGAGCTAGAATCAAATAACTCGAGCTGGACTTGGAGCTGGAGCTGGGAGTTTGTGGAGGCAAAACGAGCTTGAGTTGATCAAACATGAGCTCAAGCCGAGTCGAGTTATTTATTAATTTTTGCTCGTGCTCTTTAACTTGAAAAGAAAGCATCATATGCCCACAGAACCACCGCCCTTCAAAGGGATAAACAAGTCGCACTGGATTATTACCACATGCACCAAAGTCAGGTCTCGAAAATGTAAGCCAGTGAGACCTACCAAGAAAAATGACGAGGAAAGGGACAAATTCATATGGGAAAAAGGGAATATTCACATTTGAGTCATGTTTGAAGTTTTTGACCTGAGTAGTCCCTTGCGGTTTCCGAAGGGCCAAACAAAAAATTCAGATGAAGATATTTGAAGGAGACTCAAGCATTTTTAAGGTATTTTGTCAGCCCTCTACATAGTCAAGATGACAAATCACACCCATCATCAACACAATCTCAACCATTATGAAAGCAAACCTTGCCTAAAACATCTCTTAAGTTATGCGTAGTGTGAACTCTGCAATGCAAGACTTGGCAAAATGGACCGCATCCTCTCCATGAATAGGAAGCACTCCCTTTTATATGGCACCTCCCTACCCCCTTTCATAGTGGTAAATATCCCATTTTTTGTAATATTTACTAATATTTATAATAATACATCTTGCTTAAGAAAAGAAAAAAAGTGAGCAGTCCATTTTTCTTAATTGTAAATTAGTCCGTACCCCACTCTAGGGTTGTAATCAATCCAAATTGAATTGATCTTTTGGATTATTGAATCAAGCCGGACTCAAATAACTTGAGCTAGAGCCTAGATCTGGGAGCTTACTGAACGGAGCCAAGCTCAAGTTAATCAAACATGAGTTCAAGCCAAGTTGAGTAGGGCTATTCACCCGGATATCCGGGTATACCTGGCTCGGATATACCCGGGTTACGACCCAGGCCGGTACCTGGGTGAATCCGGGTTTTAGGAACCTGGAAATCCAAGTACAAGGTTGTACCCGTGTTTTTTTTTTTAATTGGTTAAAACTCAACTTTCAAAAACATACTTTTTTTTTAAATAACAAAAGTCTATAATTATATGAAAGTATTTAGAAGCATGATTCTCCTATATTTTAAAATATTAAAAAAAGTGTGGAAAATCACAAGTTTCGTAAAAGCCATATATTATAGAAAAAGTTTTTCTAACTCATTAAAAAGCATAATACTAACTAACATTTTCCAGAATAATAAAAATATATAAAAATGAAAAAATAAAATACGTGCAATCCACTACATATTACGCTATTTTATTATTTACACATTACATTATAATGTAAAACACAAAACTACAAGATATGAATTACAAAATAAATACGGCAAGTAGCAATTTCAAGTGATCTGATTGAGAGAGATCCTGCACAATTTGTATGCAAAGAAAGTCAGTAGTCTTTAGAGGCTTTAATTGCATAGTATTAATTAGCTAATTTACTACTAATAAGATTACCACTCCTTGAAGCTGATGAGGTTGTTGTAATATGGGCATGATTTTCAATCTATCATACCCATATTACAAATGGGTAATGAAGTGATAATAGATTATATTGGCACAAAAAAAGGGACCAAACATGCTAAAACAAGATTAGATTTAAAAATTGGTTCAATCTGCCTAGAAGAAGATAATTCTCTGGCCTAGAGTGAAACCAACTCAAGAATTGTGAATCCATGATTTATTGTTTACCCATAAAAATAATAAGCAGGTTATGTCAAGCAAGAAAAAGTAATTTCACCAACACATTACACCAAACATATGGTGTATGTTATATATGTACTACTCTTATTTGTAATAGAAATCCTCAAAGAACCACCAAAGAAGTGTACAGAATATGTGAATTCCCAAAGAAACTTTGAAACTGGAAATCATATGAATATGAGCATTCGGCAAATATAGATTTGTAAGGTATAAAATTTATATTCAAATACTTTCCTTATTAGTGCTTACTTTGTAATTTATAACAAAATAAATTACATCACATGTATTACTTGTACCAACATTAGAGACCGATCAAAAAGTGCTTATTTTGTAATTTCCCATCCAATTAAAAAGTATTCTTACCTCCAAGGTAGTTCACTGGACTTTGTTACACCTAATGATGAAACAAGAACAATTCTCTTCAGTGAAGAAGGCAGTGCAGATACAAGATTTCTCACACCCTCCCAATCTTCAATTAAAAACATAGAGTCAAAAGCGCTGAAAGCATACACTAATGTGTAAGTGTGTGGGTGTTCGTGCATGCAAACATGCATTCATGTGTATGCATATAACTACAATTTAAAGGAACAAGAATGATGTACTCTAACTACTACCAAAGACCATTCTTTAGCGCACAGGCACTAATACATTAGAGAATTGCAGATTGTGTTATCAATGTTGTTTCTTGCAGATTCTAATTTCCTAGATGCTAAAATTAATAACAAATAAAGAATATAAGCATGACCTACTCTTTCAGGTGTATTATCCCTATCCCACCGTCTTGAAGGAAAGGTTGTTGTTCCTGTACAGCAAATTACATGTGTGACTCCTTGAAAGACAAGGTTTTAACAACAAAAGTCATGCATTAGAAAATTACACAAAAGTCAAATATTTGTTAGATTTCTTGGTACATCATAAGTGAAAACGGGAAAAAAGAACATGGATTAGTATTCAACTAACAGAAACCCTAGCTCTCTTCACATGGGTTTGTTGTGAAATTTCATGATCTCCATTTCTCATTATTTTTAGAGTTTTACTTTTTTTTTTTTTTGATAGGTTGTTTTTAGAGTTTTACTTCGTAACCTGTGTCTCCAGCTTCTACAATTTGTTTATTACGCTATTTTGAGCTTGGATCATAAGCAAGCTAAACAGATTTGTTTAGATTTGTTTATTTATTTTTCCTTTTATATTCATAGCAACAAACCCATTCGTCAGATCTAAACCCATTCTTCCAAATAATAATAACCCACGGCTCTACCATTTTGCAGCTAAATAGATCTAAACAGAATACTCCTCAAACATTTAAACGGATCAAACCCATAAAAATACTCCTCAAATATTCTCAAAAAAAAAAACCCAAAAAAGAGAGAATACAACAGAGGGAAGAAAGAAAACTTATCCAAACTGAAATACATTCTAATCTCTTAGATCCTAAAGCACTTCCACCATTCGGCACCGCAGATAACATACAGACATAGAGAAAATGAGAGAGTGATTTCGGGGGCTAGGGCATCGTAGACACAGACGCAAAGCACAGAGAGAGAGAGAGAGAGAGAGAGAGAGAAGTCTGGGGAAGACGAATTAGGGGGAGCGCGGCTAGGGCTACATGCAAGCCCTTTTTCATTTTATAAAACCCGGAACCCAAATTTAAAATCCAGTACCCGGTCCGAATTGATATGGTTTTCTAAATCCGGGTTTTGGCCCGGATTGACCCGACTACCCCTCAAAAAGGACAAATAAATCGCACTAGATTTAGGGGTGTAACCGGTCCGATTCAGTTCAGTTTTAAACAAAATTTAGGACCAAACTGGTATGTACTGGTTTGTATTTTTCAATACCGATTATGCACCGGCACTCCTGTTTTACCGATTTTCCGGTTTTAAATTGTAGTATATTATAATATATATTATAATTGTATTATAGACTATAATGATATATTATAATATATAGTGATATAGTATTAGTATAACTATTAATATGCACTGTATAATATTAGTATTATTAATACAATAAATAAAATGATATAAGATTTTAAAATTTAATATTATATTAATTAGTAATTTATCATATAATACAAAAATATTTTATATATAGTTATATATTATTATATATAAATATTATATACAATATAAAAAATTTAAATATATATATAAACCGGTTTGGTCCAATTTTAAAAAAAAGAAAAATTAGAAACGAACCGATTTTGACCCGTTTTAAGAAAAATAAAACCGGTACTGAACCGAACCAATCCCACCAATTTGGTCCAATCCGGTCTGGTTTACTGATTTATTGATTTTTATTTTTACACCCCTAATTGGATTATTACCACAAGCACCAAATTCGCGTCCCAAATCATAAGCCGATGAGATCCACCAAGAAAAATGACTAGGAAAGGGACGAATTCATATGGAAGTTAAAAAAGGACCGTCACAATTGAGTCACTTTTAAAATTTTTGAATTGAGTAGTCCTTGCGGCTTCCGAAGGGCAAAAAACAAAGTTCAAACGGATCATATTTGAATGAGACTCACAAAACATTCGTAAGGCATTCTGTAAACCCTCTTTAGACTCAAACAATCTTAGCCATTCTGAAACATCTCTCAAGCTGAAAGCACCTAAGTCGATCTTTTAGATTATTGAGTTGAGTTGGACTCAAATAACTCGAGCTGAAGCTTGGAGGGAGGCGAGGTTGAGTTGATCAAACATGAGCTCAAACCAAGTTTAGTTATTTATTGATCTTTGCCCGTTCTCTTTATCAAGCTCGAGCCGAGTCAAATTATTATCTGAGTTTTGCTTGTACTCTTTTATTTAATTTTTATTTATTTTTGAATAAATTAAATAATTAAAAATACCAAATTACAAAAAAAATTATTAAATTTAATGATGTTTCTGCAACTAATATATAAACGTTATATTGAATTATAACATTCAAACATTTTACTGCCCTTCCCTACTCATAACTATTTTCATTTTCACTCTCACTCATTCGTGGTGGTTCTTCTGACCATGTGAGCACGCTCATCGCTGGAAAGCAACATTCGCAATTTTCTTGGCATGGTTGGGGCAAGCTCTTGTTGCTTCGTGGGGTTTCCTGCATCTTGTCCTTCTGCACGCCACAGGTTGGTGCCTCAGCCTCCTTGATCGGGCCCCAGCATTCCACCTTGTTGAATTCTGAAAAGTTTGAGTGAAAGTAAACCCAAATCAAAGACTCCTGTAATTCCGGGTAGTGCTTGAACAAATTACCGTCTCCATGGAAAAAGGCCTCCAGAACCTGTTCGTGCAAACCTTGCATTACGATATTGATTTAACAAAATTATAAGAGATTATTGTTTCATGGTTAAAGGTCTGAACAAGAACTTTACCACAGGGAGTTCCTTGCTGAAGATGAAGTACCTAAGCCTAGCACACAAATCCAAGAGAAAATGACCTCCACTTATATGACAGTGAACATGAAGAGACATCTTTCCCTTCACTTTCTTCCACTCTGCCACCACTTCATCTCTTTGTAGTCTGTTGTACCATCCTTGCAACTGAAATTTTAAATCGAAATTTCCCCATTTTTTAGTTTCTAAGACATTATTTCATGATAAATAAATGTAAAAGAACATGTTAGCAACAATTTCTTAATTCTATTTACTCTCTGTAATCCCCTGCTTTCCTCTGTTTTTTTTTTTTTAATTTATTCTTGCAGAATTTTGTACTCCTTTCTCAAACTTTGCTTTAAGCAACAGATACACAATTCCCTGCCCATGATCTCCTTCACTCACTCTCATGACTAGATGACCCTGTTTCCTTGCGTTCCTTACCCACCACTACTGATCGACAGTGTGATCCAAACCATAATAACAATAACACTACAAGATTTATACGCAAACGATGAAAAGGGAACGTATATGTATGCATGCATGCATGTATGGTTGTCACCGTGTCAGAGATTAGAGATCAGGATTACTTGAGAGTTATTTATTGTCTGCGAGATGGCCAAAGTGAGCTTAGAAGTTATATCACTATGCGTAAGCGTATAGGTCCTTGGAAGGTTCCCTGGGTGCATTCTTTCATCCACTCCCAAAAACAGTACCTTCAGCTTCGATGCTTCAAAGATGGCCGGTCCAAACAATCTTGCTACCTGAGCCAATCAAACCCAAAATACTAATAATACAGATTGCCGGACCAAAACTAGTAGAACCCGTACATTTTTCAGTTAAAAAATTCCCAAAAATACCAGAAAAATTAAACGAAAAAAGAAGGAAAAAGATCATTACAGGAACAATAGACAGGTTCTTCTTCTTGGCTCGCTTTCCATTAGGAAAGAGAGAGATTTGTCCCTCAAAGAGAGAAGGCTGCTTTAGCTTTGATGAGAGAGGAGGAAAGGCAGTCAAAGCACCCATCTTTCACTACTGAGAATGAGACCGGCTTAGACCAGTCTATGTAGCAGTTCCAGTCTTTGAGGACACTCAAATACTGACAGTACTAATTATCTCTACGAACTCTGAACAATATCTCAGTCCCAAGGCTTTTCCTTTTGGGTTGCTTCTGCTTTACGAATCTTTTGCTTTGGGTTCATGCTTTGCTTGTTAGATCAGCGTCTTAAAACTCGGAAGATTTTGGACCCTTCTAGGAAAAGTTAGGATTTTTGCATGCCCCTCCCCTCAGGCTTCTCCCTTTGCTTTACTTTCATTTTCATTATTGCTATTATTATTATGAGCCTGTCACCTTGTCTTCCTTTTTTTTTTAAAACGTAATATATATTATGAGCCTGTCACTTTACTTGTACGATATTTCTTTGTGATGTAGCATTTTTACAGCAAATATCACTCTTAATTTTTTATTTTTTATTTTATTTTTACTAAATTAAAGAAATTCTTCTCTTCATGATCTATATGTGGCTTAAAAATATAGCACATTTTTCTTTAAAATTGGGAGAAGAGCCCACCTTATCGTTAGGTTGATAGGGTGACTGAGGAAGGACGATAATAAATGATGTATTATTTTAGCTAGCTGCTCCATTAATCCCCACTGTACTTATAGGTACCCTGAATCATAATTTTAACTCAAGGATATGGACAAAATTAGTAAAATAGTACCCATGTAACCCTGTTTGTGGTGGGGAACCGAAAGAGATACATATACAGTTTTGGTCATTTCATACGTACATGCATGCATACAGTACGTACTCTTGCACAACTAAGCAAGCAACACGACTTAATTATTATTATTAATTATATGGTTAAACTCCTTTCGTCCGACGTTTACTATAATCACAGATACGCCTTTAATTCATGTTGTATCTCTATAAACATATATGGGTAGTGATCACTTTTTTTTTTTAATTAATTATCTTTTGGGTGGCCCTATGAACAATTCTGTTTCCACGTCCAAACCACTCGCGTGGAGAACTTCTTGCTGTTTCCTTGGCTGGTGGTTTGGGTCATGTACTCCTGGCTGCATCCCACACTGCATACCATCATTACTAATGTTAGATTTCGGAATTTGTCTCAGGGTATTGGTGCAAGAACTGCATGCATGCAGCCAGAGAGATGCCCCATATATAATACGAGAAAAAAAATTAATCACCTTCTGACGTAACTTTGCATTCTCTTCCCGTCTGCATCTCTCCTGATCATCAATAAAAGGAAATTACACATATTAGTGGCAAATTACGCATACAAAACACAAACACTAGTAGTCTCATGCCTTTACCTCTTTCCTGAGCTGCTCCACCTGCTCCCTAAATAATTGATTCTGAGTACACATGAGGCAAGATATCAAGTGCGTTACACTGTTAGTATTTAATTAAAATTAATGTCCTCAGCTATATTTGCCGACGCTCAACGCATCGATTAAATCATCAGTGCTATTTATAAGTCTGTGTGTAAGCACAACACTTATTGCGAAACCTAATACCATTTATTGTATGCTGCAAATAGCTGGTGTCACTACAAGAAAAATGGTTGCAAATACTATTTTTGCCGCAATAAATTGGTCATAAAAGGTCATTTTTCTTGTAGTGTGTGGCATATATAGATCAAGCATAAAAAAGTATTTATAGTTTTATTTCTTTTATTATTATTTTTTAAGATAACTTGAATGAGTTTCATAATAAAAATAGGCTTGTAAGTAGCAAAATTCATAAATATTGTTCATGATATTTTTAGATTTTCGATTTACGTACGTACCTTTCTTGCACTAATTTTACAAAGGCTTCTCACCAACTGGCTCTCTAACTCTTGCAGCTCATCAACTGAACATGATTCCAAACCTTCTCCCACGAGTCTTCTACATTAATGTTCAAATTATTTCAACGAATTGTAAGCAGATTGTAGTACTACAAGCTAATTAGCCTCGAATTACCGTTTGGATACTTCAATAATCTCGAGTTTCTTTGCCAAGCTAACACTGTCGTCTTCCTTGATCAAATGCTGCTATATGCATGTACAACCAAAGACTAGATCAATTTAGTAACCTAATTTTCTTAATTCCCTAATTCCTTTCGATACATGGTCATGCATTTATAAAAGGATCATATTTTTAAGAGACCCATCGATCGGAATAGTATTCCTAATTGTAAACCATCATCTGCACATGAAATTGCAACTCAAGAGGAAAAATGGCACCCTTCATGCATATATAGGATTTAGATATTGGGTTGAAAGAAAAATGATACTCCCATAGTTATGGAATGCCCAAACCTGCAAATTTTCTTGAGATTTGCCGGTGAGCCCTAGTTCGTCCTTGGTTCTTTTCTGATACCGCTCTATTGTCTTGCTTACACTGAAACACATTCAGTTCACGAGAAGATTACAATGCATAATAAAGAATAGAAAGGAAAAAAAAAATTGCATTTGAAGACCTTTCATTAGTACACATGATAAGTACACTTCATATTGGCTACCTTGAAACAATCTACGAGGGAATGACAATCAAGTCCAGTGGTTATATATTAGCTCAAAAATCTTCTTTTAAAAAATTTAAAAAAAAAATTCTATAATTCGTTCTTAAACTTCTTAATCTGGTGATTTAGGCCCCGTTTAGATAATGAAATTGTTTTCATTTCATCCTTATAATTTTTTTCAAATTCATACATAAAATATAATAAACAATTCAACTTTTTCAAATTTTATAATAATAATAATATTAAAAAAATAATATTTTAATAATGTTTTATTTAATTAATCTCATTTTAACTCACTATACAAACGGTACCTTAATCTCATAAACATTGCATCTGTCGTGTTGTATTTTTAATCATCAAGTACACCATCAACAAGTGAATCATGAGTACTTTCGACTTATTCTTAACTGCCAAGTATCTAATGATCATGACATGGTCGACTCTTCATTTGACAATTAACTAAGATTCTTTCTAATTAAGTCTCTCTATCATAGAAATGACAGTCATTGTCTTCAACAATAATTCAGTGTAATTTCATGATAACTGAGGCGAATGACTGATTACTAACTACGGGTCAGCATGGTTAAAAGGGTGATTCATGCTCAAATTAGTATTGTGGTGATTTAAAATTTAAGAACCGGTGATGTATAGCTAGTCTTAAGAACCATCTGTTTTCAACTTTATATTGACGTGATTTGATATTTAGCAACGGAGACCCAAAAGGAAGCAAATTAATTGAGGAAATATGTAGACAATAAACCATAACAACTTCTCATGAACAAGCAGTACTACTACTACCTTATTTGCAGAGTACTCGACCAAGAATGAAAGTGCATATATACATATTTCCCAATCACGATACAAGAAGTGATTCAAACCACTCTGATTATATGATAATTTCACACCAATAGGAGTTATTTTTTGTGATATAAGACCGGGTCAAAGAACATTATATGATAGGTCTGTTTTTGGGTGAATTGACGAAATTAATTATGGTTGAGAAAATAAAAGAAGAGAAGGAAGAGATAACTATAGAATAGATCAAATTGTCCTCAGATTAATCAAGAAGTCCAATAATGGCAATTAATGTTTATCGAAATTTATTTCAACTCCTGATTGTAACAAGTCTCCAAGTTTAACAACACTCGAATATACGTAGAATAACTTTATTCAAAGACTATTACACATATGCACCTACACACCATAGTGACATAATTTGATTTAGAAGATAAGTTTTAAAATTTAAATCTTACAAATAAAATTATATTATGTAAATAATACGTGGTGTACAAACTTTTGAATAGCATTTCTCATATATATATATATATATACACACACATTACTTGAATAAAATATATAGCAAATTAATTGGTGATACCCACAACCAACTCCTATCACACTCATAACTCCTATCACACTCATAAACGAAGTCTAGTTGGACCCGATTGACGACTAACATATATAATTCACCGACTTGCTACGTGCAAGTACGACTTCATAACCATATATAGGACCATAAGATAGCAAAAGTGATAGCTAAAGCCAGCACCTATCACATTTAAATACAACCCTTAATCAAGACTAGCTGCAAAAGTGATGCCTACGGCTAACACCTATCTCACTCAACTAAGACATCTATATGACCATCAGAGACCTAACAAAACACAGTCCAAACACAAAACCTCTTCAAGTCAATTTGGAACTTGAAAATCCACAAGAGACACAAATTACTAATATAGAAGCTGCAATGGAATATTCTTCTGACAAAGATAAGAGTGAATGAAGTTATCTCAGGATCATTTTCAGACAATTGTCCACTATGCAATCAAGCGGAGGAATCATCACTCCATCTCTTTGTCAAATACCCTATTGTGAGAATATTATGGAGTCAAAGCTCATGGCCCCTAAATCTTGGAAATTTGCCAATTCACTCAATTACATATTAGATTAGAATGATTATCCATCCAAAGGAAGAATTAGGCCTTCACGACACAGAGATTCACCATTTTCAACTCTTTGCAGTCATAACTTTAGATTTTATCTGGAAGCAACGAAATGACATTATGCATAATCAACTCATTTTCTCAATGGAGGCAGCCAAAACTCAACTAAGCTGAATATACCTCAACTATCAAGAAGCTTGGAATGGAAAACAAAAAAAAAAAAAAAGAGTTTGAAAAATGGAAACCACCACCCAGAAACTTTCTAAGCTACAATTTTGATGTTGCAGTCAAAGACAATTTTTCTACTATTTCTATAGTATGCAAGGATCACTCTGGTAAAGTCTTAAAAATATAGACAGGAAAAATCACTTCAAAGAATCCTCTTGTGGCAGAAGCAATGGCAACTCTCATTGCTCTAAAAATGGCTGAAGCATCTCACCACCCCCAGGTAATCTTTGAATGAGACTCCCAACAGGTAATCTCAGCAGTAGAAGACTCCTTTTCTTCTCCAAATTGGTAAATCAATCATATCATAAGTGACTTTCAACACTTACTCGCTCTTCATAAACATTGAGATTTAGCCAAAATACATCGAACTACAAATCAATGTGCGCACACTGTAGCATAATGGGCAGTAAACAATCTTTTATTTTAAAGCATACCCATAGATAGTTATTTTCGTTACTTTCTATTTGATCCTCTTGAACTTTGTACTTTCTTATATATAATATATCAAGCTTGATTTATAAATAAATAATTTAAAATTAAAAAAATAAAACATCTAGTTTGACCGATTGGCCACCAACATAAATAACGTACGTCCGACTACGTTTCCATGCAAGACTGTGGAGTGTCCGTGCAAGACCGATCGTAACATCATAGTGCCGTACATACGTGAGCAGTTTGCTCAGTTTCTAGATATTTTTATGATTTTTAGTGGAGCAAATTGCATTAGTTTCCCATTAAATTGCAAATCGATCTAGATCTTCTCTCTTTATGATCAAGAGTGCATTTCAACGACAAAAGAAGCATGAAATAGTAGTTTGAGATACGAATAGCAAGAAGTTTATTTAGCCTGTTTGGCCGTCAAACACAACTCAATCTATTTCAAATCAAACAGCTCACTATTTTTTCGTCTTTTCATAAACATATCTTAATCAATTTTATATATTCAAATACACATATCAAGTTCTCAACTTGCTTTTATTTATATTTAAATACATATCAATAAAATTTACAAAATAATATTATTTATAGATTAATTCGAATCATCTAAAATCGCTTCAGCAACCAAACACTATTATTTAAACAATCCCTTATTAATAATTGAATGATTTCGTACACATCTCGAGGTTTGAAAGAAATTAATGGTAGAGGAGTCGTTCTGTACAGAAGCTTAATTCTCTGAGTTTTGGTTATGTCTATGCGAAATGAAGCAGATTATTAAGATATATATTTTGCTGACCCTTATCCCCCCAAGGGCCCTAACTGGACGAAAACGTAGAACTTAATTGCCAACATTAATTCAAACTAGAACATTGAACACCAACAGAAGATTAACTTAAACATATACGTAGAATGTCGCAGAAAGTGGTCGAATACTTATCAAAGATGATGAATTTAAATGTATAAAAGAGATGATAACATGTTAATTAATCACTGTACATGATAGTGAAAACAGGGAATAGAACATCTTTTTCAGAAGTCAGAAGTTGTACTCCCACTTCAGAAAAAAGAACCATTTCCCCGTTACGTCATAATTTAATTGAAAACGATACGTGTAGTAACTAGTATTCTTTTGTGTATTTCGATTACTTCATTTTTTTTTTAATATAAAATAATTTCTTTGACCAATCGTCATCAGAAATCTAACTTAATACAGACAAGGAAGTGTTTTATTTTGTGGGTAATTAAGTACAAGGGTAGTGTTTACATTGTACAGCGGAAGATTTCATGAATCGTCGGAAAATAAAGGACTCTTGAAGGGTTACCAAAACGAAGATGATTATCAAAACGGAGCTATTTTTAACAGAGCTGACTGGTAGCTCTCTCATCAAGTAATAATAATAAATAATTATCGTTTCCAGGTGCGTCAGGACATGAAGATCTCTGAAGAAAGATCATGAAATATCCTCGGACCATGGAATGAGTTAGCGAAAATTTCTGTTTGAAAGATCATTAAACAGCTAAACCATTGCAGTGAACAAAACCAGCAGACAGTCGTGTACTAGCTATCTTGCTCCAAAAAAATATAAAAAGAAAGATTACAAACACATAAGACACGTTTGATATGTAGAGAGCCTGTGGCTCATCAATGGCTCAACATGATGAACTTCTAGATCCATGGGTTTAGAACGTTAATGATGAAGATGAACGGAAATAAAATAGGGTTGTTCTTGCAAATAATAATGTTTAACATACCCGGAGCTTGAAAACTCGTAGAGCTTTTCACTTTGAGAGAAAACTATCAGTGCAACTTCAGCATCGCATAGAACAGATAGCTCAAAGGCCTTCTTAAGCAGCCCATTTCTTCGCTTTGAAAAGGTTACTTGCCTGCTTGCTGCATTTTCTATGCGCTTCATCTGAGTTTTCCCCCTCACCATTTCCGGCACCTCCAGGCCAAGAATTAAAAAGGAAAAGAGGAATTCCGATTTCCGGGATAACCCCAGAAAAGAAAAGGTTGTAGGTTGTATGGAAAACTGAACTGAAACTAATAGACAGTGGATCTAAAATCAAAGATTACAAGCTACTATGTAAGACCCAGATAGGTTTCCAAAAATAGAATAGGGTTGAGGAAATCTAGGTAAGAATAGTCGTAAAAAAAAGAAAGAACAATAATAACATCCCTGTAAGATCTCAAGGAGCCAAGAAGGAGGACAAAATCTCAGAAACCCTAGGTGGAAAAATTTCAGAGAAAAATAACCCACGAGACTGACTGACTGATTTGCTTACTATAACTGGCTTTCATTTTGAACTAGAAATTAACCTGCTAGAACCCTAGAATACTTATAAATAATTAAAGAAAGATCGACTAGAAAAATGAAAGAACCTGACCTCTTTCTTTTTATGGTAAAACACAAGGGAAGAAAAAAATAGAAACCTCCCAAAAAGAGAACAGAAATGCTATTGCTCCCGAGAGTTGGGTCCCGTCCCGACAATTTTTTATTTTTTTTACTTAACTATTAAAGGAAGTGTTTTAAAGTAATATTGTGAATTTTTCTTTTAAATATTTACGAATTTAAAAGAAATGAATGAAAAAATTTAAAAATAATTTCTGTTCTTTCTCGGGACGAGCTCAAAAACAGGGATATATGTCAAAACCTGTAAAAACTTTCTTTCGGAGGCATGGAAATCGTGGTGCCTTTCCCGTATGTTGGCGCAACGCAACATGGACAGAGAACGTCCACTTCTCCATCCGGTGAACGTTCCACGGGAAGAGAGGCTTTGGAGGTGAACGAAAGTGAACATTCCTGTCGGTTGCCAGTTACTACCGGACAAGTTGGGACCCCGAAGTTGCAGGGAAGTTTGGATGGAGCACTTGCTTTTGAGCGTGTGGCATCCGCAAAACGTTCCTCGTGGATAAAAAGAAGTGGTTTATCCGTACAAGATCGTGGTATCCTCCGTACAAAGAGATATAGCAATAAACCAATCATGAGTTGCCAACTCATTATGTGTCGGTATCGTCACGTGGCTACCACTCCAATCAATGCCATGAAAAGTCCTGTAAAACTTTTTTTAAAGAGATGAAATTGTTTTAAAATTAATTTAAAGATCTTGATATAAGAGATGAAATTATTATCATATGTATAAATTTTAAATTTTTTTTAAAATCAAATTATATTACATTAACATGATAATAAATATATTATTCACATCAATTTATAAATAAAATTTTTCATATTAAAATAATCACAATAGTGGATCTGCCATCTCTTCAAAATTCTAATTAATTGGTGGCAAGCCCTCCATTGAAGTTTGGATGGGCGAGGAAAATTCCTCTTCACCGTTGAGAGTGCTGGGGCCACTTGGAGACTAGTGCTAGTCATTCCACTACTTAGTGCTTAGTCCAAATTCTGTCTAAATCTTCTCATACCTAAGTAGCTGTAAACATGATTCATAAGATACTTTACCTGATATGGTTAAAAAGAGTGTCTGCTAGCTATTATATAAAGACACTTGTGAGGTGGGTCTGGCTCTTGCAATGTCTAAGACCATCTTGACTATTTGGAATTGGATTGATCATCACTCAATGTGGAAGATGAGCATATATCCCTGTTTAGATAAAAGACAACTTTTTATCCTTCTAAAGGATAAAAGATCTGATGAAGATCGGAGAATGGCCACCAGCTCAACATGGCAAGCAGTAGGACCAAGAGTAGTTTTGGTAGTACCGGTGACTCATTGAGTTCTGACCACATTTTGGACACCAGATAATGGTCCCCACTACTTTTTTTATTTATTTTGTAGTAATGTTAAGTATAATTTTAAGTAAGTTTTGCACGCTTGATATACTATCAAAAAAGTATTTTTTTTTTAATATGAGTCTCAATTTTTTAAAAAAGGATTGTGAAATGCTTACTAATCCTAAAACATAATCCATTGAATTTAAAATGCTCTCTTTTTCCATCTTACCCACGGCATGCATGAACGTACTCTCGCATTAGATAAATGCTACAACCACATAAAAATTATATAAAAATAATTTTATAAATTGACGTAATTTCATATGATTTATTGATTTATTTTATAATAAAAATAATTATACACATGTTACATAGTTACTGACAAGCACATTAAGTTGAGTTTGGATAGTAAAAAAATATCAAATATTTTGTAAATAATAATAAAAAATATATGATTATATAATTAAAATATATAATCTATTTATTATTAAAGTATTTCTTCACGTTACTTTTAACTCACGTGAAACCGTGCCCCAGGCCCCTCCGATCATAATTATAAAAGGGAAAAAAGGAAAAGAAAAAGCAAAAAGTATAAAGTAAAGCTAGAGATTATTGCCGGATACAGGTGTGGGGGACCAGATATTGTGAAAGTATAGGGGCTTAATTACGTTGGACCTTCCAGCCAATATGGCTTTGAGCCTGATTACCCTAATGTCTACTATTTATGGGAAATTGTGAATGGTTGAATACTTGAATATTCCCACAGCTCCTGAAGATGCTTTATGTCATCCATTTCTCAAGTGAATATTCTTTACCCAATGTCCAGTCCATGGATGGAAGTATGGAACATATTGCCACATTGTATGGATGGACGGACTGAATTGAAAAAATCTCATCCTTATTCAAGTAAAATTTGGATTTCTTGAAGTTGGACGTTAAAATAGAAGAGAGATTGCACATAAATTAAATTCTACAGTGTTTATAATTGTATGAGACAGTATTAAATGTTCAATAAATATTAATAAACTCGTTTCATATGTTTATTTATCTTACTTTCAATTTTAACCTTTATTAATCTAAAATTTGATCAAGAATTTCTGAATTTTTTATATTGACATTTGGCTATTAAAACGGAGGAAATGCAAGATTAGAGAAATGGGAACACGTCATACCCGGGATGCCCCGATCCCATGCACCTTTTGTGAATAACTCACGGAGACGTGCTAACAATGGACATTCTTTGGAGATGACCAATTATACTTATTATTATAAAAAAAAATTGTGAAGTCACTTTTACGTACTCTTTACATATTTTAATAATATGATTGACTGAATCAATTTTTTTAATATAAAATAACTGTTTTAACCAATCACATTAATAGAGTATGTAAAAATTATTATATGTAACAAAATATTAATTATTAATATACATATTTAATATAAAATAACTGTTTTAATAAATTACATTACTAGAATATGCAAGAAGTTGCAAAAGTTACTGTGTATAAACAAAACACTAATTATTAATATGTTCATATTTTGTAATCATAAAAGTATTCATTTTTATGTCTCTTGTGTGTTTATCTAATATCATTCAATATAAATATATATTAGACGCTACTACACCTTTTAGTTTATATCACTCTTTTTGTCTATTGATGTGACACAGCAATGTAGTTTCACGAGGCTCATTAAAAAATTTAAAAAATATGTATTCAAAATAAAATGATGTTTGAAAACACAAAAAGAGGAAAAGTAGAACCCTACATTCTATCAACTTTTTTTATGTTTGTGGTTTTAATTTTGTAGCAAGCCACGTGGTGTCATATCAATAAGACAAAGTGAAAGTGAGTAATATAAATTATAGGATATGGTAGCATTATTGATTGCCTAATATGTATCATTCATTATCTACTCAACATAATTAAGGCATTGTCTGTATAATAAGATATTATCAAATATTTCAATTTTAAACAATACTCAAATAAGAAATACTTTTTAATTTTTAATTTTCAATTTTTTCATATAATCATTATCTAATAATTAAAATTTTTTTAAACTTCAAAATAAAATACAAAAAATAATACAATTTTTTCAAATTTCAAAACAAAAATTATATTCGAATAATTTGTTAACTTTATAATATTATTATTCAAGTTTTTTCTTTATCATTTTTCAAAATTTAATAAAATATTTTAACTCAAACTCTTTTTAATATGCAAGGTAACAAGGTTACTCATAGTTTAGCAAGATATGCTTAACATATAGAGGATATTGTTATGTGGTGGGATTGTTGTTTTTATTTGGTTTCTCAAGCAGTTTGGTTTAATAGGCAATTTATTGTAAGGACTTGATTTAATAAATGAGGTTTTTATTTGAGAAAGAAAATTCAAATATTACAAACTTTAATCTTATGACCACGATAATTAGGGGTGAAAACTGATTTTTGGACAAAACCGACGCCGACCGACAGATGAAAAAATGAAGGGGCAACCAACCGAAATCGTCCATTGGGGAGGAGGAAAACTGTCCGTCTTGACTATAGTGGTTCTCTGGCAACTCTCGGTTGGCGTTCGGTTTGTGTAGATGCGAGATTGTTCTGAGAGAGAGAGAGAGAGTTGCAGAGAAGATTGGAGAAGAATGTATGGGACCTGGGAAGAATATGACTTTGAAATGATGTCGTTCCACTTAAGTTTAAGTGAAACGACGTTGTTTCATACATTTTCAATAAAACGACGTTGTTTAATTTAATACCAAACGACGTCGTTTCAATTATGTTTTGTATACTTTATAACAGTAAAACAATGTCGTTCTACTTAAACTTATGTGAAACGACGCCATTTTAAGTATGGTTTATTTAAAAAAAAAAGAATTATATGGTCGGTTGGTTCGGTGGTTTTCCACAGGGTCGGAACCTGAACCGAGCCGACTGAAGTTGGTTTTCATAATTTTTTACCGCTAGCTGACCGGTTCTTCTTCGGTGGCAACTGATTCCGACAGTTGATTTTCATTAGTAAATGTCGGTTTAGCAATTTTCTATACACCCCAGCGGTAATAACCATTAAAAGTATTTAGATAAAGAAAATACTAAAGTCAACGATAATGGGTGCCGATTATTATTTTTATTTAATGATCAATAAATTATTTTTTTAATAATGTGAAAAAATGCATGAAAAATAAAAAAGCGAAAAAAGGAAAGAAATTACACTTATTAGGATCTATTGTCGAGACCTAGAATCAAGAGTTGTAGCACTGTCCGTTTTGATATGGACAATGCTAGAGTGTACATCCAAACATGTACATCAGTGCAAATGAGTTTTTTAAAAATATTTTTTCAAACATTCTTAATAATTAAAAAAATAAAATATAAATTTAAATTTAATAATAGTCATTTCCTTAACCATTAAAAAAAAGTAAAAATATATGAGTGAGCACTATAGGCATGTGTTATGTTACATACAGTCGTGAAGTGCGTAAGTACCGTGCAGTTGCTTTGAAACAAAGTGGGGCACATTATTAATAAATTAATTAATTTTTATACGAGTCTCCTATTTATTTATTTATTTTTTCAAAGTGGTTACACGACGCTTGTGTACTCACAATTGCAATTATCGTTTCTCTTATAGGCATATTTAGGCCCGATTTGGATGCCTGTACGAGATACAAACTATCTCATATGAGCTATACTTCATCTTTCATCTACCTATCCAAACGGTAAAATACAAAATTTTATCTCATTTTTAATTTATCAACCATCGCTACAGTATTCCTGCAGTAATAATACAATACCGCTATAGTTGATTTGTTATAGCATTCTCAATGAATTATGTATAATACAAAAAATGTAAATTATTTGAATAATTGTTTATAAAATAAGTTTTATCCGATTATATAAAAGAATTTATAAAATACAAATCGTTACAATAACCAGCTACATATTCATCATTCAAATAATCTTGTTATTATTATACTTCATTTACTCTCTCATTTCTTTTTATTTTTTTAACATTTCAATACAAATTATTTTTATTGGTCATCATTTAAAACACATCTATTTTATTTTTTTCTAAAAAATATCTTGTAAATATTATTTATCCAATTTTTTCATATTTTGATTTTGTATATATAGGACTGAATTATATTATATTGTATATAATAATATATAAAAAATATATAAATATATATAAATATTACAAATTTATTGGTAGAAATGAAAGGTTTAAAAAGAATAAAAAATATTATTTAAATAATATGAAAAAATAGATAAACCAATGCATGATATATGAAAAAGTCATTATATAAAATAAAAAAATTTAAAATTTAGTGATGTATTTAAATGATAAGATAAAGTAACCATTGTAAATGCTCTTACAAAGTTTCATCTACCCCTATAATACCATTACAATAATGCTAACTATCACATTTTTAATATATATATATAATTATCTATTAAATTTTTTATTTTATTTGAATATATAATTAGAAAAATATATTTCAAATTTAATAAAATATAGTATAATAAATAGGTCGTAATTAGAAAGATTTTGTTTAACAAAGAAATATGTTCATATTTGAAAATATTGAAATAATCATGGCCAATTACAAAAAATATGTTTTAGAAAAATCAAAATATTTATGATTTTTTAAATTAATAATATATATTACTTATTTTTAATATATTCATAATATTTTCTACCTAATAATTAAAAATATTTTTCAAAAATTGATAAAACCCATCACTCTATCAAATATATAAAAAGTAAAACCATTTTTTCTCATTATCTAAATACATATTTTTTACAAATTATCTCATATCATTTTAACTTGAAAGTCTTATTACTATTTAAAATATATAATTTTATCTCATTTGAACAGCTTAACCAAATGTTACTTAGAGTCCTATTATCATTTTATTTTTGAGTAATGTTAGTCTACTATAAATCTTATCAAAATAATATTTTTAAAAATAAAAAAAATATATGAATATATTAAAATTCACTTTCTTGATCGTTAAGTAAAGAAAATTAAATTTATGAATCTTCTAAGGGCACGTTCGCATTTTCCTTCTTTTAGATATACTGTTCCTGCTTACCTCTTCTCTCTCTCTCTCTGTAGACCAATTCTTTTGCGCCTGTCTAGTCTACCAAACGGGAAGTTAGAAACCCCGAGTGCGTGACCGCTCCGTCGCTAAAATCTCTGGCGGAAATGGCGTCGTCGTCCCCTTCGCCTTCCTACGAAGAAACACAGCAGCGGCAGGAACAGCAAATGAAGGAGTGCGTGCACAAGACCAAGTTCATTCAATTCTTGGGACGCACCACCCCAATCGTCCTCCAAAATGACAATGGCCCCTGCCCTCTTCTTGCCATTTGTACTTTCATCTGACTCGCTCTCCCACTAGTTTTTTCCCGAGTATTTTCTACTTTTTATTTCCTTGGCTGGTTTGGTTCTGTGAAACTGGAGAAAGAATGTTTGGTTTGATTTTAGAGGAAGTCGAGAATTTCGCGGCAATCGCAGGGGAATGGTATGCGCTAGGGGTATTAGGTATTTTCCGAATTGGAAAATTTAGATGTAGATTTTCCTCCCGCTTTCCTACGACTTCTTGTCGACTAAACGTGAAAGGAGATGATTGATTGGATACTCACTTAATTTTATACTTGATGTTTCTTGTTGAATATTCTGCGCCAAGAATCAAGATCCATCGTTTTAATTATCATGCCTTGATCCACTTTCCGAGTAAAGATCGTGCTATTAGGTTTGTTTTTTAATTTTTAGGGTTTGTTGACGATTCATTTTTCTTCTTTATTGTCCATGTCGTTGCTCAGTAATGAACCTAGAGGAAGAGGACTGAGATTTCGGGACTTCTGTTGGATGTTCTGCTTCCCAGGATGAAGACCGATTCTTGTTGGATATTTTGCGCCACGAATCAAGATTTAGCTTTATAATTATCGTACCTTGATTCACTTTCCTAGTAAAGATCGTGATATTAGGGTTTTTTTAGGGTTTCTATTCTTTCTACCGCCCACACACTCGTCGTGACGCTTCATTTTTCTTCTCTATTGTCCATTAGGTTGCTAAGTAAATTAAATTAGCCGTGAGCTCAAATGACTGGCATGTAATCTGATTAGCTCAAAAATTTAGATAGTGAAATAAGTTGAGATAAGATGATAAATTGAGATGAGAATTAAACAAAATATTAATTACTTAAGAAAAAAGTAAATTAAATTAACAGAAGAGGACCAAAATATTGAGTCTTCTGTTAGATGTTCCGCTTTCCAGGAAAGTTAAAAATTACTTTACATTAGTCCATTAGTTGTATTAGGCATTGTTAGAGGTGAGGTGTCTTCTGTTGGGGGCGTCTTTCAAGGCTAAGGATATTTGGGACGGAGTGGTTGAAAAGATTGGTGGGTTGGTAGCGGCTATACTTATCAAAATAGGGTAGAATTACTCTTATCAAAAGTACTATTTCCAACCTTCCGACTTATTATCTTTCTTTAATCCCATTGCCTGTAGGAGTGGCAAACCGGGTTGAGAAGTTATTTCGTGCATTTATGTGGGGTGGAGTAGGAGAGGAGAATAAATTTCATCTTGTGAGCTGGAATAGAGTTTGCTTTCCTATTGCAAATGGAGGTTTTGGGGTTCAAAAGTTGATTAGTTTTTTTATCAGTGAAAAGGATTAATAAGATATGAAAGTTGAGTAGTCTTAATAAGGCTTTGTTGGGGAAGTGCTTGTGGAGGTATCAATTAGAAGAGGAATCGTTGTGGAGGTTATTGATCGGAAATATGCGAGTGATTGGGGGGTTGGTGTTCTAAGGAGGTTAGGGGGACTTATGATGTCAGTCTTTGGAAATTCATTAGAAAGGGGTGGGAGGATTTCGTTAAACATGTTAATTTTGTTGTTGGAGAGGGTTCAAGGATCCATTTTTGGTTTGATGTTTGGTGTGGTGGGCGTGCACTTTTTAGAGTGTACTCGGTTATTTTTTGCATGGTAAATCAGCATCCATCTGTTTCAGATTTGTTGATCCATTCTAATGGAGCCTTGCAGTGGGATGTTTGTTGTATTAGAGCTTTTCAGGATTGGGAACTTGATGAGGATGCGGATATTTTTAGCTTCTTGTATTCTCTGGGTATTCGAGGTAATGAGAGGGACATAATGTTATGGAAGCATACAGGTAGTAAAAAGTTTTCGGTTTGGTCATATTATAAGGTGTTGACTGTCCAGCATTGCACTTCTTTTCCGTGGAAGCGTATTTGGAGGTCTCACATACTGCCCAAAGTCGCTTTTTTATATGGACAATATCGCTTGGGAAAATTTTGATGATCGATAATTTGAGGAAGCATGGCTTGGTTGTTATGGAGTGGTGTTTCACATGTGTAAGAAACATGGTGAATCAGTGGATCATATGGTGAATCAGTGGATCATTTACTTCTACTTTGTAAGGTGGCTAAGGCTTTGTGGGATGATGTTTTTTGTAGAGCTGGGCTAGCTTGGGTAATGCCTATGAAAGTAGTGGATTTACTTGCGTGTTGGAATGGGCTTCATAGTTGTCCTCAAGTGGCTGCTGTGTGGAAGATGGTCCTTTGTGTCTTATGTGGTGTACTTGGTGGGAAAGGAACGAGCAGTGTTTTAATAATAAGGAGCATACTGTAGAGGAAATCTGGAAATTTTGTGTTCTTTACTTTAATGGTTTTCCGCCATTGTGCTTAATGGAGGGTCTGCTAGTGAATTTTTGTTTTTGTTTTCTGTTTCTAGAATGTAATTAGGTGTTTCTTTTGTACACTTCCTGTGTACATAGGCTTTGCCTATCTCATTCGATGAATAAAAGTGTCTTTCTTACTTATCAAAAAAAAAAAAAAAAGGTGAGGTTTTTGCATTGGGAATAATAGATTTTGAGGTTTAACTCCTCTTCCCCTTTAACTCTTTCGAGTGAACAAAACAGAGGGCTAGTCTGTAATTTGGGAATGATTACTTCTCAAATTCCCTAGCCTTTTTATTTATTTATTTGCGGTTATAATCGAAAAACGACTTTATACTCAGGCTCCGAGCTTGATGGTCTGCGTTTTGAGTCCATTGATTCCCAGAGTGCGAACGGGTTGGAGAGACCCTTTGAAGAAGATGAGGTTTATAAGGTCATTTCTGGGATGGCAAAGGATAAAGCGCTGGGACCAGATGGTTTTTCTATGGGTTTCTTCCAAACTTGTTGGGACATAGTGAAAGGTGATGTTATGCAGGTTTTCGGTGAATTTCACTCTTTTCAAAAGTTTGAAAGATCTCTTAATGCGACTTTTATTGCTCTTATTCCTAAGAAACATGGGGCATCGCATATAGAGGATTTTCGGCCTATAAGCTTGATTAGTGGCATTTACAAAATAATTTCGAAGGTGTTGGCCAACCGTTTAAGCCCCGTGATGGAACAGTTTATTTCCAAGCCACAAAACGCTTTTATTCGAGGGAGACAGATTCTCGACTCAGTGCTTATTGCTAATGAATGCTTGGATCACAGGTTGAGGGAGGGAGTTCCAGGTATTCTTTGCAAGTTAGACATGGAAAAGGCTTATGACCATGTGAATTGGGGTTTCTTATTATACTTAATGCGAAGGTGTGGGTTTGGGGCGAGGTGGATATCTTGGACGAGTCATTGTATTTCTACATCAAGGTTCTCAGTGCTCGTTAACGGTACCCCGGTTGGTTTCTTTAATAGTTCTCGGGGTCTGCGACAAGGAGATCCATTATCTCCGCTTTTGTTTATTATAGTTATGGAGGCTCTTAGTTAGATGGTAAAGGCGGCCATGGATGGGAATCTCGTCGGGTTATCAGGTGGGCAATGGCTCGGGTGAATCTATTATTATTTCTCACCTTTTATTTGCAGACGATACCCTTCTCTTTTGTGATGCGGATATTAGTCAGATCCAAACTCTACGAGCACTATTACGTTGCTTTGAAGCAGCCTCAGGACTCAAGGTTAATCTTGGGAAGTCGGAGATGGTTCCAGTGGGAGCAGTTCCAAATATGCTCAGTTTAGCAAGTATGTTGGATTGCAAGGTGTCTGCTCTGCCAATGAAATATTTGGGCCTACCGTTGGGTGCAACTTTCAAGGCTAGAGCTATTTGGGATGGGGTAGTGGAGAAGATTGAGAAAAGGTTGGCTGGGTGGAAAAGGATGTATTTATCGAAAGGAGACCGTCTCACTCTTATTAAGAGTACCCTCACTAATCTTCCCACTTATTTTCTTCACTTTTTCCCATGCCGGTGGGGGTGGTGAATAGGATCGAGAAACTTTTTAAGGCGTTCTTATGGGGGGGTATCGGGGAGGAGAAGAAATTCCATTTGGTTAAATGGAAGAC
Source organism: Carya cathayensis (assembly GCA_011037825.1). Taxonomy (NCBI): domain Eukaryota; kingdom Viridiplantae; phylum Streptophyta; class Magnoliopsida; order Fagales; family Juglandaceae; genus Carya; species Carya cathayensis. The sequence continues at coordinate 12,036 of QGSO01000495.1, read as the reverse complement.
AGTATGTGCGCCAGTAGTGCAGGGGGGTTTGGGCGTGTGTGATTTGAGAACTTTTAATAAGGCGTTGTTGGGGAAATGGTTGTGGAGATATCATTCGGAAGGGGGATCATTGTGGAAGACAATCATCGATGTTAGATATGGGATGGCCTGGGGTGGATGGTGCTCTAATGAAGTGAGAGGGGGGTATGGTGTGGGTTTATGGAAGTTCATAAGGAAGGGGTGGTCAAGTTTTGAACAAAAAATCTGTTTTGAAGCAGGTGAGGGCAATCGGATCAGCTTTTGGCGAGATGTGTGGTGCGGAGACCAGGCCTTGAAAAGGGCATTTCCGTCTCTTTATAGTATTGCAGCAAATAGGGAGGCTTCTGTGGCGGATATGCGTATTTTCTCGCATGGCTCTACTTATTGGAATATTCTCTTTAATAGGAATTTCCATGATTGGGAACTTCCTTGTGTATCAGATTTTTTTAGTTTACTATACTCCAAGGGAAGGCCATTGTCACAAGGGGATAGAATGAAGTGGAGGTCTAATAACAAGAAATGCACGGTTAAGGCGTATTACAATATCTTGATAACGCAAGACCATATATCGTTTCCTTGGAAAAGTATATGGCGGTCACGGGTGCCCTCCAAAGTCGCTTTTTTCGTTTGGAGTGCTGCTCTTGGGAAGATCTTGACGACGGACAACTTGAGGAAGAGGGGTTGTGTCATGATAGATTGGTGCTATATGTGTAAAAAGAATGGAGAATCAGTGGACCACCTGCTTTTGCATTGTGAGGTGGTAAGGGGGCTGTGGGATGAGATATTTCAAAGAATTGATGTTCCTTGGGTGATGCCCTTGAGGGTTGTGGATCTGATGGGTTGTTGGAGGAAATTACAAGGCTGTCATCAAGTGGTTGAGGCGTGGAAGATGATTCCGCTAAGTATCATGTGGTGCCTTTGGGTAGAAAGGAACGCACGCTGCTTTGAGGATAAGGAACGAACAAGAGAGGAGCTGAAGAATTTTTTTCTACACACTCTTTTGTCTTGGTTTTCTGCCATTGTATTAAATGGAGATAACGTTCATGATTTCTTGTCTTTAATTCAGCATAGCTAGTTTGTAATTAGGTTTTCTTTAGTACACTTCCGGTGTACATGGCTTAGGCCTTTTTCTTTTCATCAATAATATTTTCTATTACCTATAAAAAAAAAATAATCGAAAAACCCTCTTGGCTTTTGCTTCTCTCTGTGACTCTCATTTTTACTATTTTCCTTCTCCAATAATCTTTAAGTTTGATGGGAAAAATTGGCAAAATAAATGAAATTGAATCTCTTGGTGATAGTTTATTTATTTTTATTTATGTTTGGCCTCATAGTTATCTGAATTCTGTGCAATTCTATCATCTCATTAGCATCCTCTAAGGTTTCATTAATCATTAATAGTTTTCTAATTTTTATTTCAGGGAAAAAAATGGCGGAAGTAATGTTCATTGAAGTTAAACTGCTCTTTTTGTATTCAATAAAATTATTATTAAACATCTTCAGTTTTCAATCTTTAGTGTATTTGCTTCTTTCACCACTCCGTTTTGCTCATTTTCCTTTTCCCAATTTATTTATTTATTTATCTGAGGGAGTAAGCAGACTTGGAGTTGAAACGTCTATTTTACCATTTGAGAAATCTGAATTGATAGAACCCTTGAGCTCTAAACTTTCTACAACTTTCTTTCCCCCTTCCTCCCCCCTTTTTAAAATTTTTGTGGTTTCTTGGAAACTGTACAAGGGCCAACGAAATTCCATAATTGTATAATTTTCTGTCAAAACGTTGAGGTGAAAATTCAAAATGTGATTTTTTCCATTATCACCTAATGCTGTTTCAGTCTGTATTTGTATTTGAAATAATTTGCTAGTGTTAGTCAACGGTTCCGTTTTTATGCAAAGTTGATTGGGAATAATCTTTCCACATGATACTTGTCCAGATGATATTATTTTTCGTGTAATTTAAAAACCTCCTGTACTTAGTTGTTGCACTTATCTTCTTGGGTCTTTCTTGTTATTATTTACCGCCGAGTAGGTGGTTTACTCTCAGGGTTGCTGCAGGTAATGTTCTTTTGCTAAGGAATAACTTGAATTTGAGTTCGGACACTGTGGAAGTATCACAGGAAAAATTGCTTTCATTAGTTGCGGAAAGATTAATTGATTCCAACAGTAATTTCAATGTAAGATCACTATCTCTTTGTCACTAATAAGCCGGCCATTTGCTGGTGTACCTAAATGAACTGTTTTTCTTTTCATGTTGCAGAATAAGGATGCAGGCTATGTTGAAAATCAACAACAGAACATTGCTGATGCAATCGATCTGCTTCCTCGACTTGCAACTGGCGTTGATGTGAACATAAAATTTAGGAGGTTTGAATCTTTTTATTCTTTTGTAGATCATTTATTGTTGTTTTCCTTACAGTCTTGACCATAGGTTTTGTAATACCTGCAGAATAGATGATTTTGAGTTTACTCCGGAGTGTGCCATTTTTGACCTACTGGATATTCCACTATATCATGGCTGGATAGTTGATCCCCAGGTTCACACCTTTCTGGCGTCATACATACCATTTCTTACTATTTAGCATGGTTTCTACAGAGACTAGGTCGGATTGCTCTTATGATAGAATGATACTGATGTTTCTTCTATACTTAGTTATATATATAAAAAAAATACTGATGTTTCTTCTACTCAATGGGTTTGATGATTTGCAATAGGATTCCTACAATTTGCCATGCCCTATATATCTAGTTTGTCCTTCTAACTTATCAAAAATAAATATATGAAGTTTGTCCTTTTACAGAATATTTAACTTGCAAACCTCTCATTGGTCATTTTTTGTGCTCTTATCAAGAATTTGGATGGTCATCCTTTACCTTAATGTTTTCTGTTGTCATCTCTCTCTCTCTCTCTCTCTCTCTCTCTCTGTGATAAGTAATTGAGAAGTTTATTGAAGAACTCAAAAGACAATAGTGTAATGCCCCAAGGGAAGCCCGAGCTACTACTCCAAAATGACTAATCAGTGGCACAATTGGAGCCTCATTGGAACCATTATGAGGAGCAAGAACTTCTTTATCCCAAGCAATGTGGGATGATGCCACCTACACACATCAGTCAGTACACAGTACAGGGTATCACACAAAGCCCAACTACACCAGACGTATTCAAGAGAAAATCTACCTAGTGGTTACCTCTATAAAAAAAGGAAAAAGAAAATCTATCTAGTGGCTCTCATAGGTTTCATCAGTCGCTGGTGTTTAATGGTCTCGTGAACATAATCTTTTGCCTTCTATCAGAATAGATTGGGTCCCTTGTCCAATGGTGGATCTCCTAACATGCTGGAAAGACTTTTTTTGGGGATAGATTGGGTTATGCCTTCCCCAATGGTGGATCTCCTAACATATTGAAAAGAACAGTTTGTTCATCAATTTGCATTGTGTGGAACTTGAACTCACTGTGCTTATGTGGTGTATTTCCCTAACCTTCTTTAAAGTAGGTGTTTCTCCTATGTATATCCCCAGTGTACTTGGGTTTCATCCCTAGCTCTTTTTCAATAGAAGTGGTATTGTTAATTGTAAAAAACAATGTTGTGTATCTGGAGAAAGAGAGAAATGAACTTAGTTTCAAAGATTATGAGAAGTTGATGTTAGACCTCAAGACATTCCTTCTCAAAACCCTGTGTCATTGGATAGCGGCCGAGAATAGTGCTGCCTTTTCTATTTATACTTTTCAAGATGTCCTAGATCTTTTTCCTTTTGCTAGTCAGGTATTTTTATTATAGACCCCAAAACATTATCTTAGCCAAAAAAAGCTTCCATATTTTTCAGGATAGTGATACTGCTATTGCTATTGGGTCAAAGTCCTACAATGCGCTCACAGGAGAGCTTGTAGCCCTTGAAACGCACAATATGGAGGCGATATCTAAGATCAACCTTGAAGAAGATTGCGTTGATTTTGCTGCTGCAACAACTGCAACTTTAGGAGTTCCTTCTCCATGCCTTTCAAAAGCTACATCTTTTGATGATTCTCCATGTCCGGTCACTGATCACCAGAAAGCAAGAAAAGGAGACCTTGAAGAAGAAGCAGAGCTTTTGAGAGCATTGAAGCAGACTGAGGCTGAAATGCCAACTTCAGTGGTTGATAGTCTTCTAGACAATATTAATGGAGGGACTCAAACTGACAGGTCATATGAAAGTGTGTGCCTCAAGGATGTTATGCCTGTAGATGAATTGGAGAAGTGTGCTGGCGTTGAAGACAACAATTTCCCTAAACTGGAACTGTCTGCATTTGATGACTGCAATGCCAGAAGCAATGGCAATGATCTTATTTCTGTACAAAATAATACAAGGCAAGCAGCTACTTCATCCTTAAAGACTGATGTGGGAGTCCACCTTGATCGGTCAGCTTTTGTGGAATCTGAAGAAAGTACCCTCCACGCTGATGTGTTCGAGAATACTGGTGTTGACACGTTGCTCCAAAGTGGAACTGCTTCCCTTTCTCCTGGAAGAGAAACTGCATCTTTCAATGAGAGTGATATGGGTATTTCTAGAGGGTTTGAAGTTAGGAAGCAATCCACTTTTACAACCAATGTTCATGAGTCTGCAGATAAACTAGGTGGTGGTTGCACCGAAGAATTATCTTGCCTATCTTCACCAAGTGCCAATTCAGATTTACCTATTGGCAGAATTCAGCACATTGATGATGCCCAAGCTTTGAATTCGAGTGTTGATGGCAGTGAGCCCATATATGAAGGAGAGGAATGTATATTGGAGTCAAGAAATGCAGTTCTTGAGGACCGGGAGCCTGTGTATGAAGGTGAGATGGTTCTTGCGAAACAAGCTGACAAAAGCACCATAGATGACTGCAGTCCGAGGTCCAAAGATGAAATCACTCCACAACAAGGTCAGTGGTGTATCAAAGAAGTTGATATGTGATGTGTGTGAAATGTCTATCTCTATTAATGTCCACTTGATATGATCTCGAATTTATATAAACGAAAGACTCTTTTGCATACGATTGGCTTTAGGTGAGCTTATCAGGAGTTTTTTGAAAAACAATGCAAGTCAGTTGACCATTAATGGGTATGTTGATTTACTGTTTTTCTATAACTCCTAGTTTCTTTTTTAATCCATGGGTTTTGCTATGTTGGATACTGCAAAGTTCACTACATGATTATTTTTTATGCTTTTGCAGCCTTTTCTGCTTACGTGATGGTCTTAAAGAACGTGAACTTTGTGTTTTTTTCCGTAATAATCACTTCAGTGCCATGTTTAAGGTCAGTAAGAGCCTTGCGGCTCTTCTTTTAGAAGGGATCAGTAATTATGCTTTTGAACTTCTGGTTGCATTTTTTTAATGGTGAAAATTTAAAGAAAACATATGTAGTTTTATAAGCTTCAGGTTCAACAGCTCCTGAACATCAAAACTTAGATGATACCCAAATCTCTTTTCTCATTGCAGCTTGATGGTGAACTTTATCTTCTAGCTACAGACCAAGGTTACATAAATCAGCCTGATTTGGTGTGGGAAAAACTAAACGAGGTAAACTGCTTACTCTGTGATCTTTTTCTGGCTTAGTGGGCCACATTATGAATTTTTGTCAAGTTTTCAACGTTTAGTAATTACTTTAATCCTCGTCAAAACCTGATTGATGTGCTGATTCTTGAGTAATACTTCTTTATAGAGTCACAATGTCAATGTGTTGTAATTTCATCTTCAGTAGATTTTTTTTCTTTCTTTTTTTCTTGAAATGGGTTTGATGCAGGGCTATGCTTCTTCCCAGGGTTGGAAGGTGCTATAGTTATGTATTATGTAAATCTTTTCATGTACGTTTTTCGTAGTGCCATGCAAAGACTGAAGAAGCTTTTAAAATCCAATGTGCGATTTGTTTTCTTTCTGGATTCTAAATGGGGAAGATGCTTGCAAAATGATTACCAAATGGTGTCGTTAATATTAGGACAGTTTGATTTATATTGAATTTTGATGTCCTAATTATAATTCTTCCCATGCTTTTCATTTCAGGTCAATGGGAATACCTTGTTCATGACGGGTAATTTTAAGGAATTTAACGTGGAAAGTCGTTCAAATGACACTTGGGATGAACATAATGCTATGACCAGCACTGCTGTATGTATTTCTGTTTTCTGGACCTACATGATTTGTGAGCTTGACAGCAGTTCTTTCCATGATACTAATTTGAATTCATTACGTCAGGACTTTCTTGCCACCATCAATAGCTCTGCACAAGCGGATTTGGATGCCAAGTAATTATCTTGACTTTGTTACTGGTGCATACTTGATTTATTTATTTCTTGCTTGAAAACAGATGAAACGCATGACCTCTAGATCCATTCATTTTTTTATGAGTGATCAGACTTCATTAAAAGGCGCAATCTTAGTATACAGGTAGTATACAAGAAATAAACTTATGTAGGAGAAAAAGGTACAAGAAAATCATAAAACTTAAAGATCCATTCATATTTGGATAACAGTCTGTGTCTTTATAACTTGTGCAATATTTTGTTAATTATGGTTTCAGTATGAGATAATGAAATTATAATTGAATATAATCAGAAAATTGTGAAAATCAGTCTTGTTTTACTTTCTAGACATTAGAAGTTCAGAATTGTTTCAGCATTTTTTATTCTTTCCTTTAATACCTTTGAGTATAGCTTGCTGGTGGAGTTGCAATTTGTATTTAAAATATTCCTACTTTATTATGGCAGTTCTGATCTGCAGTTGGCAATTGCTCTGCAACAACAAGAGTTTGAGCAACAACCACAACGACAAAATTTGCAGCAACCATCCGTTATTGGTGGAAGTTCAAGGCTGATCACGGGTCCCCAGGTAGAGTTTCTTGTTTCAACCAAGTTGTGATGACCTTCATGTTTTTTAATCTTACTGTAAATGATTATAGTTTCTTGAATTTGTTTAATGGAACTTCTTATTCTTCTGACACCTCATATAAATGCAGTGGGTAAATATTTTTTGAAGATGTTTTTTTAGAAAAATTCATTTTGATATAGTCTTCTAGTTTCTTTTGCTGAATAAACATTTTAGGGAAATCCTATTTATAATTTTTTAACTATCATCTTTTTATTATCCCTCAATGTGGGATTGAGAAATTATATATTATTTATTTACCAATCATTTGATATGATGTCAGGAGATAGTGAAAGGATAATAGTCATAACCCATGCATTTTATTTCAGCTGTTAATCTTTACTATGGGATTAGGTTCTCTTTATTCGGTTGAGCATTTGCTTGTAACTCTGAGTGGAAGATAAGAAACAAACCTTTTGAAATTTTACTTCATTTCGCATAAAAATGGCATGTTTCTGCCGTATCTTTCATTTTAATTTTTGTTCGCCTTGACTATACTCTGCAATTAAGCAGAGCGTGACTTCTAGCCCTCTACAAAGATTTTACCTCATGATTGCAAGGAAAATATATGGATTTCTTGAACCAATGGGGCATTTGGCAGGTGGCAAGAAACAATGGCCGGAATCCGTACTCGTCTCCGTCCCCCAAGCCTGAAGCAAAATCGAAGAAGTGTACGGTAATGTGAAATTTGCTGTTTGCTGTAAATGGTGTGTGGGGCCCCTTTGTATTCAATGGAATTACTCAAACCTTATTTACCGTACACATGGTTTTAGACAAAGTTTTGTGCTGTAAATAGTGCAAGTATATAGTAGCGCATGCCAGGCTAGGCCCACCAATCTTAACCCACCCCTTCCCCCCGTTTTTTTTTGTTAATCCTGAAATAATAGGCTGATTAAGATCGTCTTCTCTCGACCACCTCGAAGAAGATTGAAGATAATGGGTAGGTCCTTTTTTGTGATAGCGGTTTTGCTACGTGTCGGAATCCAGTTTGTCTGTGTCAATTAAAAAGCCTTGGGTATACCATTGCAGGCCGCTTAATAGTTATCCACCTAATCAACATTTGTTCCATGTAGGTAGGACCTGAGACCATGAGCCGAAACGACGGTCTACCGACAACCAACCCACCATTATTGTTGTTGTATTCTCTGATGTTGTATTTTTGTCTTTGCCTTATTATCCATAGCAATTATTTTAATGAATTAGACGAATATGCATNTATTCAATGGAATTACTCAAACCTTATTTACCGTACACATGGTTTTAGACAAAGTTTTGTGCTGTAAATAGTGCAAGTATATAGTAGCGCATGCCAGGCTAGGCCCACCAATCTTAACCCACCCCTTCCCCCCGTTTTTTTTTGTTAATCCTGAAATAATAGGCTGATTAAGATCGTCTTCTCTCGACCACCTCGAAGAAGATTGAAGATAATGGGTAGGTCCTTTTTTGTGATAGCCTTGGTTGTTGGAGATATTTGTGTTGGGTGGAAAGGTAATGGCATGGAGGAGGAGGAGCACTTTAGGCCACGTTCAACCCCACAAGTTTGTCTGTATAAAACCTTTTGTATGCTTAAAGATAAAAAGGAAGAAAATTATTGTCATTGTCAAATTGATTGATTCAAAATCACCCATATTAATTATTCGGTGTTGTAAAATATATAGGTATTATATTATTTATCAAAAAAAAAATATATATATATAGGTATCATATTCAAAGAATTCGTCGGAATAGAATATAATAAATATAAGAAAAACCTATTTTTGTGATTAAGAGCAAGACAAGGTCAGGATTGTAGGGCCCTGTGAGAGCGTGGACTCTGGATCATGACTCATCTCCGAGTTTCTCGTGGCGGGAGCGTGGGACCATTCTCTCGTTTTTAGGGGGCCTAGAAAACGACAAAGCGACAGCTGTCAGGTTGACCCCGCGGTAATTTCCCAGCCATCAGCAACTTTGGAAGGTCACTTGAATCCTTGGCCTTGGCGAGCACACCGTTGGCTTTTGCACCTCGCCATCACCGGAAACCAAACCCTCTCTCTCTCTCTCTCTCTCTCTCTCTCATGTGTACCTATAAGTGCGTGCTTTTTTGCTTTTGCATGTGCTTGTTTTTAGCTTCTTTTCTACAGTACTTATATTTGGTGCCCAAAACGAAATGAAAAAAAGAAGAAAAAAGCAGAAGAAGAAGAAGAAGACGAGAGTAAAATCATGTGCTTAAAGTGCCTGTATGTATGCTGACAATTTACTTTGAACCCTAGTCATACTCATGGTTTTTGGTGAGGCTAGCTAAACATTTGATCGATATGATAAGGGGTCCAAATTTATTTTTTACTGTAACAGGTTAGGTTAGACTGGAATTAGTTTATTCATTAATCTCGATCCGTACTTAGGTTTAATTAATTTTACCAAATGCGTCTAATTAGTCAAGCTGACACGTTATTAACGGATTATTGAATAATATCCCAAAAATAGCATCGGGTCACATTTTCTTTTTTCTTACAACACACTCCATGTCGAGCTTTCATTATTTCTTAACTTCTTAATTAAAAATTTGTTTTTAGAATCGTTGAGAGGATAGATCTTATTACTCCTCATCTTCCCTAAATTTAAACCAAAATATATGATATAGTTGTATAATGATGACGTTAATATATACTTTTGTCATTCTATGTAAATGATTTTGCATGTTGTTTTATATCGTACATGATATGAGTAACATGAAGCTGGATCGACTAAGCATAATTATAGGTTTGCTATCGTCATTAACTGAACGCTTATTCCTAGCTATGATTGCTTGCAAACAAAGTCGAAATTTTCTTAAAGTTTTTAAATGAAGAACTGATTTGGTTTAATTTTCATTTTTGCATGTAGTAGATCATCATGTGATGAGAATTAAGTAGGTCTCTCTGACTCTCTCTATATAAATTAAGTTATCTTATTTATTTAAAAAATTCATGGGCCTAACTCATCTCATAAAACCAGTTCAAAAAGAAAGGTTTGCTTATTGTTTATAAACATTTACAAGTCAGTGTAGTACTATGCACTTATAAATTATAAACTACATAACCTCAATATTACAAATATAAAAATGTATTTATTTATTATATATATATGAACTAATATGAAAATTTTTAATGTCAAATATCATTTGATGGACTTGTCACTTAACCAACGTGCATATATATATTATATGTGCATTACTCATATATATGATGAAAATAAGATAAGTGTGTGGAGTATAACATTATTCATATATCTCTCTCGCTCCACAAGGTTAATTAACTGAGAGAAAATGAAATAATATATTTAATATGATTTGCTCATGAACAATAATGGCGAATATAACGTACTCATTTAATTTCCTTCACGAATCCCTCCATGGAAATGATTACACAAATTTACCAGAAATATTGAGTTGGGACATTGCTTCGGAGATATAATATGGCATGCATGCACGTAGTTGGTGGGTTGTCATTTGTATTTGAAGTCTGAACCAAATCAATAAGTGATAATATATAATTAGTTTCCGCAAAAACCCAAATTTAGATCATCATCAGCTACCCTGAAATCTCAAAGCATAATATACACCAGCCAATTAGCTAGGAGGTGGAACAGTGACATCTCAACTTATAATACTAATAAATAAATAAAGATCGTGGCTTTAATTCTTTTATCATTAATGCAAAAATTTAAATAAATTAATGAAGATTCGATTATTTATCATTCTAATTATAAATTATTTAATCATCAACGGACCCATTTCGTTGGGGAAAACTCAAAAACTTATTCTTCTAAAATAGTAATAAAAAAAAGAAGGATTTTTTGGTACGATCGATATATGATTATTGAAAATTTTTACAGATACAAAAAAGTTACATAAAAATAAACTCATAAATTCATGACGTGGCTTAATTTACTTGATACGTTAGATTTACTTTAAATTAAAAATAACTTTATAATATAATATACTGCATCAAATTACGTTAATTTATAGATTTATTTTGTGTAATACGATTTTGACTAAAGTATTTCTCATTATCATTAGCTGGTATGTGTTATAAACCAAGTTCAAATTGTATTGTATGACCACATTTAGCCATTAATGGTGTTTTTAGGTACACTTACCCCCTAATGGTGATTTTAGGTACACCTAACCTCCTTTGTACTCTTTACCATTGGATTGATGACAAGTGTAACAATCATAACCATTCTTTGTACCAAGAGATCCCTATAAATAGAGGGAGTCCTCATTTGTGTAAGACACAAGAAATAAGAGAAAACAAAGTTCTCTAAACATTTCTCTCATATTCAAGATCTCTCTATCTTTTGCTCTCTCTCTTTTCATTAGTTTCATAACACGTTATCAGCACGAAGGTTCTGACGATCTTGAAGCTAGTAGGCTTATACTTCAAGTAAGTGTTTCAATATATTATTTGTAGTTCTCCAAATGAATATGAAATGTTATATTCATTATTATTACTTGATTAAATTTTATGTTTATTCACATATTTTTCATACAAGTTTTATTTATTTTTATATACTTGTTATGAATTATTGATGATAAGATCTATCTTGGAATAGAAATTGAGCATCCCTGAAGGATCGATTTAAATCAATAATTTTATTGAGTATCTCATAATAAAGGATCTATTGATTCTGTGAGATAATTTAAGTGAGCAATATGTGTACCAAAAGGCTCATTATGATTTATGCACCTGAAGTTGCATAATTGAAAGTGTGTTGAGAAAAACCACTAAAGAATATATGTTTAAAATGAACGCCTCGAATGTGCTCCTGAAGTAGCAATATCGAGTGTAAAAGTTCATAATATATTCTAAATTTATATCTGATTTTGTAGTGGCTAAGCAAAATAATGAGATTTTGATAAGAAATCATGAGCCACGTCCTACTAGTTTCACATCATTCCCTGAAGTGAATGAAATTGGATTTATATCATTCCCAGAAGAGAATGACGAATTGTTTTCAAAGAATCCAAAAGATTGGACGTGGTGATGAATATATTTATAGTACTTCAATGATTTCGAGCCAGAAGCTCCTATTAAAAATATTATCAGTTTTCTCTTTGAGATGATATTATGTTGATGAATCAAAAGTGATATGATTCAAAATATTTGTATCTTTTCATGATTATC